>JAYESA010000003.1:47348084-47948084 GCA_036927795.1 Iris macrosiphon
CTCCTATGCCAGATGCAACTATTAGTAATCTAGTTAATTTGAGGCCAAGTTTACCATAAATAAGACCGAACCAAGCTGCGTACACCCTTAAAATTTGGACCAGCCCCACCACGAGGAGCTGGTCGGCCCAAATCCCTAGGATAGCCCACGAAAGCCAACACCTATAAAAATATATTTTCTCCCACATGAAAACCCTAAGGAATCATAAACCCCCACCTTAACCCTAGCCGAACCCTTTCCCTCTCTCAACCGAGCTCTCCTTCTCCGACTACCCTACTTTCTGATACCGCCACCCCCGCCGCCTGACATTGCCGGCACTGCCCTCCCAGACCGGACAACCACCGCCACTCCAAACAACCATCCGTCATCGCCACCTCCTCCTTCACCATCACCAACTCCCTCCATTATAACCCGACCCCCCCTTAGCCGCTGCCGACTGCCCCCGACCACCTCCAGCACTTCCAACCACCATTGGCCGGCCGACCCCGACGTCCCCCATGACCTGACCACCCCCAGGCATAGTCCCAACCGCCTGCCGCCGCCGCCAGACCTGTGCAGCCGCTGCTATGACGACTGTAGTTGCTGTTACTGCCTGCTGCAGTTGCTGCCACCGCCGCTGTTACCTTGCTGGCCGCCGACAGGAGCCATCCCCTCGCCGGAGTATGAACCGTCGACGAGCACAGGCCCCTCTCCAGTCAGTCACGTCGAGGTAACCACCCATATTCTCCTCTTCCTTATGATATCATCGTACGTGTAGCGTTGTGTCGTCGTATCGTATCATTGCATGGACACGAGATAGTTAATTTGGAAACCCTAATTGTGAATAGGTGTATGCCTAATCAGATTGCTTAATGACTAATAAGTTAGTAATCAATAACTTAGTGAATGTCCTCGTAGCAGAAATTGTTATTAAAGACTTGTAATTCATCAATAAAACCTGGGCATCGACAAGTATGCTTAATATGGATAATAAGGACAATTAATTATATTAAACATAATTAGTTGGTGACTTATGACCTTAGCATTTTACTGTCGCGAGATACACGATGACTGAAAACAGGGCACGTGTGTATCTTAGCTACATGCACCCGCGACTCTGTATTCGACCGACTGTGATCCTTGCGTCAGTACCGAAGAGTAATGTAGTGTATATATTACTTAGTATCTGATATTGGATTGCTATATTATATTGTGTTTAGGATCATTGGATCAGCCAGGAGACACTGCAGGAATCGGCTTTTGGCATTCACTGCTTGAGGACTCAGGCAAGATACCTTGCCATATTACAGTTTAATTTAAATTATGCATATATTATATTGTTATCTTGTTGCTTTCTTTTATACAACTGTGCGCGTCCAAGATTGACTCGGGTGCAGTCGACGGATACGTCGATGATTAGTGTACTTGACTTAGTTGCTAGCAGACTCACCCCATTGGGAGGATACTCTGGTATCTTCCGAAGACCTGACACTCTTACACGTTCACAATGACAAACTTATATTGGGATACGGGTCCGCGTACTCGACTATCTATCGGTGCGTGTGACATGCATCACGGTTAGTACGTAACTCAGGATCTTTTAGTGTAGAGACTGGCATATAGATACGTGGTATGCACGTCGAGTATTCGACTAGTATATCTACATTCGGCGGAGAAGACAGCTAGTGGGCGTATGGGATACACACATTGGATTTCGTAGTATCCGGAGGAGCCACGGATCCAATGACTTCCTTTATTACAGACACTGCGCTCTTCGGAGTGATACGAACGTATATATATTGCAGATACCTAATTCTTCGAAATGATGGACATTACAGATACCATGCTCTTCGGAGTGTTGGACGTTATGCTTACGCCTACCCCTACGTACCAAAGTTGTCTTTATATTGCATTTACTTAGATGGTTAGCACACCCTTTATGGTATTTATTTTATTCAGTATATATATATGGCATGCTTCTATGTATTTTGTTACGTCCATCTGAGGACCTAGTACCTTTCCATATTTGGATGAGACATATTACCCCACAATGTACGAACCAGGACAGGAGACGAGGTACGCTACAGCTGAGGAGTTAGAGGTGCTACTGTCAAAGTTTTCGTAATCACTTGGTAGGCCTTCTGCCTAGGATTGGGCGCATCATCATCTAGTCAGCCGATGCTCGAGTTATTATCTTTTATCTATCATTTCAGTATTTTATTTTATTATAGTAGTGGGTTTGTCCCTACCAGACACTATTGGTTGTACTATGATATTTTGAGATTGGCGTTTATCTTTCAGCTGTTATTATTAGTATATTCTTGCTGTTTATTTTGTGGATGAGATTAGATTTACCTATTGTTTGATTGATATTGGACTTGTTAGTTATTTAGGACAGCGTAGCACTCTTCGTTGGATCCATTAAATTGTGATATCCTCGGAGACGTGACAGCTGGCTATTGCCACGTGGTATAGTTCTATATATTTTGGGACTGGGGCATGACAGTTAGTATTGGGTAGTTAACTATATGCTAGAGTGATATTACCTTGAGATACTAAGGTAAATGTTATGGTATCGGGTTAATACTCAAGGTATTTAAGTTGGGTATCGAGATGGGTATGTAGTGGTACGATACCACATTGGTTCAAAGCCAAGGTATCCACTAGGCATTATAATTAAGATTAATATATATATATATAATATTGAGTGTATATGTATATTATGATTATTCTCATAGTTTCGTATTTTGAGATACGGTATCTTTGATCTTCATAGTATCCTAGTTTAGCTTGTGTGGCCTAGTTTTATAGTGTATGAACCCAATATCCTAGAGATAGACTCATACAACCTAGAAATAGGTAGTTTGACCAAGTTTGACCGACTTGACTTAGAGTTGACCTAGTTTGACTATTTGACTTAGAAATGACTCTTTGACCTAAATATCGACCAGTTTAACTTATTTTTTATTTCGAAACCTTGTATTGATGTTATAATCCCTATTTAGGTCTTTGAGGCACCATACCAGACATCTGTGATATTGTTCACCGGACTTCAGGCGAGTACATTCTCTGATAGTTTCTCATTTATGATATCCTCTATATTTCTTGTATCTAGTGTAGATATCCTTAATTTTTTGACACGATGGTTACACGGATTGGTATATCTGAATCGCGTCATGAGATATTATTCCATGGTATATATGGTGTATCTTGTGCAAGCCTTGTTTCTTGTTCTTCTTGTACATGTACAAATACTGATTCTCGGGAAGACTTGCCACCTTCCTAGAGAATCTCGTGCCATGACGTACTATGGTTGGATCCACTATACCAGTCGGGGGAGGGGAGTATGTAGTATAGATATGTGATCATACCCTCCTTGTATCAAGTCTTGTTCATTGAATAGTGTTAATCATACACCGCACGTATGATTAGCCAGGCCATTAATCTTGTATCAAGTTCCCAAGTCGATCACATGTTAAAGCTGGTACTCACTCACATAGTCATTAGTATTCTTTTTTATTGCCATATTGTTCATTCTTGTATTTATTTCCAGTATTTCCTTTATTATATATCTCTTGTATCTATTGTTGCATCTTGTATATTCACATCTATTTACCGTTGCATAGTTTATATCATTTATTGGAACTGTTGTTAGAGATGTACTCTGCTCATTTTCTGACTGGATATATTTTTTCCAAATGATACTGAAGAGTGGTACCCCACTCATTATGGACTTCAGGGTGTTATGGTCTTAGAGCCAGAGTCACTGGCTCAAGAGGGTCTCATCTCGACTGAGACAGACGACCCAGGACTTGTAGCACCTTAGTTATTCTTTCTGTACTAGATTTGTCTCCAGCATATTGTTTAGTATTTTTCTCTGACTCATTGATGTTATTATTTGACTCATTAGTTATATTGGGACTATTATATTCTTTTATCATATTCGTGCTTGTTTCCATCTTAGATCGGTGATTGAGTATATTCATATTATTGGTGGCATATTTATATTGTTAGATAGATTACCCAAACAACATTCAACCGTCGATACTACGACATAGGCTGGACGTTGTTCCCGACTTGCATCCCTACACCAGGTGCGGGTCATGACAGATTCGGATATACCAATTCGTGTAACCATCGTGTCAAGAAATTAAGGATATCTACAACAAATACAAGAGACATAAACGATATCATAAATAAGAAACTATCAGAGAATGTACTCACCTAAAATCTGGTGAATAGTATTAAAGATATCTGGTACCGTGCCTCGAAGACCTAAATATTGAATATTACATCAATACAAGGTTTTGGAATAAAAATAAGTTAAACTAGTCAACTTCTAGGTCATAAAGCCATTTCTAAGTCAAAACAGTCAAACTAGGTAAACTCTAGGTCAAACTAGTCAAACTTGGTCAAACTAGCTATTTCTAGGTTGTATGAGTCCATCTCTAGGATATTTGGTCCATACACTATGTAACTAGGCCGTTCTATACTAGGATACTAGGAATCAAGATACCGTATCATAAGATACGTAATTTATTAGATATAAAAATATTATAATATGTATACAAAACAACAATATATAATACTCCTAGCTAAATTAATGCTAAGTGGATACCTTGGCTTTGAACAAAAAGCGGTATCACACCACCAACACTCCCATCTTGATGTGCAAACTCAATACCTTGAGTAAAACCCAATATCTTGACATTATCTTGGTATCACAAGGTAATTCAATATCTAATTTATAACTACTACCCATACACCTCATTATACGTTAATATGTATTAAAACTTATAACATAATATAATAAACTATATACTAACATACCCCTTGATATTTAATACCCGTACCCAAGATATCTCACTCTCATTACCTTGGTGCACCCCATGGTAATATAGAAATAATGCTAACTAATATTAACTAGTACTTATGTATATATAAATCTCATATATAATATATATAAACTACTAGCTTATTAATATAAACTAATTAATCTATATATATATATATATATATATATATATACACACACACACACACTAATGTACTAGCTTACTAGCTTATCAAATAAATTAACTAGCTTACCTATATATATATATATATATATATATATATATATATATATATATATATATATATATATATATATATATATACTAGATTATTAACTTACTAGCTTATTAAATAAGCTACCTAACTTATATATATATATATATATATATATATATATATATATATATATATATATATATATATATATATATACTAGCTTATAGCTTACCGGCTTTTCAAATAAGCTGCTGCTTCTCAAAATTGCTGTTGCCGTTGCTTACCTGCCGCTGCTGCTTCTTACTGTCGCTGCTTTCTACTTCTGCTGCTTTTTTCTTCTGCTTCCTACTGCTTTCAACAGCTTTTGCTGCTGCTTCTCTCAACTTTTCTTCCACTGCTTATCATTATTTTTCTTCAATGTTTTCATTGTTTTCTCACTATTTTTCCATTGTTTCTTCTTCCCTTAACCTCACACATATAAATACACATCTTATATATTTATATATACACACTACACACACACACACACACACACACACACACACACACACACACACATATATATATATATATATATATACCAACATGTCACGCCCTGATTCCGTAGAATCGATAGTCGTCCCCCGGATGTGATGCCATACGGGCCTAGGTTGCGCACCGCACAAGGCTAAGGATATTTTTCATAACGAGCACATATTCAGTGTACGCAGATAAATTAAAACACAAAGTTGAAACATGGAAAAGTTCTCTTTATTGATAAAGAACATCTATTACAAACTCTTGAATGAGTCAGCTAATTGTCGCACGGGCTTACAAAATATTGACACAAAATGAGATAGTTGTCCTGTACATTACATCCCTTTATTAAACTTTAAAATGTAAGCCCTCTTGGCAGAATGATGGCTTTCCCGCGTAGCTGCATTGAGTTTGGTTTGCTGGCTCCTTTCTTCAAAATGCATCAAAAGTTGACACGATATATATATATATATATATATATATATATATATATATATATATATATATATATATATATATATATATATATATAAAACTATAATATCATATAATATATATAACTATATTTGGGAAGCACATGAACTTCTACTCTCCCATGATCACCAACACACCAACATGAATTATAGAACAAACATATAAATATACATATACATATATCTCACATAATAATTATAATTAAAATATTATAATATCCATAATTGAATTAAATTGTAAAGAATACACACGTGAAGTGCATTGCACCCGTATCACACTAGATCTATGATACGCTTGCAATACGGCTCCACCACACAACCAATTGTATCCCAACAGACACGAGCAAGTCTAAAATAATAATTATGAACAATGCGAAGAGCTAATTACTCATCTACGTGTCCGTGTCAAAATGTGACATGCTCAAATCCAACATAATCCACAAATGCTCCTCGTGCTCCTTCGGTGTCTTCGAGTATATGAGTATGTCATCGATAAACACCACCACGAACTTGTTAAGGTATTGGTGGAACACCTTGTTCATCAAATTCATAAATACCCTCGAGACATTAGTTAACCCAAACGGGATCACCATAAACATATACTGGCCATACTGAGTCCTAAAAGCAGTCTTCGGAATGTCCTCTGGCTTCACTTTCATCTGGTGGTAGCCTGATCTCAAGTCTATTTTGGAAAACACCTTTGTGCCACTCAACTGATCGGATAGGTTATCAATCCGTGGAAACAAATATTTATTCTTGATAGTGAGATTATTCAATACCTTGTAATCGATGCATATGTGCACCGATCCATCCTTCTTTGGTACAAATAATACCGGGCTCCCTACGATGAAGAACTGGATCTGATAAACTCCTTATCCTGTAATTCATCTACTTTCTTCTTTAGCTCGACCAACTCGATGTTGTTTACCCTATAGACATGCTATGAAATTGGTTCTGCACTTGGCACCAAGTCTATAGAGAATTCAATATCTCGATCTGGCGGCAATCCTGGTAATTGCTCAGGAAACATATCCAAGAACTCTGCTATCAAAGGATACGACAATCCTTGTATTCCACTATATCTCCAAAGATTATGCCTTCTCTCTGCTCTGTAACTCCTCTAGCAAACTCAAACTCTGGCTCTCCTGGCAGGCTAAACAAAACTCTACCTCCTCTATAATCTATACTAGCATGGTGCCTACTCACAAATCCATTCTGAGTACAATGTCATAGCTCGGAAGTGGAATTACAAGTAGACACGCACTCAGCTCCCGGTGTCCCAGAGTAACTCTCCGATTCTTGCAAATATTACTAACCAGTATAATGCCTCCCCGGTCATGATCTTGCAAGTCCTAAGCAAAGACTCAGCTACCAAACAATGCTTTAGAGCTAAAGAAACAGATACAAAACTATGGGAAGCACAACTATCAAATAAAGCTAAAGCTGGAATAGAATTAAGAAGAACAGAACCTGCGATGACATCTCTTGTGGACTCAACCTCCTTGACCGTCATAGCAAAAGCTCATCCCTGACATGCACCTCTCTGATGTTAGTGATGGGCATAACGCTGATGCTGGGATGGAAGCGGCGGTCCCCTCTGCTATACTACAGGTGGCCTCGCCTGTGTCCTCGGAGCTGGAGCCTCTCCATGAACTGCACGACGAGGATTGGAAGGACACTCTCTCAACTAATGTCCCTCGACACTATAATACAAATAAACTCCCAATCTCTTCCTACAAACTTTTCAGATATGGCCGAGTTTCTTGCAGTAGTGGCAGGAAGCTTGTTGTGATTGTCTCTACTACTTCTGTGCCTGGTAAAATGGCACCCTAGCTGGAGTCTGGTGCTGCTGTGGCTGCTGAAAAGGCTTGGACTAGAAATGAGGACTCTTAGCTGTCAATGTGCTGCTATTAGCCCCCAAAAAAGAATCGTGATCTCTCTTGGGTTTCAAGCCCAACTCTGTTCAACCTTGCCTGCCTCCGCAAGTATCTCCGAATAGGTCTCATAGAAAGACGAAATAAGGATCTTCACTTTCCAGTTCAGACCCTCGTAAAAATGGATAGCTCAAACCTTTGGCTCCCCCACCAAATACTCCGCAAATTGGCTCAGCCTACTGAACTCTGCGGTGTACTCCTCCACAGACATGGTCACCTGAGTAAGGCTCTCAAACTGCCTCCCCAAGTTTAACCTATTCGTTCGAGCAAAGAACTTCCTCTTGAAGAGGTCTTTGAACACCTCCCAAGACTGCCCTGCATCAGCAAGATGTGGCTTATTCCTGTACCAAGAATGGGTGATATTGAATAGCTGAAGTCCTACTGCCTTAACCTTCAGATCCTCACCAAGACGGGATACCCTCATAAGATGCTTAATATCTTTGAGCTAATCATCAGCGTAGACGATGCCCTCAGTCCCCTTGAAGACCCGAGGATCCAGCTTCTTGAAGTCCTGAATAAAGCCTGGCCAAAACTGGGCAACCTATGGAATAACCTGTTGTTGGAACGAAACTCCTCTCTCTACTACAGCAAGGGCAAGGTGATGAGCACTCCCATGCCTCTGGTGTGTCTCGGACTGGGCCCTCTGAGCCTCTATCATTTCGTGTAACAATATGAACACCTGTGTTGCATCTGTTAGCACGGAAGGTGGAGGTGGAAGTCCCTCAGATACAGCCAGAAAAGTCCTCTGAGTTGGAGGTGGACCCTCGAACGCAGCTGATACGCCAATCATCGGAGAAGTGACTGGTGCAGGCCCTCGAGAAGTTGTAGATCTCTCAAAAAATGCTCTTCTCAACTGTGATCTAGTCTTAGGTGGCATCCTAAGGCAAAGCGAAAGAAAAGAATCAATATGGCACATGATGTAATATATTCAATGAAGGGCAGTTAAAGATTAGATATCAATATCAATGAAGAACAGTTGAACTGATTAATAGAGTTTTTCCTAGATGTGATTTGAGTATACTTAGTCTATAGCCTATATCCTATATCCAGGAACAGGCTCGTAATAGTACTCAAATAAGAGCACCACTATGAATCAATCTAATTGCGACCTCAAAGACTTGCATAGGCTACCACTAAAATATGTCATGATCCGCACCTGATGTAGGGGAACGAGTAGTGAACAATACCCAGCCTACGCCGCAGCATCGATGGTAGAACGTTATTTGGGTAATCTATCTATCTAACAACCAAGATATAACAATGCCACCAGTGTAATATGAATACTCAATCACAGATCTATAAGATGGAACAATCTCAAGAATATGATAAAAGAATAGACAAATAATATCCAATGAGTCAAAGAAATACTAATAACTGAGCTGGAGACAAATTCAGTACAAAAGAAATAACTACTGCGCTACAAGTCCGGGTTCATCTGTCTTAGTCGGGATGAGACCCTCCTGAGCCAAGATCTCTGGCTTTAAGCCAACAACAATCTGAGGCCCGTAATGAGTGGGGTACCACTCCTCAGTGTCATATGAGAAAAATATATCCATTCAGGAAAGGAGTAAAGTACATCTCTAACAGCAGTTCTAATAAATGATATAAAGTATGTAACAATAAATAGAAAAAATATACAAGATGCAATATAAAGGTACAAGAGATATGCAATAAAGGAATACTGGAAATAAATACAAGAATGAGCATCATAGGAATGAACAAGAAATACTACTACTAAGTGAGTGAGTACCAGCTTTAACATATGATTGGCTTGGTAACTTGTACAAGGATTATGGCCTGGTTAATCATACGTGCGGTATATGATTAACACTATTCAAGAAATAAGACATGTACAAGGATGGTATGATCACATATCTATACTACATACTCCCCGCCCCCGACTGTTATAATGGATCCAACCATGGTACGTTATGACACGAAATTCTCTGGGTAGGTAGCAAGTCTCCCCAATAATCAATGTCTATACATGTACAAGAAGAACAAGAAATAAGGCTTGCATAAGATACACCATAAATACCAAAGAATAACATCTCATAACGAGATTCGGATATACCAATTCGTGTAACCATCGTGTCAAGAAATCAAGGATATCTACAATAAATACAAGAGACATAGAGGATATCATAAATAAGAAACTATCAGAGAATGTACTCACCTAAAATTCGGTGAACAGTATCAAAGATGTTCGGTACGGTGCCTCGAAGACCTAAATATGGAATATAACATCAATACAAGATTTTAGAATAAAAATAAGTTATACTAGTCAACTTCTAGGTCATAAAGCCATTTCTAAGTCAAAACAGTCAAACTAGGTCAACTCTAGGTCAAAACGGTCAAATTTAGTCAAAGTAGCTATTTTTAGGTTGTATGAGTCCATCTCTAGGATATTGGATCCATACACTATGTAACTAGGCCGTACTAGCTATACTAGGATACTAGGAATCAACGAGATACCGTATCATAAGATACACAATTTATTAGATATAAAAATATTATAATATGTATACAAAACAACAATATATAATACTACTAACTAAACTAATGCTAAGTGGATAACTTGGCTTTGCACCAAAAGCGGTATCACACCACCTACACTCCCATCTTGATGTGAAAACTCAATAGCTTGACATTACCTTGGAATCACAAGGTAATTCAATATCTAATTTATAACTACTACCCATACACCTTACTGTACATTTATATGCATTACAACTTATAACAAGAATATACTAAACTATATACTAACATACCCTTTGATATTTAATACCCGTACCCAAGATATTTCACTCTCATTACCTTGGTGCACCCCACGGTAATCTAGAAATAATGCTAACTAATATTAACTAGTACTTATGTATATATAAATCTCATATATAATATATACCAATTTATTTATAATATATATAAACTACTAGATTATTAATATAAACTAAGTAATATATATATATATATATATATACTAGCTTACAGCTTACCGCCTTTTCAAATAAGCCGCTGCTGCTGTCGTTGCATACTGCCGCTGCTTCTGCTGTTTTCTGCTTCTGCTTCCTGCTGCTTTTGCTGCTGCTTCTCTCAGCTTTTCTTCCACTGCTTATCATTGCATTTCTTCACTATTTTTATTGTTTTCTCAGTGTTTTTTCATTGTTCTTCTTCCCTCAAGCTCACATACATAAATACACATCTCACATATTTATATATACACACTATACACACACACACACACACACACACACACACATATATATATATATATATATATATATATATATATATATATATATAAGTATATATTAGAGAAGCACATGAACTTCTGCTCTCTCATGATCACACATACATCAACATGAATTATAGATCAAACATATAAATATATATATACATATATCTCACATAATAATTATAATTACAATATTATAATATCTATAATTGAATTAAATTATAAAAAATAAACACGTGAAGTGCATCACACCCATATCATATTAGATCTATGATATGCTTGCGATACGGCTCCACCACACAACCAATTGTATCCCAACGGACACGAGCAAGTCTAAAATAATAATTATGAACAATACGAAGAGCTAATTACTCATCTACGTATCCGTGTCAAAATGTGACATGCTCAAACCCCAATGTCGGAGGAAAAACCCCCAAATCAACCTGTATCTCTAAATTATCGGGATACAACCTACACGCATCCAATTGTGGATACGACACTAGTCACACACTAAAGGAGATTAAAACCCGTTGTCTTCATATTAACAACAGAGATATATATACAAGAGTTTAGTTAGACTTTGCTAACAATAAATATGCTAAGAGATATTCACAATCAATCTATAATAACTACCTAACTATAATTAGGTAGGCTAACAACTAAGAGATATTCACAATCTATGATAACTAACTAACTATAATTAGGTAGGCTAACACTCCCCCGCAGTCGTAGCGGAAGATTTTCGTACGTTGAGACTGTCTCGAAAATCATCAAAGAGTATATGTGGAAGCCCTTTGGTAAAAATATCAGCAATTTGGTACCGAGATGGAACATGGAGTACTCGAACATGGTCTTGAGCAACTTTCTTGCGGACAAAATGTATATCCATTTTGATATGTTTAGTGCGTTGATGTTGAACTAGATTGCCTGAGAGATAGATGGCACTAACATTGTCGCAATAAACGATGGTAGCCTTCTGAATCGGAAAATAAAGCTCAAGAAGCAAATTACGTAACCAAAATGATTCAGAAACGACATTGGCGACTCCTCGGTACTCAGCTTTGGCGCTGGAACGAGAGAGAGTATGTTGACGTTTGGAGGACCAAGATAGTAAGTTTTCGCCAAAAAAACACAATAACCAGATGTCGAGCGTCGAGTGTCAGGGCAGCCACCCCAATCTGCATCGGTGTATGAAATGAGACTTGAAACTGATGATTTATAGAGTTGCAAGCCAAGGTCAAGTGTGCCTTTAATATACCGAAGCACCCGCTTTAAAGCGTGCATATGCACGACTTTAGGATTGTGCATGTGTAAGCATACCTGTTGAACTGCATAAGATATATCCGGCCGGGTGAATGTGAGATATTGTAATGCACCTGCTAAACTCCGATAATGAGTCAGATCGTCGAAGGGGGGATCTGAATCATGAGTGAGTTTGGTTTTTGTGTCAACAGGTGTATTAGAAGAATTGTATGTCGTCATTCCTGCCCTGTCGAGAATCTCCTCCGCGTATTTTGATTGACTCAGAAAAAGTCCGGAAGAATTTCGTGTAACTGTAATTCCTAAAAAATAGCTAAGAGGTCCCAAATCCTTCATAGCAAATTCTGAAGCCAGAAGAGACATAATAGACGAACGTAAGGCTGTGGATGATGTCGTCAAGATGATGTCATCAACATAAAGTAGAAGAAAGGCTAGGTCGGGTCCTTGTTTGTAAATGAACAGGAAGTGATCCGATTTGCTATGAACAAAACCAATGGTAGCGACAAACTCGGCAAACCGCTGATACCAGGCACGGGGTGCTTGTTTGAGACCGTAAAGCGACTTCTTCAATAGACATACGTAGTCAGGGTGTGTAGAATCCCGAAAACCCAGTGGTTGATGCATGTATACTGTTTCGTTAAGGTGGCCATGCAGAAATGCATTTGTGACATCCAATTGGTGAATCGGCCAAGAATGACACAAGGCGATGCTGAGAACAGTACGAATAGTAGCAGGCTTTACCACGGGGCTAAATGTTTCGTCACAATCCACGCCAACCTGCTGGGACCTGCCATCACCTACAAGTCGGGCTTTATGCCGCTCAAAAGAATCGTCAGAATTCGTTTTGTGACGAAAAATCCACATAGAACGAATGACATTCACATTAGATGGGCGTGGAACTAAATCCCACGTATTATTTTTAAGAAGAGCATTAAATTCGTCGTTCATGGCGGATTTCCAATTTAGGTCGGACAAGGCAGCTTTTGGGTTGCGGGGAAGAGGTGATGGTGTGATTGAGGAAGAAAGATTGAATTGGCGTTTGGGACAATAAATCCCATGCATACTCCGCGTGATAATAGTACGAGTGGGATTTAGTGGTAGGGATGGATGGCTGGTCGTAGCAGACTGCTTGGGAGTGGACGGGCCAGAGGTATTTTGGAGGGGAGAAGTTTGGGCCATTGGGAGCGGGCCAATGGAAGATGCCGGAGGCGGCTGGGTGGGCTCAGTAGGTGGTTGCGGCCCAAAGACAGGGGCAATGGGCGTGGGAAATTCGAAATGGGGTTGAATATTTGGATGCAAGGAATTATCAAAAAACGAGTATGACGAATTTGTGGAAGGATTGGTCTTAGCGAATGGGAAACGAGTTTCGTCAAAATGGACGTGTCGAGAGATGATAATTTATTGGGAAGAAATATCATAACACTTGTATCCTCTATGATTTGGTGGATATCCTAAGAAAATGCAAGGAGTGGAACGAGCTTGGAGTTTGTTAATTGTTTGGGAGGGAAATAATGGAAAACAAAGACAGCCAAAAACTCGAAGGTGATCGTAGGAAGGGGCTCTAGAGTAGAGGATATCCGTGGGAGAATGGTTCTGAAGATTTTTGTGAGGAATTATATTGAGAAGATATGTGGCCATTTGTAAGGCGTGATGCCAGAGAGCGGATGGGACTGAAGAGTGGACAAGAAGAGTTCGCATGATGTTATTAATAGCGCGGATTTTGCGTTCGGCTTTTCCATTTTGGAAAGAAGTATAGGGACAAGAGAAACGGAATTCAAGACCATTTTGTTGACAAAAAGATTTAAAGGCGTTATTAGAAAATTCTGTCCCATTGTCACATTGGAATATTTTTATGGGTTTGTGAAATTGGGTTTGTATAAATGTGCTAAAGGCCGAAAAAAGAGGAAAAATTTACGATTTTTTGCCAATAGGAAAAGTCCACAAAAAATCACTATAGTTATCAAGAAAGAACACATAATACTTATGTCCTGCAGAGCTTAACACAGGGGATGTCCACACATCACTATGCACTATATCAAAAGATGACAAAGTGCAAGCATTAGAAGAATAAAAAGGTAGTTTCACATGTTTTCCAAAAACACAAGATTGACAAGTATTAGAATGGGAGATGGGCTTACAATCAATAACCCTCTTATTCTTAAGGGAATATAAAATAGAAACTCCAGGGTGTCCTAATCGATTGTGCCAAAGAGTATGCGACAAATCAGCACATGTGGATGGCGAGGCAGTTTATTGGCGTGTGTTGGTGTTGGTGATGGGGTAGAGGTCGCCAGTGCTATTACACCTCATGATTTGCCTCCCAGTCTGAATGTCCTTCACAGAAAATCCACAATGATCAAATTCAATGGTCACATTATTATCAGTCGTGAAATGACGAACAGAAATAAGATTTTTAATAAGTTTCGGGACATGAAGCACATTTGTTAAACGAAGGGGTGGGAATGGCGTAGGAAGGGATTTCTGTCCATAACCATGAATTAGGATTTCCTGACCACTACCGACAATAATATTTTTATTTTTTGCTCAAATTAAAATAAGCCGTAAGATTACCTCCATCGCTTGTCATATGAGAAGTGGCACCCGTGTCCATGTACCAATTATTATCTGGGGGTTTAAAGCCATCGTTTGAAAAGCCTGTTTCAAATCCGTTGGTTGAAACTGTGTGGTGTGAGCTTGTGGTGGAGGATGACCCAAGATTCTGGACTGCCTGGATGGTTGTGGAGGGCGTGACCACCCGCTAGTAGGATAAGGACACGGTGGAGGTGGAGTCCAAGTCTGATTCCACGGAGCAGCCCAAGGTGGGTAGTACTACTGGCATTGATGCTGATTTGGCGGCCAAAAAGGAGGTGGCGAATGGTTGCGCGACCCGCCCCGTTAGACGATCCTCCATTATGATTCGATCCTCCACGACCTCGACCTTTCCCTTTACCACGATATGAGGTCTGATTTTGGGTTGATGAATTGGCCGAACCTTTGTTTTGTTGATGTCGGTTTGAGTTCGTTTCGGGCCCGGAGGTTGGAGGGAGGGCTGCGTCATTGGAGGGCTGGGCGACAAGAGCCTGCTGTGATGGTACGCGAGCGGTAACCTCCGCCTGGCGGGATTTGCGCGTCTCTTCCAAGAGCAAATGAGACCGAGCAGCGTAAAATTTCGGCAAAGGATCCATTTGAGAAATAGTAGAAGCTACTGTGTCATAATTCTCATTTAATCCATTTATAAGGCGAAGAACTAACCGATAGTTGTCAACCGGAGCATCAACGTTTGTAAGTTGATCCGATAAGTCTTTGAGTTCCTGACAGTAAGAGAAGACATCGGAAAAATCATCAAGAAAGGTGTTGGCAAACCTAGTTTCGAGAGTCGATGCACGCACGTGTTTGTTATCCAAAAAAATGCTCGCAAGTCGATCCCACTGTGCCTTAGCGGTGGAATTAGGCTTCAAGATGGTGATGAGTAATTCAGAGGAGATCGTGCCGTACATCCAAGTTAGGACGATGGCATCGAGACGGGTCCAGAGATCCTTATCAAAGGCAGGATCTTTTTCTTTCTCCGATAATGGTTGTGACGGGATGATGTGCTCGTAGACGTTATAGGCACGACAATGAATTTGAAATAATTCAGCCCAAGAGGCGTAGGGGCCTTTTTCTGATTCAAGACGAATTGGGATGGAGTTCTTGATGTTGGAGATGGCAAGTGCTGGGTGGAATTTATTGTTGGTGGATTCCATCATGGCAGCAGAATTGGTTGTTGGAGACGCCATGAAAGGAAGGAATGAGAAGAGGACGGCGGAAGCGTTTGAGAAGGTTAGGAGTCGAGAAGCTCTGATACCATAAAGGAGATTAAAACCCGTTGTCTTCATATTAACAATAGAGATATATATACAAGAGTTTAGTTAGACTTTGCTAACAATAAATATGCTAAGAGATATTCACAATCAATCTATAATAACTACCTAACTATAATTAGGTAGGCTAACAACTAAGAGATATTCACAATCTATGATAACTAACTAACTATAATTAGGTAGGCTAACACACACAATCAAACACAAGTCAATTTGGTCTAATTGACCTATTGACAAACACAAGATATGTCAATCTCAGAATTTTTCCAAAATTGACACAAAATACCACATAACTTTCTCCATAGGCCTCCTATGAACCTAATTCCAATTCCTATGGATGGCCTTAGCATATGGGGTGGTTTCTAATGATTAAAACACAGATTTTGAGTCCAATTAGAGGAAAAAACTAAATTATATCTATTGGGAGATGAATTCCCAATGAAATCTTCAAATTGAGTGAAAATAGCTTTCAACTTGTAGATTTTTGCTCCTTCTCGTAGATCCTTGCTTCATCCTTTTAGATTCTTGCTTCAACAACTTCCAATGATGATTTGGAATAGAATTAGGCAAAAATTTCTGTAGAATTTGATGTGGTAAAGAAGAAATTTAGAAGAGGAATTTCTATATCTAGATTTAAAATGAAAATAAAGAGAAAGAAATTTTCCTCCATATATAAAATAGGTCGGCCACTATTCCCCCTCCCCAAGCTACTATGAAATATCTAGAATACCCCTTCGGGCCTTTCCTGAAAAAATTAATTAAGGAGGGAAGGTTCTAATATAATTGGTTTAACTTAATTAATCATCCTCCTAATGATTGGACTTCTTATTGGGCTCAATTCTAACTAGAAATAAATGTTGGTTCATGGGTCTAATCTAAATTAGTTAGGTCCACTAACATTAGTACAAAATAATATACTAATATCTAACAATAAATAAATAATATAATAAATAAATTTACAATATGCACAATATTTAATTAATTATAAAATGACCAAAATACCCTTTCCTAGAAATATGGTAGTGACATCTCATAGTACCCTTCCCACATGAACAAAACCCCCATCACATGGGACACTCAATAATATATAAATTATGACACATATATAACTAGTATAGTTAATTATAATATAATTAGTAGGAATTAACACTAAATTGCCTAAAAATCCTTTTGAGACCATTCTACAAACACTTGGTTGTCAAATTTTGTAGTTTCACCAAATAAAACTTAGAAAACATCATCCAAGCCCATAAAAGCCTAGATGAGGAGAAAAAGGAAGAGGAGAATGAGAAAAATGAAGAAGATAAATTTTCAGAAGATGATTGAAAATAAAATGAAATTATTTTAGTCTTGTGACATGTACTTATAAAATAAAACCCAAAAAATTCAACGGAGGGTTACTTCGGGTCTATTTATACATTTTGAACGTAGAATGTACGATCTATTTTGACTTGTGACATGTACTAGTAATTATTTACTGTGCAATTTTATGACTGTGAGATTTATTGTATTTTTTTTCTTTATTTTATTTTGTTTGAATTATATATATATATATATATATATATATATATATATATATATATATATATATATATATATATATGTGTGTGTGTGTGTGTGTGTGTGTGTGTGTGTGTGTATTTGTTTTATCCTCATATGTTGTTATCAATTATGATAGGATGACGCGGAGGGTTCGAACGTAGAGGAGCATATAGAGGATACCATGCTCCGAGCGACAGCACTCCTTCAGTATCGGGTACTAGGTCAGGACCATCGACTTTGAGTACTCCGCTTTTCCGACCACTTGCATCTTCTCTTGATAATACTCCTGGAATGAGCAGTTCCAGGCCAGAGCCTACTCCTCCAACTACCGTTCCTAATGCTGACGGTACCATGGAGAACCAGGAGGGGACGGACGAGGCCAAGTGTCACTACCACTTTTTTGGATAGGGGTATTTTTGTCTTTTCCTAATATTGGTAATATTATAAATTTGGTATTTCAAAAATTATTATATTTAATGGTATTTCATAGTTATTAGTCATGGTGAATGTTAAATATTTATGTATTGTATTATTTATTTATGGTTTGCATGTTACATTATATATTGGACTTGTGTTAGTGGACCTAACTAGACTAAACTTGACTCTTGACCCAACAATTTATTAGTTTAGACTTGAGCCCAACATCTTGGCCCATTCATTAAGTTGGTGACTTAATTAGTCAAACTATTAGGAGTAGAACCTTCCTTCCTTAATCATTTTCTTCATGACAAGCCTATCTGGGCAATTTAGTATATTGATATTTCTTGGACAACACCCAAAGGGGGGCCGGCCACATATAAGGAAATAAACTTTCTCTCTCTTCTCCCAATTTATTCCTATTGCTCCCAAATTCTAGATCTAAGTATTCTTCCCCAAATTCCTTCTTCCCTCTACCTAAACCTAGCCAAATCCATCCCAATTTCTTTCCTATTTTTTATTGAATACTCTTGGAGAAAGGAAGGAGAAAGGATCTACAAGGAGAAGGAAGGAGCTCAAGTTGACGGCTCTTGTCACTCTCATAGAGACTTGCATTGGAAATCCATCTCCTAATAGGTACAATTAAGTTTTTCTCTCTTAATTAGCTTCCAAATATGTATTTCAACCATTAGAAATTCACCAATGGATTAGGGCTACCTATTAGAAGATGTTTGGACTACTAGGGACTCCTATTTTGGAAGTTACCATGTGTTTTATGTCAATTTTAGGGGAAATCTGAGATTGGCCCACCAAGTATTTGTCATTAGGCTAGATAGATGTTATTATGTTTATTTTAGTGTTGTGAGTATAGTGTCGTGTCTATAATTGGATACGTATAGGCCGTATCATGATAATTTGGTGATACAGATTAATTTTGGGGCTTTTCCTTTTGACACGGGTGATACACATGTCATATTTTGACACTGACACATAGTTGAGTAGTTAGCACTTTGTATTGCTTAGAAATATGATTCGAGACTTTCTCACACCATTGGTCATGCATTTAGTGATGTGTTGGGGTAGTATCACAAGCATATCATAGAATTGGTGTGATACGGGTGCAATGAACTCCACATATTTGATGAATTGTTCCATGCTTTATTTAGAGTTGTGAATAGCTATATTAGTATTGTATTTAATATGATATATATATATATATATATATATATATATATATATATATATATATATATATATATATATATATATATATATATATCATATTATATATATATATATATATATGTGTGTGTGTGTGTGTGTGTGTGTGTGTGTGTGTGTGTGGGGTTATATATACATTAGTTATAATTTATATAGGGGTTATGAGCAAGTTGGAGTTTATGACATTGTTGTATGGACAATTGCATAAGGTACAGTTGTGAGGATGTGCTTGTAAGAGTCTATGTGTGTATATGTATATATTATAGACTGAGGTGTATGGATGTGGGTTAGCTCACTAGGTCAGTGGGCAGGTGCAGTATTATCGAGCAATAGAGGGAAGTGTTTAGTGAGACAGTACACTATGTGCACTGTCTGTTTTCTTATAGCAGATTTAGCACTGCAGACTTTTACAACAGTTATTTAGCACTGTGTGCACTGTCTGTTCATGCACTGCTCTGTGAGCAGAGAGCAGCCCAACAACAACAACAACAACAACTGCAATGTTGGCAATGGGCAGCATGTAGCAGTTGGGTTTAGCATTAGAACAACAACAGTACAGGCAGTAAATTTAAGGGGGAGATATGGTATGTTCTACATTATAAGAGAAGGAGTCAGGTAAGTCTATAACAACACCAGTAGCATGATCAAGTTATTGTTTTATGGTTTGTGTTTAGTGGTGTGTTCAGGAGTGTTCACAGCAGATGAGAGTGGTAAGTATTGACTTTAGGGACAGCAAGGATAGGTAGTACTTGTGTGCACAGGGATGGTTGAATTTGAGAATGTGTAGAGCATTGCTTGTAGGTTAGTTTTTAAGAGTATCTATGTATCTATATATTAGAGTGTGTATATAGGAATCGTGACTTGTTGAGTGTAATATGGGTATGGGGGGATTCTTATGAATGTATCCGAGGAGGGATTACTGGATGTGTGAATCAAGGAAGGAATGGCAAGTGGAGAACAGATACTCTAATATCAGTTAGGATTTGGACTGTGAGGGTAGTACTTTGAGATATTGATGTACTATTGTAGGTGTCTAGAGGATCGAGTAGGCTTATACAATGATGTCAGTGTTCTGTGAGGGAGGGTTAAATCTGAGTGCAGGTTGGTGAATTGCAGTTATTGCAGTATGGACCCAGGGGTTGGCAGCAAGGTACATAGGCCTACAAGCACAAATGTGCAACATCATGTAGTGAGGTAAGGTCAGGGTGCAAGCCTTGGAGCATGGTTTAGGAGCCTACAGAGTTGAGGTTCTATTGAGGACTAATAACTCATGAGTATCAGTCTTGTTTGGGCAGTGGCAGTGAGTTAGTTTGGTATGAGGCAGATATGAGTATCATAAGATATTGAGGATTGAATGAGAGTAGTAGTGTTATGGGAATTAGTGTAAGTATCTTGTGAAACCTGAATAAAATAAGTAATATGGTACTATAATACTAATGATTAGGTACCTGACATGAGTCAAGATACTAGGAAGGGTAGAGGTAAGGTAATTAGGTTAGATAGTACCTAAGCATAGAGGTAGTAAGGTATTAAGTAATACCAAGTATTGGTAAGTTGAGAGTATGGTACCATGTACAAATAGAAATGACAAGGTATTTGGTACCAAGAGGGTAGATAAGTGTGATACCAAGTTGGCTCAAAGCCAAGGTATCCATGTAGTGCTAGAATTAGTTATAAGGATACTAGCATACATTATATATAGTATTTTGAATATTTTGAGTATCTTGAGATACTAACCCTAGTGTCCTAATATGACTAGTATAGCCTAGATATATAGTGTATGGACCCAATAACCTAGAGATGGACTCATACAACCTAGAAATAGCTATTTTGACTAGTTTGACCTAGAGTTGACCTAGTTTGATTGTTTTGACCTAGAAATGGCTTTATGGCCTAGAATTTACTAGTTTACTTATTTATTATTTCAGAACCATGTATTGATGTAACTTTTCATATTTAGGTCTTTAGAGCACCATTTTGGATACGGGTTGATACTTTACCCTAGATTTCAGGCGAGTACCTCTCTTTGTTAGTTTTTATTTCATGATAGTGTATATATTGCATGTTCTAGAATTGTATACTTGATTCCGATACAGTGGTTACAAGGACTGGTACTATATGGATCATGTCAGGAGATGTTATCCCTTACCGTGTTTAGCGGATACTCTTTCACATGTATTTTATCATGTGTATCAGGTATTGACTATCGTGTACTTCGTATTCACACACTACTCGTGTTTAGTGTGTTCATATTCGTATACACACACTGCTCGTGTTTAATGTGACATATTCGTGTCCGTAACGTGTCGTGATTGGATTCATAAGTATTGGTTGGAGGATGGGGGAGTAGGAGTTGGTTATGTGATCAAGCCCCAGTATTTTAGTGTATATGTCGATTACATAATACATGTGTAATCGAGTTACCTTATTATATTCGTGTTCACACACTGTTTCTGTTCAGTGTGCTTACATTCGTGTTCAACCCAAACCGATCACATAATAAACTTGTACTCTATGGCACAGTAGCTAGTTTCATCTATTTTCATTACTTGTAGTTATTCATATTGCATGTTCTTTATTCTATCACAATACCTGTTCACTCTAGTTCATTCCATTTCTTATGGCAAGTTATCATTTATCATTTTTTATTATCTATTATATATGATCGATTATGTATTTAGAACTGATTTCAGAGGTATGTACTTTACTCCATTCCTGACGGGATATATTTTTCCAGTGGTTATTGCGCTCTCCATTTCGGGATCTCAGAATGGTACAATAGACTGACTGCTATTACTCTACGGACTTGAGGTAACTTTTATAGAGTTCTAGTTAGTGTTCCTTTCCATATTCTTCTTCTAGATTATTGTGATTGAGTATGTTATATGTTGTTTTATTATTGTCTCCTTATGGAGTTGGATATAGTGAGACTTTTAGCTATAGATAGTTGACCTAGACATCGTTCAACCGTCGATTCTGCGACGTCGACAGGATATACCCACATACTCGTACCCCGATCATCCAGGTGCGGGTCGTAACACCCATCCCGTGCCATCTCAGTATCAGAGAGATCCTCCATGCGCGCCTCCGGATGAGCACTAGAAAGAGATTCGGGCCGACGGCACCAACTAAGTTAATTAGTTAACATTTTTTTACGCATATATATATATATATATATATATATAGACTTTTTCATGAATATAATTATCTCTATATAGATATCGTCCATCGAGGGTACAAAGACGCCTGGGGCTCTTTTTGAGGTACAATTATAGTGGCCCTTGGATCAACTACTCCGATGCTCCAGACATGAGAAAGGCGTTCCAGTTTGTGCACTTCAAGATAAAAATATATTTGATTTTAATATCGATCATCAAATTTATTTATATTACATAACTTACTATATTACTTTATATAGGACACGTATTTCTACCTGCCACATTGGGTCAAGGTGATAGAGGAGATGTTTCCTTCTGTTGCCTCCAAGCTAGTCTGGGATGCGATCAATGATAAGAAGTACCGTGATCCTTTGGGAAAACCAATCCAAGGTTAGATCACGAATGAGCATTAGACTCAGATGAGGGCTAGATTTGACGATCCCAAGTATAAGGAAAAGTCAGAGAAGGTGAAGGCGGCTAGGAAGAAGGCAGGAAAGTGGTGTGGTGTGTCAATTCCGATGAAGGACCATTTTCTTTGCATGGTAAGTATTTGAACGTATATATATTATTATAATCAAAGTAGGATAAAATGGTTAATTTTAGTAACAATATATATATTTATAATTAACAGGTCGAGAGGGGTGAGTACGCTAACATGGTGACCGTCTTCCTCGCCAACCATAGGAAGGGCGAACAACTCATCGATGATAGGGTCACGCAGACTTACGTAAATATTACTTTAAAATTTTTAATTTTAATATAACTTAGAAAATATGCAAATAAATATCCATCTAGTTAGTAATAAGTTGCTAGATAGTAACATTTTTTTACAACGAATGGATAGTAATAAGTACATTTATCGAGAGATTCATTTTTTCTAGAATGAGTATCTATGGCTCCGTGAGCAGTCGACACAATATGTTGTTACTGCACCTCTCGAGGGAGAGGCCGATACTTCCTCGTAGCCACCGATCCACCCAGTTATGTTGGCTGACGAGTTATGGCAGACCGTCGCTGGTGGTCTTCATTATGGCACGTACTACGGTACGGGATCCTACGACGCCTATATTGCGACGCAGTGCTCTAGGACCCCTTATGCCCCTGTGCATACTTTACAGCCTTCCCAGGATTCGTCCGAGTACAGTAGGAGATAGTTGAAAATTAGATTGCGTCTGCATAACGAGTTGATAGAAAGGATTTTACAGCATCCCCATTCCCTGTCGCAGATGGACGATGCTAGGATATTAGCACATTTTGATACGCTCGAGCAAAACCTTTTGGAGCTCAGGAATATGACCGAGATAACACAGTAGGACATTACAGATCTGGCTTCATCGACATATTATTCTTTCACTCGGATTATAGGTGTCATGGTTTCATATAATGATCGACTGTCAGTATTGGAGCGGATACGTCCTCCTGGTTTGCCGACATGAACACGTCCACCGACGACACTGCCTCCTAGTTCGACATTGGTGGCACTTTCACATGACCAGTTGGACTATATCCTATCCCAGTTGTGCGACAGTTTTCCTCTTCCTTCTCCTGATCATCATTAGTTCTAGGTTGGATAGATAATTGTGAGTTTGTGTGACATTGGCCTATTTTTGGGAATTTGTGTGACATTGGCCCATTTTTGGGTCTTTTGTATATATTATTCTAGTGACATAAGGATATTTATTTTAGACTTTTTTTGATATTTGAATTTGTATGAAATTGGCTAACAGTGGTAGTAGATTTGAATTTATCGGTGTTTAACAATCTACTTATGTTTGACATTCCACCGTGGAGGTCTATTTTTATAAACTGTGAATATATTTGTATAAATTACAGGCTAAATATTGTTATATATACTATTATGTAATAATCTGTATATTTTTATTTTTTTATAATTAGTTAGCGACTTTAGCGACGTATAAATATGTTGCTAATAGATATCAAAATATCGCTACACCTGTACCACGATATTGCAAATATATCGCTAAATGTCACTAATATACTGACTTGGCAATATCTGTCATGTCACCAAGATATAACTCAATACGTTGCTAAACATCGCTACATTAACAAATATTAGCGACGTATCTGCATTGCTAAACGTCATTAAGTGAGGAACATCAACGACGTTTTGTGACATAATAAACGTCACTAAGTATAAAAATATCAGCAAAGTTTTGCAACTAAGTTTGTGTCACTCATATACTGACGTTGCAACACATAACGTCGGTAATTGGAGAAAAAGTAGCGACGTTTATATGTCCCTAAGATACGTCACTAATTGTAACCTATTTTTTGTCAGCGACTAGCTAGATCGTTACATTTATAAAATGTCGCTAACAACATCGTTAATATGTTTTAGCAACATAAATTTATACTGTAACGACATTTTTTTTGCGTCGCTAACCCCGTAAATTTTAGCAGTGAACCACCCTAGGATACTCACATGTATCTTGGAATCAATATAAATATATATAAATACTTCCTACCTACTATGATACTAACACACTTGATACTATAATATTACACTGGTACTATTCTACCCATTATATTGTTCACAGATACATAATTACTCCCGTACTACAATATACCTACAATGTACCCACACCCACTTAAACTTACTCCCACAAAGGTTACCCTTCTTTTTTACTATCTTTGAACATGAAAGAAGGAAAAGTGATGGTTCTCGCAGTCCTGTGCCCAAGCATGGTGGGTGAGTTCGGCTCGAGTGCTTATCGATCGGGTGGATCTATATGTTACAGGAGGGAGATGAGGTATAGCGCGGTCTGGTCAGCGTATCTGTCAAACACTGCCTTGACTTTCAAAGTAGCGATTCATTTAAGATAGAGAAAGAGCATACTGGGTCAATCTCTACAACTTTACTTGATGGGGATAGTCCCCCAATTGAGAAGTAGGTGCCCCACCGTGTCCTTTTTTGTGTGTCGGAGATACAAAAACATCTGCACTCCTACTCCCAATGATATTCCCTTATTTCCTATATCAAAATTATACTAATGCACCTAATTGATACTATCACACACAATAATACTCATTAATACTAAACTGATACACTACACATATCATATAATACTCAACCTAACCTTAATGTACCCTAAATATTTGCACACTGTAGGAATTCTAGTAACAAACACTAACTTCATAACTATACTTGTCACATGCATTTAGAACTTTAGGATACAAACTCGACACTAACCTACCCACACTATTGATACTGCCGATTCTAAGACCTCGACTTCCTGATACTCATGAAACAACAAAACTTATACTTCACATCACTACTCATGCACTCACTTACATATCAGCACCCTCACGTACTAGGTGATACACTCTACACTAAATACATATATGTTCACACAAATCAATACACCAATGCACAACACTCAACACATAACACAAGTCCTATTACCTAGCACAATATAAATCTAATACTAGCACTCTCAACCTACACACTTATGTGCACCACTCTTTCTATGGCACCCTCATTAAAATATCTCATGGATACACATTCCCCTCCTCATGACACAACCAAGTATCAAACACGAATAAAATATCAACGCTTCATTGATACCGAAATACAAATTCTTGATACTCAATCAATACATGGATCCCACATCTATATATATATATATATATATATATATATATATATATATATATATATATATATATATAATATATATATATATATAATATGCATAATAATATTAATACAAACACCTAGAATCACTATTTGATAAACTACTCTTTCTTATAACTCTTATTTTCTGATAATATTGGTATCAACTACTAACTATACTCTGACATCTACCATAAAACTATTGTTACAAATGGTACTACACTACAAGTTATTTCTAGGCTTATACATTGATACCTAATGCTCATATACCCAACCTGGAACCACTTCACAACCTCATAAGTTATAATTCCAACAATCAATACTGATAGTCAAACTTGATACAAACCTGTCTGCAAGTTACCAAGCTACTGCACTATCCAAGGAAGCTGTCTCAGGAACTAATGAAGGTGAAGCTCTATAGTGAACCAAACTGGAGGAACTAGAGATATCTCTATCCTGAGTTGGTAGGGGTAATAGGGAAGGGATAGTCTCTTTCGTCTTCGGATCTGTTGAGCCTTCATCAAATAACCTTGAGATAACGGCACGGAGACGGTGACTTCTATGACTAGACTCACCATTTTGATAGAATTTAAAGATCAAGGGATTAAAGACACATAAGATAATCAAAGAGCTAAGATGGAACAGAATTCAAGATTTGAATAATTGAGGATGATAGAGATAATATGTTAAGAACTAATTTAAGGAAAAATCTGATAATCGCATACGTCTATCTGAAATCATATTACCCAAAAAAAAAATCACGCTAGTAAGCATAGCTGCGATAAACTATAGAGTCTATAACTAAGTTATGTATATCTATAATCATGTTATCTAGAATTTCTTCCAAGCCAACTAGTATGGCTAGAAAAAACTTTAAATTCCATAACTAAGATATATATATCCAAAATCAGGCATTTACGTTTTTGTCATGCCAGCTAGTATGACTGCGATAAACTCTAGACTCTATAATTAGGGCAGAGGGTTATAATTTCCATTGTCTTATCCAAATACATCATCAAAATATACCTCAATACATTCCATAAAATTTATCTCAATACAAAGTTTAAGTTCAACAACGGACATGTATTCAGCTGAAATAAAGGTGAATATGAACGGAAGCAAGTGGAAATAGATTTAAAATAGAGTTTATGGTAAGGTTCTAAAGGGTCATCCCATGAATCCTTTAAAAAATTCTAATATGTGATTGAGTAACATACTTTCTATAATAAATCAATCATAATCTATTGCAGGCTCACAGCAGTACAACTAAGCCTAAGTACTACCACAATATCATACTATTTGCAAAGACGAGACCTTTATGGGCCACCATAAAAACTTGTCACACTCCGCACCTGGATAATCGAGCATGAGTACTTGGGTACGTCCAACCTACGCTGCAGCATCGGCAGTAGAACTCTATTTAGACCTCAAAAAAATTATTGCAGCACTCACAAGTACAACTAGTATATTGTCACACCCCATACCCAGATATTCGAGCACATTACGTGGGTACGTCCATCCTATACCGCAGCATCGATGGTAGAACTCCCTCAATGGATATTATTGCAGCAATCACAAATACAACTAGTATCATCATAACTCAATCACAATATACTAAGAAGGATATGCAGAAGGAAAGATTGTCCAAACAACTAACCAATAAAATGAATCTTAAGCATGGTACTGGAATAAGGAAATAATGGCCTAAATATTTACAGAGGTCACCTCATAGTCCACAATGTAAGAGTAGTCTTGACTATAGCATCACTCTGAAGTCTAAGAGCGTGGGGCACAACAACTTCTAAAAATATTATCCATTCAAGATGGAATGAGTACAAATACTAAAAGCTTTTCCAATACATGGTAGAGACTACAAGATAAAAAATAGTAATAAAATACATGATAAGAAATAAAAAACTGATATCATGGCATGGCAAGTATTGAGAAGTAAGTAGACAGAAAATATGGCATAACTCAATAAGTTTTGAGTAAAACAAGAATGAACTATAGCTAAATAAGTATTTTGAAAGACTAGTTTTGATTTGTGACCGGCTTAGGAAAAGTACACGGTCTAATAATATCCGGCTCAATCATATGTGAGGTATATGATTGGATATTAATTATGGTCTACACTACCATATGGTCTAATAGGGTATGATCGCATATCTAACTAGTACTTTTTCTCCCCCTGATCCTTATAATGGATCCGAATTACGATACGTCAAGACACGTAAATCATGATACACGATCTATATAAATATATAAGAAATAATATCTCATAAATATGATCCATATAATACTTATCTGTGTACCATCATATTAGGAATCAAGTACAATATCACTAAAAATATATATCATATAAGTTATTAAGTAGAAAAAATAATCAGAGAATGTACTCACCCATGGTCCTGAGCTAAAAATATAAGTCAGAGTCCGTATCGGAGTCCAAGTGAGATATATTACGAATTTTCAATGTCAATAGGTGATTTAACCTCAATAACAATGTTAAGTTCTCTTATTTTAGGTTTCTAGATCAATTCTAGGTCAATAGGGTTTAAACTAGGTAGATATCTAATTTAGGTTCTCCAATACTTATTTGGTTTGTGCATATAGCTATCTAAACTATTACCATGATTATTTCTAGGTATCTCTAGTCACTTCTTATAGATGTAGGTATCTAGGTATCATATATATATATATATATATATATATAATATATATATATATATATATATATATATATATATATATATATATATATATATATATATATATATATATATATATATATATATATTGTTATATCTATATACAAGTATCACACCAATACCTTAACACTTACCTAGTATCTTAACCCAATACCTTAGCCTTACCTTTTGATATACCCTATATATATACCTTGATAGTACCCTCAAGTTACCCATAGCCCAATACCCATGACACTACCCAATATCTTGATACTGCCTAATACCCAAGTATCTTGACACTACACAACCTAGTATCTTGGTATCTAGATTCCATGATACACTATAGGATACCCTGTTGTCTCTACACATATATACCTATACACTAACCCATAATTCATGAATACCCTTGTACACTTGACTCACATACACTAATCCCTCACTTGGTACTACACTCCTTATTAGCACATTCACCCTCATATCACTCTCAAACGCTATACCCACTCACCACACTAGCACTTGATTTATAACTTTGACATAGAACAGTACACTATACTGGCACATCACTCTGTTCAGTGGTTGCACAGCACACATTGCTTTTCCTTTCATCTGCCCCTCTGGCCCCCTCTCTGTTCAGTACCTATTGCTACAACTGCATCTTGGTGCAATTGTTGTTGTAGTGCACCCACTACCTGTTGCAACTACATCTTGATACATGTATATTCATGTATACACCCAATACCCACTCTCAAATATGCACATATGCACTCTTGTATCTCATGATACACAAGTATCAAAACTCAAAAATAAAATACCAACTCCATTAATACTCAACCCCATGATACCATGTATAACTCAAATCCATGATATTAACACCAACAACCCCATGATACCAGATTAACTCTCCATGATACTCAAACCTCAAAATACCAATACATGATACACAAGTATCAACACAAATACCAATTAGAACACCAACTATATATATATATATATATATATATATATATATATATATATATATATATATATATATATATATATATATATATATATATTAATTTACATGAACATATAAATTAGATAGATCTAATATCAATATATGGATAATAGACACAAAGGGACACCAATACCCACAAATTACCATATCTAGCCATGTGTATCATGATGTTTCATGACACAACTACTAAGTATCCAATTTTGGACACTAGGACAAGCACAAACTATAATGGACACAAAAATCTCTTTGAAAATATCACACAAACACTTAATGGACACTAATTCATAATTCCCCCAATTGACTAGAAAATACATGAATCTACTAGGAAAAGACTCTCTACCACCCAATTCACCATATATAGGGTTGGATCTAACTATTGGTGGGTTGCCTATGAGTTCAATTTAGGTTTCTAACATAGAAATTGGAAGAAAATGAAAAATTACCTATTGGGAGTTGTGTCCCAATGAAGATTCACGAATTTATACACAAAGATAATGAATTGGACATGATCCTCCTGATGGAACTAGGGATCCCCAGGACTACAGATTGGTGTTCTTATTGATCGATAAAATATTAACTAGTTTAATACATGATCTAACCCTTCAAGAGTGCAAACTAGGGTTCACTAATTATACCTAAAGTGATGAGAAGTAGAAGACAATCTCCAAAAAACTTGATCAACCAGAAACCTTAAGATCTTCTGCACATTTTCCTTCCTCGAATTGGACATCGTGTGGGTGACGATCTTCCAACATTTTTTCTACTTGGTAGACCCTCTTTCTCTCCTTATGTGAAAGACGAATTTAGAGAAAGCCTTTTGCTTCTGATATATTATGAAGGCCAATGAATAGAGGATATATATAGGCTATGGCAAGGACAATGAGAAAAAATTAGGGCTTGGTCCCCTAATGGATTTAGGTATCCCATATTCATCTCGTACACACAACCCATGCCCGTTAACTCAGTCCACTAAAGAGCTATCGTTGCACTACCTTCCTAATCCTAAATTACGTTTGTGGGCTCCTTATTCTATGCATGTTCGTCTCCCTATGTTAAGATATCGAATATCCGTTGATCAAATTAATTTACTGACAACTATATTTATCAATATCTTTTATCCTTAAGTAGTACCACTCAACTTCATTTGTCATGTTAGATATAATCCACCAACATGGTTTACATAACAATTCTTATGAGTTCCTTAAGGGGACATCATCAACCCGATATATCGGGACATGGATTCCTTTTAAAATCAACAGTCCATCATACACACAATGTTTATTACCCAATTCATAGAGGCCATTTACCCATGATAAATCTTACTCTTTTATGAGTCAAAGTAATGACACTACATATATATATGTCTGTTATTATATCCAGATTAAGAGCACAAGTATCCATAATTGTCATGCCCCAGTACCGGAATACAGATACGGACATAGCCAGCTCTCCCGTACAAGGTATAAAATATCGTACGGCGATCACGTTGTAACTAGACAATGGGGTGCATACTAGAAGCAAGTCACTTAGGGCCACACAGAACATCTATTGTCTCAATCAGTCAAGTAAGGACAATAAACAAAGAACATATATGACAAAAAAGTAAGATATCCCAAACGCTCTACCAAAATATTCTAGAAACCAGCTGTACAAAATGACAAGCTGGTGGAGCAGGAAAAATACACGACCATGATGACCTATAGTATGCTTAATTATAATAATATAAGAAAGCTAAATATCCAAATTTATGGCTAACAAGTGTCGGTGGCAAAATGCCCAAAATAAAAAAATGTACATTAAAAAGTAATGATTAAGAAACTCACTCGTGTCCCTCAGCGGCCATCCATCTGGTGTGTGCCATTATTCAGGGGAAAAGTAAGCTGATTCTTGGATTTTGGCTCTAAACCTAGCCATGCAAAACTAGTGGGATTAGACCCCAAATAGCAGGTACCACAAAGGAAGCTTGAATAAAGAAACAAAACCAGAGAGAAATAAACACACACACACACACAAATATATATATATATATATATATATATATAGTTTTGTCTCATAGTTTTGGTCCATAGCCTATGGTGATACAATAATCTAACCCTACAACCAAATAAGGATAAGGGTTAGACCATCGCACCATGATAGTCCATGTCTCTAAACTATTTAATAAAAGATACATTACACAATCAAGAACACATAGTACAATATAATAATTGGATATTGCAAGCAATTAATGATGATTTAAACAATATCCATGGGGGCCAGCCTACACACCCAGACAATTATTTGCTGCTGTCAAGTTAACCACGATCTCGGAATTTTGTTCCTCCCAATGCTCTACAAGTTTTAGTTGCCTAGTTAACCCTGCTGTTAAGTAGAATCTCATGATGTGGTAACATGGTATTCCCCTTATATGTTGTACCATTGTACGACCACACTAGATATGAATCCACTTTGTTACTTCATAGTTCTGTCACTACCACATTTCTAGGAAAGGGTATTTTAGTAATTTACTATTTAGTTAATTATTGTGCTTGATAAATAATTATTTGTTGTATTATTTAATTATTGTTATATGTTAATTAATTATTTTGGACTTGTGTTAGTTGACCTAACTAGTTTAGTTTGAACCTATGGACCAACATGAATTAATAAGTTAAACTTAGCCCATTTAGAAAGCCTATTGTTAAGGAGATGGACAAAATTAATTAAATCATTAGACTAGAAGCTTCCTTCCTTTCCTTAATTATTTTTTCATGAGAGGCCCCAAGGGATATATTGGACATTACATGATAACTTGAGAGAGAGAAAATAGGGGCCGTCATATTATATAGAGGGGAAAATTTTTCTCTCCTCTTTTCATTCCAAATCTAGATCTATAATTTTTTACTACCAAATTTTCTTCATTCCTATTTCATTTCTCTACCAAATTCAAAAATTCTTAGATCTAGATGTGAGCAAGGATCATAAGAGGAGAGCAAATTATCCACTAAAATATGAAGGCAATTTTCATCTCAAGTATAGTGTTCATTGTCAATCTGCCATCTCCAAAGGAAGGAGAGTAGTCTAATGATTCATTAATTTTGTCATCTCCTTAAAATAGCTTTCTAAATCTGAGATTTAATCATGAAAAATTAACCCCATATGAATAGACTACCCTTAGGATTTGGTTTTGTGTTCATAGAAGGCCTATGGAGAAAGTTATGGTACTTTTTGTGTCAATTTTGGGGGAATTCCGAGATTGAACATTTGTTGTGTGTGTCAATTGATCATATAGATCAATTTGGCATGTGTTTATATTATGGGCTAGTGTCGTGTCTATAATTAGGTACGTGTAGGTCGTATCCCAATAATTGGTGATACGTATTGTTTTGGGGGTTTTTCCTCCGACACGGGACTTGTACATGTCATATTTTGACACGGACACGTAGATCTATATTTAATACTTCTTATTATTTATAAATAATATATGTGATTTTTTTGTGTCCTTCAGGGTGCAATTGGATGTAAGGTGGACTCGTGTCACATGCGTATCCTAGATCTAGTGGGATACGGTGTGATACTTTCCATGTGTTGTGTATTTAGGGTAGATCTAATTATTGTGCTCTTAATTCTTGAGTTATAATTGTGTATATATATATATATATATATATATATATATATATATATAATATATATATATATATTATATATGTATTTGTATATATATATGTATTATAGTATATTTATTATAGTGTTTATTGTATCATAGATCTATGTAATATATGTACTAAGATAATATATATATATATATATATATATATATATGTTGCTTTCTTCTACATGCATTAATATATATGTTATAATATATTGTATGGATATATATGTATATGTTGTTATTATATATATGTATGTTTAATTGGATAATTATATTATTTATAGTTGTTATATAATTATTTATATATATGTATAAATGTATAATAATATGTATTTATGTTTGTGTGTGCACGTGGCATGTCCTAATATGTATATTTATTATAGAGGGGGTATTTATAGTTATTTGGAATTTATATATATAGAGATATATATTATTGGGTTATATATATATATGGATATATTATATTTAGTTTTATATATATGTCATATAATATATATATATATTTACAATTTTTAGCGACGGGTGGTTAATGACAGTTGTTGTCATTAATAATAGCAAAACGGGCTGTAGCAGCCGCTGTAGCAGTGGCGGCCATTAATAGACAGCAGCCGCTGTCATTGATGAGAGGGCAGCAGCAGCGGGAAGAAGCAGCAGTCGGCGACAATGGGAGCCGTGACGGTTGCAAACCGTCACCAAAAGCAACAGCAGCAATGCAAGGAAATCTAGCAGCAGCAGCGACGGCAGCTTCAATGACAGCCAGAACTGTCACTAAAGCAAGCGTATCAGGGTATCAGTATTTTAAACACAGTTTTCAGCGACGGATTGGCAGATTATATGTATATATGTTTAATACTTTATATATATATGTGTGTGTGTGTGTGTGTGTGTGTGTGTGTGTGTGTATGTATTAGTATTGAGATAATATATTATTATTGCTATATTCCTTATATCTATAATACTTAGTATATATGTATATTATATATATATAAGGATAATTATTATACCAAGGTATTGGGTATTACCTTGAGGAGACCAAGGTAAGTGGGGATACTCAAGATACGGGATTTGGGTATCAAATTATGATTATTTTTTAGATACCAAGTTGGTTCAAAACTATGGTACCTATTTGATATGTAAATTGTGAATCTATATTATTATAATTAATTGTTTGACATTATGATTGATGTTACCTTGGGAATTACGTATCCGGAGATACGGTATCCTAATATTTAAGATGTGGGTTTCTTGGCTTAGACTTTAGTATCTTGATCCAAGATTTTTGTGTTAGATTTGTGCAACCTAGAAATAAATAGTTGACCTTGGTTTGACCATAGTTGACCATAGTTGACTTAGAGTTGACCAAAGTTGACTTTTGACTTAGAATTGACTTTTTGGCCTAGAAGTTGACTAGTTTAACTTATTCTTTTTTCAGAACCTTGTATTGATGTTGTATTCCATATCTAGGTCTTCGAGGCACCGAGTCAGACATCTGTGAGACTATTTATTGGACTTCAGGTTAGTACATTCTCTGATAGTTTCTCATTTATGATATCCTCTATGTTCATTGTCTCTAGTACAGATATCCATGTTCTCTTGACACTATGGTTACACGGATTGGTATATTCCGAATCTCGTCATGAGATGTTATTCATTGGTATATGGTGTATATGGTACAAGTATTGTTCATTGGTTATATTATACATGTACAGACACTGATTCTCGGGAAGACTAGCTATCTTCTTGGGGAATCTCGTGCCAAAGCATACCGTAATTGGATCTATTATACCAGTCGGGGTGGGGAGTATTAATATAGATATGTGATCAATATCCCTGTTGTATCAAGTACTGATTACTGAATAGTGTTGATCATATACCGCACGTATGATTAGCCAGGCCGTATTGCATCTTGTCCAAGCCGATCACATGTTAAGCTAGTACTCACATACTTACTCATTAGTATTCTTGTTCATTGGCATATTGTTCTTTATTATATTTATTCCAGTATTTCCTTATTTTATGTATCTCTCGTATCTATTGTGCATCTTGTATATTCACATCTATTTACTGTTACATAGTTTTTATCATTGATTAGAACTGATGTTAGAGATGTACTATGCTCCTTTCCTGACTGGATATATTTTTCCAAATGACACTGAGGAGTGGTACCCTACCTATTATGGACCCCAGGATGTTGTGGGTTTAGATTCTGAGACCCTGGCTCAGGGTGGACTTATCCCAACTGAGACAGTTGACCCAGGAGTTGTAGCTTCATAGTATTCTTTGTACTGGATTTGTCTCCAGCTTATTTTGTTACTTCTTCAGACTCATTGATGTATTATTTTTGACTCATGAGTTATATTGTGACTATTCTATTCTTTATCTTATTCGTGCTTTCCATCTTAGATCTGTGATTAAGTATATTATCATTATTGGTGGTTCATTATATTGTTAGATAGATTATCCAGACAGCGTTCTACCGCCGATTCTGTGACGTAGGTTGGGCGTTATTTCCGACTTGTACCCTTATACCGGTTGTGGGTCATGACAAGTTCAATATGTATTCCTCCTAGCGTGATGCAACAACCAACAGATCCTTGCCACGGTTAGTTATTGACTATCCCTCTTATCCATGTTGGAAGTCGGGTTATATCATATATCGTGTAGCATATAGGTATACCACAGTACAAAACATGTAATATAATCACGTAGAAAAATTTATCACGTAGGAACACATAGTACATAGTAAGTGTATCAGCACGTATACAAGTGGTCGAGTCAAGTCACCAATCATAGTAAATCACATGAGTTATATCACAGTGCAATACATAAGTCAAGTCATGCACATAGGTGGTGTAGTCACTTGGCACATGGTCGAACTATACATATGTTCAGGTTGGGCACATAGATGGGTCGGACGCATAGGTGGGTCTAATACTCTCATAGTCATCAAGATTACACATATGAATTAAAAGTCCAATGGAACGTTCAAACCAAATCAATTCAATAAAATATGTGCAGTGGGCCCATGCACGTATAAAGATCAAGGCCGCATGATCGATCAAGGTGTATGATAATTGGGGGCACATGGAATATGGGATGCATAGACAGGCAAAGTCAACTCATCAGGGCAAGTGCTAAGTGACGGACAATAAATACAAGTCAAAGAAATAACTGATGTGACTTGATGTGACAAGCCAAAAAGTATGTCAGAAGAAAAAGATAAAAAGCACATAAAGTCATGCAGAGTCATAAAGTCGTGCAAAGTCATGCGCCCAAAAAGAAGAGACACATGGCTTGTGGCCGCATAGTCTTCTGGCGTCGTGGACTATGGGCACATCGATTCAGACCATAGTGAATTATCATGCGTTCAAGGTACTATGTGACTGACTTTCGAAAGAATGCACAGAGCAGACATGAATCTAACAACATGGGTGCATGCTAGAGGGGCGCATATTGATGGGACGCATGGTACTTCGTTGTCCCAGAACATCAAGTTCGGCCATAAAAAATCTCCAAGAACCCAAAAACTTGTTTCCTTCATAAATACTTTATGTTAACTCCAAATCAAGTGAACCAAAAGCCAAAATACCTGAAATGGAATGCTTTATCACCTAGGATAACTAATTTTTTAAAATACCATGTTTTAATAGATAAAAACTAAGAAATACATAGGGAAGCCATGAAAACTCTAATCTTAGAATGTAGATCTAGCCAAATCCATCCATCAAAACCAAAAACTCTAAGTGTTAAATGTGCTTAGAATCTCATAGTGCACATATTAGACTAATAATTTAAAAGAAAAAATCTAATGGTTTCTCTATGTCATGCAAGGTGTACTTGCCTAAAATAAAAGAAGGAGGAGAACGAGAAAATAAGGGAAGAAAGAGAAATAAGTTAGCTATATAGCTAGGGTTTAAGTTTTAGATCATGGGTTTTCTCATCAATTGGACCAACCCATATAATAAACCATGAATTATGTTAAACCAAAGAAATGGGGTCTAGTCTCCATGCATGCAACCTAATAAATATGCAAGAAAGAAATAATATAAGCAGAAAATAAATAGAAGCATGAGATAATATGTTCTAAATACGTATATCGTGAACGGGGAGTGACTTCTCTACCCATCTTAGAAAAATATTCTGTCTTAGGAATTCAAAACAAAGGCTAGCTAGAGAAATCAGAACAAGTACTATACTAACTACAAACACATCTACACATGCAATCAACAATCAATCATATAATAAAGAAAAGAAATATCACATAGCATAGGTGAACGAATCACGAAATTTGAGATACGAAGGAATAAGGACAAATATACCTTCCAAGTCGAATATGTGCGGATACCAAGATCGAATATCGTCCTTGTGCTCCTACGTTGACTCTTACAAAGGGTGATGACCCCAAGAAACTCAGACGAGATAAATCATTTGATTCTTTAGCATCTTCTCCCTTCAATAAGAAATGGATACAGATTGCTCCTCGTAAGACAAGTCAGTACCAACGACTAGCTCGCAATGGTCGAGGATGTGACTTGGATCCAGGACATACCTACGCAACTGAGACACATGAAATATATTGTGTACCTCATTTAGCGAAAGTGGAAGGGCAAGATGATAACCAATATTGCCTACCCGCTCGAGGATATTGAACAGATCGACGTATCACGGACTAAGCTTCCCGCGGACCCAGAATCTAATGACTCCAGGGTTTGGTAAAATCTGCAAGAACACATGGTCACCGATAAGAAACTCTAATGGCCTACGGTACTAATCTGTCCAATGACGATGCCTATCATATACAACCCAAAATCGCTCTCTGGTCTGCTTGAAAACTTCTACTGTCTGCATGATCATCTCGGAGCCTAATATTTTTTGTTTACCGATATCATCCCATACCAAGGATGACCTCTACTTTCTTCCATATATCTCCACGATTGGTGCCATCTGAATACTGGCCTTGTAACTATTATTGTATGAGAACTCGACTAGGTGAAGGTGATCTTCCTAGGACCCTCCAAAATCTAAAGTAAAAGCTCACAACATATCCTCCAATATTTGGAAGGTTCTTTCTGATTTTTCGTTTGTTTTTTGATGGTATGGTACTGAATCTCAGATTGGTACCCAAACTCTGGCATAAGCTCTTCCAAAAGTGTGAAGTGAACCGAATGTCTCGATCAAATATGATACTCATTGGGATACTATATTATCTTACTATTTAACGCATGTTCATCTCAGCCAACTGCTCTATGGATTGCCCTACTTGGAAGGGAAAAAAGTGAGCTACTTTCTTGAGATGATCCAATACCACCCAAACTACATCATGACTAGTCGAAGATTTAGGTATACCGGTCACAAAATCCCTCGTGATATGCTCCCACTCCTACTCTGGGATAGGAAGCGACTGTAGTAACCCTGATGGTCTCTGTTGGTCGGCCTTCACTTGTTGACATACCAAACATCGAGAGACAAACTGTGTTATCTCCCTCTTCATCATGTTCCACCAGAATTGTTTCTTGATATCTTGATACATCTTGGTACCTCCTGGATGAATTGAATATTAGGAACTTTGCTCCTCAGTCATAACTTTATGCCGGATATCTTTGCTCGGTACACAGAGATAATTTCCAAATCTAACTGTTCTATTATCGTATATTTTTAGCTCCTTTTTTAAACCAAACTCTCATTCTGTTCGAAACTTCTGAACTTTCGGATCCTCTGTCTGAGCTGCCTTAATTCTCTCAACCAAGGTAGACTAAACCTGTAAACTAGCCAATACTCCTACGTCCTGCGGAAGCACTATCTCAATCACCATCTCTTGAAGATCTTCTAATATATAACATTATGATGTCAACATGTAGGCACCGCCTCTTCTGCTAAAAATATTTGCTACCACATTTGCCTTGCCTGGATTGTTCTGAAGCTCCACATCATAATCCTTCAATAGTTATAACCACCTTATCAGCCTCATATTCAAGTCTTTCTGGGTGAAGACATACTTTAAGCTTTTTTTATCCTTGAATATTTCTACCCGATCGCCATATAAGTAGTGCCTCCAAAGCTTAAGTGCAAACACTACCGCTGCTAACTCCAAATTATGAGTCAGGTAGTTCTTCTCATGATTTTAAAGCTACTGAGATGCATAAGCTATCACTCTTCCATGTTACATTAAAACACACCCAAGTCCTTTGTCAGATGAGTCACAATATACCGTAAATCCTTTGGAAGATACTGTAAGTGTGAGGATCGGTGCAAAAATTAACCTTTTCTTTAATTCCTTAAATGTTATCTAGCACTCTGTTGACAAACAAACATAGCGTCCTTGCATGTCAAATGAGTTAATGGTGTTGAAATCCTTGCAAAGCCTGCCACGAACCTCCTGTAATATTCTGTCAAGCCCAAAAAATTGCACACTTCTGTTATTGTCATGGGAACTAGTTAACTCTCTACGGCCTCCACCTTCTTTGGATCTACTGCCACTCCTGCTCTAGAGATTATGTCACTCAAAAATGACACGTGATCTAACAAAAACTTACACTTGCTGAGCTTCGCATACAACTGGTGTTCCCTCAAAATCTTTAAGACCTTTCGAAGATGCTCTTCATGCTCCTTTTTACTATTGGAATAGACTAAAATATCGTTTATAAAAACCACTATGAACTGATTTAGGTACGGCATGAAAATACGGTTCATCAAATCCATCAATACTGCTGGAGCATTAGTCAGTCCGAATGGCATAACTAAGAATTTGTAACGTCCATATTGTGACCTAAATGTTGCCCTGGGTATGTCTTGCTTTCAAACTCTTACTTGATGATATCCTGACAGGAGGTCGATTTTGGAGAAAATCTTAGCCTTGCTTAATTGATCAAAAAAATCACCGATTCTTCGTAATGGGTACTTGTTCTTCACTGTTACTGTTTTCAGCTGCTTATAGTCGATACACAACCGTATTAATCCATCCTTCTTCTTCACTAAAACTATTGGCGCTCCCTAAGGTGATCCACTGATTCAGATAAACTACTTTGCCTTCATCTCTTCTACGTGTTGGTACAACTTGTCCTGTTCTGATGTTGCCATCTGGTGAACCATACAAGATATTGGTCCCGATTCAGGGGTAACCCTAAAACTTTTTCTTGGAAGACATATAGGAACTCCTTGACTATCTCAAAAAGTTATTCTTCTTCTAATGCTGCCACCGCGATCATTTCTTCATGTTGCTCTCCTACAGATCTATTAAAGACAAAATTATCCATTCCCGGGATACTAAACAATACCCTACCCTTATGTCAATCTATCATAGCATGATTGTCTCTCAGCAAGTCCATGCCTAAGATAATGTCAAAGGTATCCATAGGGAACTCGATCAACCGTACAGGTAATGAATGCCCGTATATTATAATTGAACATGCTAGACATAATCTACTAACTTCTACGAGCCCATTACCAGTGAGTATATTCAACCTCTCTGGCAATACCTCGAACTCCAATCCAATGTATGTCGCAAATGGTATAGATATAAATGAATGAGATATACCAGAATCAAATAATGCTACTGCAGAAAAATATATGACAGAGATGTTACCTGCTACCACGTCACTTGATTCCAAAGCTTCTTCCAAGGAAAAAGAGAATGCTTGCTCTTAGCCTAGCTGCTCTCCTCATTATTGTCTCCCTTGGAAGCATTATTGTGGCCTATGATGGCCTTTTTATTTATTATACTGCTTTTGGTACATCTGAGTTTGCGTCGATAATGGGCGCTGATCTAATGGCCGTACTGCTACTGCTGGCCCTGTGTGCTGCACTACCCCTGGTGCTGGCAATGCTGGTAACTGTTGGACTGGACCTCCTAGTCTCTACATCATCGGACAATTGGTAATCCGGTGATCTGGACTACCATACCTCATATACAACCCATTAGATTCTCTACATACATCTTTTGTTTGGCCTCCTTTGCCATAATAAGTGTAATCTACCGATTCTCCCTAGCATTGCGACTATAGTTGTTGCCTCGGCTGCTGCCGAGCTAGCATCGTTACTGTCGATATGACCATCCTTCGCAACGCTAAATCATGGATATAAATGCCAGATGATGTTGTAGACGTCCAGGGTACTCCTCCACCTCCTCCATTCTGAGTATGACAATCTCTGCATGTTAAGCTCGTGTCTTCGAGATTCTACAACTAGTAGAGGGGCACGACTACCAGACTTGTGAGATAGGATGCCTTAATCCAACCTCCACTGAAGTCCACCAATCATGGGCGAAGTCTTGAAGCTGCAATCGGACATGGTCAACTTTTTTATTAGTCGGACCATTTGTTGCCGCCAGAATAACCTTGATGTCTTATAACCACGCGTTTGCTGTGATAGTATCCTTCGTGCCATAGAAGTACCTCCGGTTAAGCCGGCAAAATCTAACTGACACCCCCGAATCAGTCGTCCCGCCTCTCTCCAGAGCCGTCTGTAAATCCTGACTCAACAAGACATTCTGCTCTTATTGTCGAAACTGCTGATGTTGTTGCACCGCCATCTGATGCTGGTGCATAGCCATCATTCCTCGGAGGATCTATAATAATGTCAGGTGTCAAGTACCGCTAGCACTGCTGGTACTACTGGGGGTACGGGTATTTTCAGGGGCTGGTTTTTCCATATGTCCAGCTTTCGATTCTACTATGACAACTTACTCAACTAGTGGCTCTATCGGAATCTAACTCTGAGCAGGTTCTACCTTCCATTGTTGCCAAGGGAAACCATGTCCTTCCATACCTATATCTCCAATAACAGAGAAATACGTAAAGAAGGACAAGAAACATGAAGAATATGATATGAAGGATCAACTAGGCAAGCAGTTTTAATAGTTCAAGCATTGGTATCGGAGAAGACGAAGCAAGATATCAAATGAGACGTATTTGATTGATATTTTTATGACCACAACACCCCATAAGTCTAAAAATACAGACATGAATGGGCCACCACTAAAACCTTGTCATGTCCCAGTACCGAAATATAGATACGGATATGGCCAGCTCCCCATACAAGGTATAAAACATTGTACAACGATCACGTCTGTAACTAGACAAGGAGGTGCATACTACAAGCAAGTCACTCAGGGCCATATAGAATATATATTGTCCCAATCAGTCAAGTAAGGACAATAAACATAGAACATATATGACAAAGAAGTAAGGCGTCCCAAACGCTCAGCCAAAACAAGTTGAAAATTAGCTGTACAAAATAAAAAGCTGGCGGAGTAGTAAAAGTACATGACCATGATTAGTTGTAATTTTATTAATTATAATCATGTAAGGAAACTAAATATCCAGATTTATGGCTAACAAGTGCCGATGGCTAAATGCCCAAAAGAGAAAATTGTACAACGAGCAGTGACTAAGAAACCAACTCGTGTCCCTCAGCGGCCATCCGTTCGGTGTATTCGATTGTTTAGGGGAGAGTAAGCTCGATCCTCGGGTGCTGGCTCTAAACCTGGACATGCAAAAATAGTGGGGTTAGACCCCAAATAGCAAGTACCACTAAGGAAGCATGAATGAAGAAACAAAACCAGAGAGAAATAAACACACACACACACACACACACACACACACACACACACACACACACATATATATATATATATATATATATACATGCAAAACCAGTTGGGTTAGACTCCAAATAGCAAGTACCACATAGGAAGCACAAATGAAGAAACAAAACCAGAGAGAAATAAACACACACACACACACACACACACACACACACACACATAGTTTATAGTTTTGTCTCGTAGTTTTGGTCCATACCCTATGGTGATACAATAATCTAACCCTACAAACAAACAAGGACAAGGGTTAGACCATCGTACCATAATAGTCTATATCCCTAAACTATTTAACGAAAGATATAATACACAATCAAGTTCAATTACATAACCGGCCAATCACTTGTACACTTACTAGTTGGAGTCTGGGTTATCTCAGAGGCATTATTCATATAATAGGAATCCTCAGATCAAACCAAGTACTAACAGGCTAGCCGAACAATTAATCACCGCATAGCACATAGTATTTATGCACCGGTCCCTCGTAAGGCCACCGTGCTAAGATCGTATAGAACATATAGTAAAATATAATAATCTGATATTGTAACCCATTAATGAGGATTTAAATAATATCCATGGGGGCCAACTTGTATACCCCAAATAATTATATGGGGGTGGCTAGTTAAGTAAGATCTTGGGATTTTGTCTCTCCCAATGCTCTACAAGTTTTAGTTACCTAGTTAACGCTATTGGTAATAGGAATCTCAGGGCGTGGTAACATGGTATTCCCTTTATATGTCGTACCGTAGTACGATCATGCTAGATACGAATCTACTTTGTCACTTGATAGTTCAATTTGGATTCCTTCCAGCATGATACAACAACCAACAGATTCTAGCCATGCTTAGTTATTGACTATCCCTCATGTCCATGCTGGAGGTCGGGTTATATCACATATCTTGTAGCACATAGGTACACCGTAGTGCAAAATATGTAATATAATTACGTAGGAATACTTAGCACGTAGGAACACATAGCACGTAGTAAGTGTATCAACACGGATACAAGTGGTTGAGTCAAGTCACCAATCACAGTAAATCACTTGAGTTATATCATATTGTAACTCATAAGTCAAGCCATGCACATATATGGTGTAGTCAATTGGCACATGGTCAAAATATACACATGGTCGGGTCGGGCGCATAGACGGGTATGACGCATTGGTGGGTCTAATACTCTTACAATCATCAAGATTACACATATGAATCAAAAGTTTAATGGAACATGAACATAGACGGGTCTGACACATTGGTGGGTCTAATACGCATTGCTGAGCTAGATTGTTGGAGTATATTGGTGGATAATTGTTTCTTCATGATTTTAGGTATCACTATTGGATTCTTTCTTATCATTCTACCGTAGTTACTTTTGTTCTTAGATGATAGTAGTTGAGTTAGTATTGTGGATGTTTCTTATGGTTTTATAGATTATTATATCATCTAGACAGCTTATACGTATTCAAGTCAGACAAGAGTCTGGTTTAATACGTAACTCCCATATTTATTTATTTGTAGTCCTACGTATTTTGGGACTGGGGAATGACAATGATGTCAAGAAATATCGTGACATCTGAGTAATCATCTCATTCTACTTCATCTTAAAAGTTTAGTATTCTTGTTTTGGTCAACTTATTTTTTATTCCTTCACTTGTGAGGTTCCTTCCTGAGTTACCTCAAGAATTTTTTAGACTTCGTGTGAAGTGCTACAAGTGGAGACTCTGTTAAATTTAGTTCTGTCTACAGCACAAAACAGAATGTTAATAGCTTTACCATCAAGACTAGCATATTTATTTTCTGTGTCTGTATACTTTTTATGGGGCTTATCAACAAGGTTGCCATCTACTACTATTCTAAGTGGCTTCTTGTATACATCTACTATAACAGACCAAAGATCAAAGTCAAGAGACTTTAAATAAAAGCTCATACGTATTTTCAGTATGTGTAGTTGGTACCATCAAATAAGGATGGCCTATTTCTGGTATGGCTTTCATCATTGTTGGTGTAGATAGATCTAACACTTGCCATAAATCTCTTAGGAAGTTAATCCAGTAATAAGAGAACTTGCTCTGATACCAAATGAAGGACCGTGATGGCAAGAATAAAGGGTGGGTGAATAGAGTGTAGGAGCATAATCTATCTTATTAAAATTTTATGCTAAGTAAAGGCAGCTACGAACTAATAATAGTATATAAAACATATATATATATATATATATATATATATATATATATATCAGTAGAGTTGAGAGAAAGCTAACGCAAATACCGCGATGTATACTGTTTTTCTTCTTAGAGGACTAGTCCAGTCCCGAGAACTCTTGCTTAGAATTTTGTCCACTATTGTCGTGACCCACACCCGGTGAAGGGCACGAGTATGTGGATACGTCCAGCCTATACTGCAGCATCGGCGGTAGAATGATGTCTAGTGTAAATACCCTAATTTTTTAGAATTTAATTTTATAATTTTAATTATTGGAATTGTGAATTTTTGAGATTGAAGAAGATTTTTCTGTATTTTTTAGCTAATTATAATAAATTTTCGTTCATAGATTTATAATTATGTGTATTTAATTAATTATTAATATAGTGCAAAAAATATATTTTTGGGTGTAAAACTATTAATAGATTATTATAGATTTTTTTTGGAATTTATTGAGGTCCAAAACTATTTTTTGATCGCCATATATATATATATATATATATATATATATATATATATATATATATATATATATATATATATTGATTCAATGAACAAACCCAAACCAACCTAAACCAATCCAAACTCAACTAAACCCTAGACCCGACCCTAAACCCGATAACCCGACCCGGCTACCAAAACCCGAACCCACTTAAAACAAACCTCCACACGCCGCCGCGAAGAAGCCGCTCCGACATCCCGAGCAACAGCATACTGCGAGGTACACTACTTCTAGCCCCTGTATCTCCCTGCTCAGTTAACTAAATATTGACCCGTCGAATCCTATACGAAGACCACATGACCCTCTTGAACCCTGTATAATTAATTCGGTGTATCGTGTCCTATGTAGATTGTAATTCGTGATGCAAAATAGGAAAAAAATGATCCAGTTTGTAGTTCAGAAACTGTTCCAACACCCATGTTCATGTCTGATTTTCTTCCAACCTAGTTAATATTTTTAAATTCTGCTTAAAAAGTAATTTAGACAACATAAACAAATTTTAATATTTTTAATTAGTTTATTTTATTGTTGTGTATGTTGTGATTTAATTGCTGTTGAATTCTGTCAAAAACTTGGTTTCTTAAACCCAAATTTTTTTGAAACAGGCCGTGTCCCGCTAAACGAGACAACTTTATCATGTACAAATTGTACCAAAAGGTGTGTATCGTCAACACGGAGGTATAGGATTTCATGAAAGTTGATTTGGATGTGCGTGCACACCAAAATTAATACGTATCCATCAAAAAGTCCTGTATCGACCTGTTCTGACACCCGTCATAATTTTATGTGTGCTTGTCATTTCATAACGAATCTTATGCCATAAGTTTTGTAGCATTATGATGGCCCTGTAACCAAAGTTTGGTTCGATTCTGATAACGTTGATAAATCACCGTTTTGTGGGCCCTACGGTTCCACTTGACGGGTGATTTCGTGATTGGCTCATCAAAATCTAGTTTTGAATGTTCCATTAGGTTCGTATCATCGTTATAGACTCGTTATCATGAACCATACCCGGTGTAGGGATGCAAGTCCGAAACAACGCCCAGCCTATGCCGCAGAATCGGCGGTAGAACGTTGTTCGGGTAATCTATCTAACAATATAATAAGCCACCAACAATATCAATATACTCAATCACAGATCTAAGATGGAAATAATATAATAACAGAATAGAATAGTCATAATATAACTTATGAGTCAAAATAATAACATCAATGAGTCTGAGAAATAGTAATAATATGCTGGAGACAAATCCACTACAAAAGAATAACTAAGATACTATAAGTCCCGGGTCATCTGTCTCAGTCGGGATGAGTCCCTCCTAAGCCAGGGTCTCTAACTCTAAGTCCACAATATCTTGAGGCCCATAATGAGTAGGGTACCACTTCTCAGTGTTATCTGAAAAAAAAATATCCAGTCAGGAAAGGAGCAGAGTACATACCTAACAACAGTTCTAATCAATGATATAAAATATATAACAGTAAATAGATGTGAATATACAAGATGCAACAATAGATGCGGTAGTAACACTCATAGACACTAAGTTTGATGAATTTGGAGAACTGTCTCTGGCATATTTTTTGGTGCGAAGTGGGCCACATGTGGACCCCGCTTTGACCAGAAACTGTCAATTCTGCCCCTTTATCTAAATTGAACTTATGGGTAGTCAATCCTAGGTATTTTAAGTTTTTTGAGAGCATTGTTAATGTTTATTTTAGCATCCGAAGGCGTACATGGAAATTCCACTTATATCGAAATAACTGACGGAGCTCAGAACACAAAAAAGTGTACCTTGCCAACTTGCAGTAGTTCCTGTTATATTATTTTCTTGAGTTCTTTCTATATATATATACTCTTGAGATGTACCTGTTCAACCTAGGACTGTGAGACGTTGCTTAGCGTCCGAACAAGATTCGGATGTCGACGTCGTACGCGGAGTCGTGTAACGTTACTTAGAGAGTTGATACCACGATCATATATATATTTTTACGTGCTTGCTTTACCAAGTACGTCATACCATAGGATACTTGATACTATTTATGTGACAGAATCTTTCCTAAGTTATTCATGGTGATTCTGTATAGGCTTACAGGATTCGTGACATGAGACTTGCATATACATAGATATCATTATTACTCGATATACTAGTTAGAGGTCATGATCTTGTGTGTTATAGACATAAGATATTGTGGACATGAGACATGAGGTTACATTAGGTGGGGAGAGAGACACAGGCTACAGGCTGATTATATATATACTTTATTATTGAGGTACTTTGGTCTCTGTACCACAGCTTAGCCTATTACGTGATATTCTTGCTACTACGGGCTCCCCGACACAGAGCTTGTAGTGGTCTTAGCCTGAGTACTAGTGATGCTCTCATTTGTATTTCATATGGCTGGTTATATAGCTTGCCCTAAGGATCTATTTTTATATATTGAATTTCATTTGGCTTGAGTTATTCTTGTACCTTGTTATGTCCCCCTGAGGACCTGATCTGGATTATGTCCCCAGGTACAGTAGAGGAGGATTACCCCGAGATATACGGGACGGGAGTTGACGTTGGAGCAGTACTGGCACCAGAGGATGAGGTTGTGCCAGAGAATTTCTTCTGAGTATTCTGCTACATGCTCAGTTATTTATTGCTTACAGTTATTTCATATCTTGACTCTTGTACATATGTATCGACTTATTCTCTTTTCTTATTTTATCGGGTTGTTCCCCGAGATACTATATATGTTGACTTAATGATGGACTATTTCCTTTATCTATTATCTTAATTAGTCTATCATATAGAGTTATGTTTCTTTCTGTGAATGAGATTAGAATTATTTTATGATATATAGTGTAGACTGCATTTATATTAATTACACCTTAAGTGCACTCTAATGGGTCCATTAAATTAGGTTTGCCCATTGGAGTTGTCTTACTGGCCATTGCCACGTGGCTAGTCCCTTGATATTTTGCGACTGGGGCATGACATGGAACTACCCGACGTACGATCTCAAGCTAGCTGTGGTAATATTTACATTAAAGATATGGAGGCACTATCTTTACGGAGAAAATATGGAAATTTCCACTGATCACAAGAGTCTAAAATATGTCTATACCCAGAAAGAGCTCAACCTGAGACAGAGGCATTGGTTAGAGTTGATAGTCGATTTTGATATAGATTTGCAGTACCATCCGGGCAAGGCAAACGTCATAGCAGATGCACTAAGTAGGAAGCCTACAGTTTATTTCTTGACAACGTAGTCCCAACTATTAGAGGATCTACAGTAGCTCAGAATAGAGGTTATTTTGCCAAGGCAGAGTGGGCAGTTGACAAATCATGAAGTTAAGTCATCACTAGTGGAGAGGATTAAGGCGGCATTACCTACAAATGCTAGGTTTCGGAGGCTTAAAGAGAAGACGAAAGATGGCATGCAGATGGGACCTCGAATCCATACGGATGGGATGTTAACATATGAAAATCTCCTATATGTTCTGAATGGGGAGTTGAGACATGAGTTGATGTCTGAAGCACATAGATCCATATACTTTATTCATCCGGGAGGTACGAAGATGTACCGAGATTTAAGGCAGTACTATTGGTGGCATGGGATAAAGAGAGAGATTGCGCAGTTTATGGCAAAATGTTTGGTCTGTCAGCAAGTTAAGGCCGAGCATCAGAGAACCGGTGGTATGTTACAACCGCTTCCCATACCTGAATGGAAGTGGGAACATATCACTATAAATTTTTTTACAGGATTTTCAAGAAGCCCCAGTGGGAAGGATGCAGTCTGGGTTATTATGGATTGACTCACCAAATTGGCACATTTCTTGCCGTTCAGAGTTGGACAGTCCACAGAGATTCTAGGATATGTATATACGACAGATCATAAGATTACATGGAGTACCGATTAGTATTGTGTCTGATTGTGACTCAAGATTCCTATCCTATTTTTAGTGAAGCATACATGAGATCTTGGCACCCGACTCAAGTTCAGTACTGCTTATCATCCATAGACAGACGGTCAGTCAGAGCGCACGATTCAGATCCTAGAGGATATGCGGAGGTTGTGTATATTAGACTTCGAAGGGTCTTGGAAAGACCATTTGTACTTGGTGGAGTTCTCTTACAATAACAGCTACCAGGTGAGCATCCAGATGGCACCTTTTGAGGTGCTGTATAGCAAGAAGTGCAGGTCACCGATATGTTAGAGTGACATTGGCGAGCGTCAGATACTCAGTCTGGAGTTAGTGATGTAGACAGTTGACAAGGTGAAGCAAATTTAGAGTCATCTTCGTGGAGCTTAGGGCAGACAAAAGTATTGGGCTGACACAGACCGTCGACCTTTGGAGTTCAAGGAAGGCGAACATGTGTTCTTAAGTATCTCACCTATGCGAAGTATTATTCTATTCGGGAGCAGAGGCAAGCTGAGCCCGAGGTATATTGGGCCATTTGATATTTTGGAGCATATTGGTGAGGTGGCATATCATCTTGCATTACCCGCATCTCTAGAGGGAGTGCATGATGTATTTCATGTCTCACAGCTGAGGAGGTACGTGACTGACCCAAGTCACGTAGTCGATCATTCTGAGATTTCAGTAGGGCCTAGCTTGAGGTATGAGGAGCAACCAGTTGGGATACTTGATATTAGTAAGAAGATATTACGGGGTAAGACTATTAGATTAGTCCGGGTAGCTTGAAAACATCACTCCCCAGGCGAATCCACTTGGGAGCGAGAGGATGTCATACGCCAGTGTTATCCTCACTTATTCGAAGATGCATGTATGATCTAAGAACTACCTATAGGTTACAATGACTTTTTAAATTTCTTAGTAGTTTAATTTTTAATTGCGAGGACGTAATTCTTTTAAGGTGGGTAGATTGTAAACACTCTAACTTTCAGAATTTAATTTAAAAATTATTTAATTATTGTGATTAAGAGAGAAATTTTTTATTACTTTTAGCTAATTAAAATAAATATATATTCATGGATTAATATTTATGTGCATTTAATTAATTATTAATATAGTGCAAAAAATATATTTTTGGGTTCTAAAACTATTAATAGAGTATTATATAATTTTTTTAGAATTTATTGGTGACAAAAATTATTTTTATATAGCTAATTGCATACATATATAGAGTTATAATTAAACCAACCCAAACCAACCCAAACCGAACCAACCTAACCCAAACTAACCGAAACCAACCGGATCCAAACCCAAACCAGTAAACCCTAAACCCGAACCCGTTAACCCACAAACTCACCCCCAACCTGCTGCTGTAACCGACCGCTCACCCCGACCTCATCTTTTTTCCTCCCCAAAAACCGACGGAACCCCTTCCTTTCCCCTTCTGTAACTCCCTCCCCTTCACCCCTATATATAGCCTAGAGCAGAGACCCCCACCACCATCATCTCCCCGTCCATTCTCGACCATCGTCGACCACCGCCGACGCCGGACTGCCGCTACACGCCATCGCGAAGAAGCCGCTCCGATATCCCGAGCAACAACACACAGCGAGGTACACTACTTCTAGCCCATGTATCTCCCTACACAGTTAACTAAATATTGACTCATTGAATCCTATGCGAATTACACATAACTACCTTGAATCCTGTATAATTAGTTCGGTGTATCATGTCCTGTGTCGATCGCAATTTATGATGCAAAACAAAGAAAAAAATGACCATGTTTGTAGTTCAGAAACTATTCCAACCACCCATGTTCATGTCTGATTTTCTTCCAACCTAGTTAATATTTTTAAATTCTACTTGAACAGAAATTTAGACAATATAAACAAGTTTTAATCTCTTTAATTAGTTTATTTTTATTCGTTGTATGTTGTATTTTATTTGCTGTTGAATTTTGTCAAAAACTTGGTTTCTTAAACCCAAAATTTCCTGAAATAGGGTGCGTCCTGCTAAACGAGGCAACTTCATCTTGTGCAAATTGTACCAAAAGGTGCGTATCGTCAATGCGGATGTATGAAATTTTATGGAAATTGATTTGGATGTGCGCGCACACCGGAATCAACGCGTATCCGTCGAAAAGCCTCGTATCGGCATGTTCTAACACTCGTCATAATTTTGTGTGTGCTTGTCATTTTGCAACAAAACTTACGTCATCGGTTTCATAGTGTTATGCTGGTCATGTGACCCAAGTTTTGTTCGATTCTGAGAACGTTGACCAAATCTCGTTTTGTGGGCCCTACGGTTCAGCCTGACGGGCAATTTTGTGACCGACTTATCGGAATACAGTTCTGGATATTTTGTTGGGTTTGTATCATCGTTCTGGACTCGTAGACACTAAGTTTGAAAATTTTGAAAAACTTTGTCTCTGGCATATTTTTTGGTGCGAAGTGGGCAACATGTGGACCCCGTTTTGACCAGAAATTGTCAATTATGCCCTTGTGTCCAAATTGGACTTATGGGTAGTCAATCCTAGTTATTTTATGTTTTATGAGAGTAATAGTAATGTTTGTTTTAGCATCTGAGGGTGTACCTGGAGATTCTACTTATATCGGAGCAATTGACGGAGTTCAAAACACAGGCAAGTATACCTTGCCAATTTGCAGTAGATCCTGTGATATTATTTTCTTGTGTTCTTTATATATATACTTCTGTGATGTACCTGTTCAACCTAGGACCGTGAGACGTTGCTTAGCGTCCGAACAAGAATCGGATGTCGACGCCGTACGCGGAGTCGTATAACGTCACTTAGAGAGTTGAATCCACGATCCTATATTTTTACTTGCTTGCTTTACCAAGTACATCATATCATAGGACACTTGACGCTATTCATGTAACAGAATCTTTTCTGAGTTATTCATTGTAATTCTGTATAGGCTTACAGGATTTGTGACATGAGACTTGCATATACATAGATATCATTATGACTCGTTGTACTAGCTAGAGGTCATGATCTTGTGTGTTATAAATATGAGACGTCATGGACATAAAATGCATGATTACATTAGGTGGGGAGAGACACACAGGCTACAGGCTGATTATATACATATATACTTTATTATTGAGGTGCTTTAGTCTCTGTTCCAGAGCTTGGCCCATTACATGATATTCTTGCTGCTACGGGATCCCCGATACAGAGCTTGTAGTGGTCTCAGCCTGAGTACTAGTGATGCTCTCATTTACATTTCACTTAGCTGGTTACATAGCTTGCCCTGAGGATCTATTTTATTTACTGTATTTTATTTGGCTTGAGTTATTCTTGTACCTTGCTATGTCCCCTAAAGACCTAGATCCAGATTATTCCCCATGTACAGCAGAGGAGGATTACCCCGAGATATACGGGACAAGAGGTAATGCTGAAGCAGTACTAGCACCAGGGGACGAGGTTGTGCCAGACGATTTCTTCTAAGTATTCTGTTACATACTCAGTTATTTATTGCTTACAGTTATTTTATATCTTGACTCTTGGACATATGTATTGACTTATTCTCTTTTCTTATTTTATCGGGTTGTTCCCCGAGATACTACATATGTTGACTTAATGATGGACTATTTTCTTTATCTATTATCTTGATTAGTCTATCATATTTAGTTTTTTTTTTTCTGTGGATAAGATTAGAATTATTTTGTGATAGATGGTGTAGACTGCATTGATATTTATTACAACTTAATTGCACTCTAACGGGTCCATTAAATTGGGTTTGCCCATTAGAGTTGTACTGCTGGCCATTGCCACGTGGCTAGTCCCTTGGTATTTTAGGACTGGGGCGTGACATGGTTTTTGTGGTAGCCCATGCTGGTTTATGACTATATTGCTTCAGTTTCAACTAAGGAACTGAGCAAGCCTGCAATTATGATTGGATAAATTATAGGATCTCATCCACTTGTTGATCTGTTCTTGACCTCTATATCGACTTTAAAATAATTTTTTGACTTGCATCCTGCCTTGATTTCTCTGTGCGCCTCTCATAGTCTACTTTGTATACAGAGTAATGGATCCACGAGCCAGCAATGAGACTACCGCGGGGTCACCACAAGGTATTGTGGTCACTTACGATGATAGGGTGACGCCACTAAGTGTAGATCCCTCCACTCAATAAAGCAATCAAGCAGATTGGCATGCCTCGAGGTTCCGGCGAGACGACATTCCACCACCGTCGCAGTTTACTCCACAAATGCCTATTTTTCCACCAGGATAGCCTATGGGCGGACAAAAGATGTTCCAAATATTCTACACAATGATGCAAGTATAACAGCAGGTTCATCAAGAGTCCCAGCCCCGGAGAAGTTCTTTGACGGACTTAGCTTTGAGCTACAGAGATTAATCGGCTCCGTTGCAACTACTTCTTATACGAACGTCCTTGCTGTATCCCGACGCATGGAGAGCATCATCAGGAGAGAGTTCAGCCAGAATTGGCTGTATGTAGTAGCACCAGACCGAGCGCATTAGGGAGGAGCTACAAAGCGACCACAGATGAATCCACCACAGAGAGCATTTATACCACTAGTACTAGTCCTTCACACTTGTTACTACTGTGGCAAGGTAGGCCATGTTGAGATGGAATGCAGACGCAAATAAAGATTATGTTTAGCTTGCGGATCCAACCAGCATTCAGCCAGGGATTGTCCTAAGCGTCGAGAGAGAGCACTGATGATATATCGACCAGCCCTAGCAACACCAGCACCAGGACTACCTACTTGTTATTATTGTGGCAAGGTAGGCCATCTCGCCAAGGAATGCCGATGCAGATTGGGATTATGATTGGTTTGCGGATCCAGCTATCTTTCAGCAAAAAATTATACAGAGATCGAGGAGTAACACCGATGGTTCACCGACGAGCACCAATGGTTAACCGAGAAGTTTTACCAGCATCGGAAGGATATCAGCTGAGACTACCCTTGGCACCACAGGTAGTACTCTTCCAGCAAGCCCAGCAATAGCAGAGGGCACCACCACAAGGACGTGGATAGGCTCTTGCGATGATAGTGGAGGAGGCACAGACTCGAGGAGTAGAGAAAATGAGTAAGATTTAGTTTTATCATAGCTAGCTAAAATAGCGAATATTCCTAGTAATACCTTATCATGTGAATGTTAGTTCCATTCCCTAGCCTATACCTAGTATTATGTTAGCATTAACTTGTTAGTCTAGATTAGTAATATGTAAGTGGTACCCAAGTTTTCAGAATCTGTAGTTGATCCTTGCACAAACCAGGCTCCTTTACACTTGAGTTACTTATCTCTCATTGCCTAGGAAAAAGTTTTCATTGCTTCCCTACGTGTTCTGCTTGAACAAAACCCTCACCCTTCCTCTCGATTTTTCCTTGTTCATGGTCCCTTATTCTTTGTGTCGTGCTTCAACACATATGTCTTGCACCCGCGTCATCTCTTCTGGAGCAAACCTTTCCTGACCAGTTATATTTTATTTTATTAATTATGAGGACGCAATTCTTTTAAAGTGGGTAGATTGTAAACACCCTAATTTTTTAGAATTTAATTTTAGAATTTTAATTATTGAAATTATAAATTTTGAGATTAAGGAAGATTTTTATGTATTTTTAGCTAATTATAATAAATATTCGTTCATGGATTTATAATTATGTGTATTTAATTAATTATTAATATAGTACAAAAAATATATTTTTGGGTGTAAAACTATTAATAGAGTATTGTAAAAAAATTCTGAAATTTATTGAGGTCCAAAACTATTTTTAGATAGCTATATATATATATATATATATATATATATATATATATATATATGTATATATATATATATATATATATATATATTGATTAAATAAACCAATCCAAACCAACCCAAACCAACCTAAACCAATCCAAACTGAAATAAACCCTAGACCCGACCCTAAACCCGATAACCCGACCTGGCTACCCAAACCCTAACCCACTTAAACCAAACCCCCACACGCCCCCACGAAGAAGCCGCTCCGACATCCCGAGCAACAGCACACAGCGAGGTACACTACTTCTAGCCAATGTATCTTCCTGCATAGTTAACTAAATATTGACCCGTCAAACCCTATGTGAAGACCAAATGACCCATTAAACCATGTGTAATTAGTTCGGTGAATCGTGTCCTGTGTCGATTGAAATTCGTGACACAAAATAAAAAAAAATAACCCAGTTTGTAGTTCAGAAACTGTTCCAACCACCCATGTTCATGTCTAATTTTCTTCCATCCTAGTAAATATTTTTAAATTCTGCTTGAACATTAATTTAAATAATATAAACAAGTTTTAATCTCTTCAATTAGTATATTTTATTGTTGTGTATGATGTGATTTAATTGTTGTTGAATTCTGCCGAAAACTTGGTTTCTAAAACCTAAATTTTTTTGAAACGGGGTGGGTCCAGCTAAACGAGATAAGTTTGTCGTATGCAAATTGTATCGAAAGGCGCATATCATCAACGCGGACGTGTGAGATTTTACAGAAGTTGATTTGGATGTGCGTGCATACCGAAATAAATACGTATTCGTCGAAAAGCCCCATATCGGCCTATTCTGACACTCATCATAATTTCGTGTGTGCTTTTCGTTTCACAACGAAACTTACGCCATCGAATTTGCAGTGTTATGCTGGTCCTGTGACCCAAGTTTGGTTCGATTCTGAGAACGTTGACGAAACATTGTTTTGCGGGACCCATGGTCTCACTTGACGGGTAATTTTGTGACCGTCTCATCGGAATTCATTTTTGGATATTTTGTTGGGTTCGTATTATCGTTTTAGACTAATAAACACTAAGTTTGACGAATTTGGAGAACTTTGTCTCTGGCATATTTTTTGGTGCGAAGTGGGCCACATGTGGACCCGGTTTGACCAGAAAATGTCAATTATGCCCCTCTGTCCAAATTGGACTTATGGTTAGTCAATCCTAGCTATTTCAAGTTTTTTGAGAGTAATGATAATATTTGTTTCAGCATCCGGAGGCGTACCTGGAGATTCCACTTATATCGGAATAATTGACGGAGCTCAGAACACATGCGAGTGTACCTTGCCAACTTGCAGTAGTTCCTGTTATATTTTTTTCTTGAGTTATTTCTATATATATATATATATATATATATATATATACTCTTGAGATGTACCTGTTCAATCTAGGACCGTGAGATATTTCTTATTGTTCGAACAAGATTTGGGTGTCGATGCCGTACGCGGAGTTATATAACGTTACTTAGAGAGTTGATACCACGATCCTATAAATTTTTATGTGCTTGCTTTACCAAGTACATCATACCATAGGATACTTGACACTATTTATGTGACAGAATCTTTCCTGAGTTATTCATGATGATTCTGTATAGGCTTACAGGATTCGTGACATAAGACTTGCATATACATAGATATCATTATGACTCGCTGTACTAGTTAGAGGTCATGATCTTGGGTGTTATAGACATAAGACATTGTGGACATGAGACGTGAGGTTATATTGGGTGGGGAGTGACACACAGGCTACAGGCTGATTATATATATATACACTTTATTATTGATGTGCTTTAGTCTTTGTACCAGAGGTTGGCCCATTACGTGATATTCTTGCTGCTACGGGCACCCCGACACAGAGCTTGTAGTGGTCTCAGCCTGAGTACAAGTGATGCTCTAATTTATTTTTTACATGGCTGGTTACATAGCTTGCCCTAAGGATCTATTTTTATATACTTCATTTCATTTGGCTTGAGTTATTCTTGTAACTTGCTATGTCCCCTGAGGACCTAGATCCGGATTATGTCTCAAGGTACAGCAGAGGAGGATTACCCTAAGATATACGGGACATGAGTTGACGCTGGAGCAGTACTGGCACTAGAGGATGAGTTTGTGCCAGAGGATTTCTTCTGAGTATTCTGTTATATACTCAGTTATTTATTGCTTACAGTTATTTCATATCTTGACTCTTGGACATATGTATTGACTTATTCTCTTTTCTTATTTTATCGGGTTATTCCACGAGACACTACATATGTTGACTTAATGATGGACTATTTTTTTATCTATTATCTTGATTAGTCTATCATATTTAGTTATGTTTCTTTCTATGGATGAGACTAGAATTATTCTTTGATAGATGGTGTAGACTGCATTGATATTTATTATAACTTAAGTGCACTCTAACGGGTCCATTAAATTGGGTTTGCCCATTGGAGTTGTGCTGCTGGCCATTGCCACGTGGCTAGTCCCTCGGTATTTAGGGACTGGGGCGTGACATGGTTTTTGTGGTAGCTCATGCAGGTCTATGACTATATTGCTTCAGTTTCAACTAAGGAACTGAGCAAGCCTGCAATTATATTAGGATAAATTGTAGGATCTCACCCACTTGTTGATCTGTTCTTGACCTCTATATTGACTTTAAAATAATTTTTGACTTGCTTCTTGCCTTGATTCCTCTGTGCGCCTCTCATAGTCTACTTTGTATACAGAGTAATGGATCCACGAGCCAGCGATGAGACTCCCGCGAGGTCACCACAAGGTATTGTGGCTACTTACGATGATAGGGTGACACCACTAAGTGTAGATCCCTCCACTCAACAAAGCAATCAAGCAGATTGGCATACGTCGAGGTTCCAACGAGACGGTATTCCACCACCGTCGCAGTTTACTCCACAAATATCCATTTTTTCACCAGGACAGCCTATGGACGGACAACAAATGTTCCAAATATTCTATACAATGATGCAAGTACAACAGCAGGTTCATCAAGAGGCCCAGCAATACCGGGCGGAGAAGTTCTTTGACAGACTTAGCTTTGAGCTACAGAGATTAATCAGCTCCGTTGTAACTACTTCTTATACGAACGTCCTTGCTGCATCCCAACGCATGGAGCGCATCATCAGGAGAGAGTCCAGCCAGAATCGGCCACATGTAGTAGCACCACACCGAGCGCAGCAAGGAGGAGCTGTAAAGCGACTACAGATGAATCCACCACAGAGAGCATTTAAACCACTAACACTAGTCCTTCATACTTGTTACTACTGTGGCAAGGTAGGCCATGTTGAGATGGAAAGCAGACACAAATAAGGATTATGTTTAACTTGCAGATCCAGCCAGCATTCAGCCAGGGATTGTCCTAAGCATCGAGATAGAGCACTGATGATTCATCGACCAGCCCTACCAGCACCAGCACCAGGACTCCGTACTTGTCATTATTGTGGCGAGGTAGGCCTTCTCGCCAAAGAATGTCGATGTAGATTGGGATTGTGATTGGTTTACGGATCCAGCTAACATTCAGCCAGAAATTGTACGAAGATCGAGGAGAAACACCGATGGTTCACCGACGAGCACCGATGGTTAACCGAAAAGTTTTACCAGCATCGGGAGGATATCATTCTAGGCCACCCTTGGCACCACAGGCAGCACTCTTCCAGCAATCCCAACAATAGCAGAGGGCACCACCACAAGGACGTGGACAGGCTCTTACGATGACAGTGGAGGAGGTACAGACTCGAGGAATAGCGAATATGAGTAAGATTTAGTTTTATCATAGCTAGCTATAATAGCGAATATTCCTAGTAATAATTTATCATGTGCCTGTTAGTTCCATTCCCTAGCCTATACCTAGTATTATGTTAGCATGAACTTGTTAGTCTAGATTAGTAATATGTAAGTGGTACCCAAGTTTTCAGAATCTGTAGTTGATCCTCGCTCAAACCAGGCTCCTTTACTCTTGAGTTACTTATCTCCCATTGCCTAGTTAAAAGTTTTCATTGCTTTCCTACGTATTCTGCTTGAACAAAACCCTCAGCCTTCCTCTTAATTTTTCCTTGTTCATGGTCTCTTATTCTTTTTGTCGTGCTTCAACAAAGATGTCTTTCAACCGCGTCATCTCTTCTGGAGCAAACCTTTCCGGACCAGTTATGTTTTATTTTATTAATTATGAAAACTCAATTCTTTTAATGTAGGTAGATTGTAAACACCCTAATTTTTTAGAATTTAATTTTAGAATTTTAATTATTAGAAATATAAATTTTGAGATGAAGAAATAATTTTCTGTATTTTTAGCTAATTATAATAAATATTCATTCATGAATTTATAATTATGTGTATTTAATTAATTATTAATATAGTGCAAAAAATATGTTTTTGGGTGTAAAACTATTAATAGAGTATTGTAGAATATTTTGGAATTTATTGAGGTCCAAAACTATTTTTAGATAGCCATATATACATATATATATTGATTAAATAAACCAACCCAAACCAACCTAAACCAATCCAAACTGAAATAAACCCTAGACCCGACCCTAAACCCGATAACCCGACCCGGGTACCCAAGCCCGAACCCACTTAAACCAAACCCCCACACGCCGCCACGAAGAAGCCGCTCCGACATCCCGAGCAACAGCACACAGCGAGGTACACTACTTCTAGCCCATGTATATTCCTGCACAGTTAACTAAATATTGACCCGTCGAATCCTATGTGAAGACCAAATGACCCCCTTGAACCCTGTGTAATTAGTTCGGTGTATCGTGTCCTGTGTCGATTGTAATTCTTGACGCAAAACAAGAAAAAAAATAACCCAGTTTGTAGTTCAGAAACTATTCCAACCACCCATGTTCATGTTTGATTTTCTTTCAACCTAGTTAATATTTTTAAATTCTGCTTGAACAATAACTTAGACAACATAAACAAGTTTTAATCTCTTCAATTAGTTTATTTTATTATTGTGTATGATGCAATTTAATTGCTGTTGAATTCTGCCAAATGAAACGGGATGCGTCCCGCTAAATGAGGCAACTTCGTCGTGTGCAAATTATACCGAAAGACGCGTATCTTCAACGCGGAAGTATGGTATTTTACAAAAGTTGATTTGGATGTGCGTGCATACCGAAATTAACGTGTATCCGTCGAAAAGTCCCGTATCGGCCTATTCTGACACTCATTATAATTTTGTGTGTGCTTTTCATTTTGCAATGATACTTACACCATCAGATTCGCATTGTTATGTCTGGTCCTGTGACCCAAGTTTGGTTCGATTCTGAGAACGTTGACGAAACACCGTTTTGTGAGACCCACGGTTCCACTTGACGGGTGATTTCGTGACCGGCTCTTCGGAATTCAGTTTTGGATGTTTCGTTGTGTTCGTATCATCATTTTAGACTAATAGATACTAAGTTTGATGAATTTGGAGAACTTTGTCTCTGGCATATTTTTTGGTGCGAAGTGGGCCACATGTGGACCCGCTTTGACTAGAAACTGTCAATTATGTCCCTGTATCCAAATTGGACTTATGGTTAGTCAATCCTAGCTATTTTAAGTTTTCTGAGAGTAATGGTAATATTTGTTTCAGCATCCGAAGGCATACCTGGAGATTCCACTTATATCTGAATAACTGACGGAGCTCAGAACACAGGCAAGTGTACCTTGCCAACTTGCAGTTGTTCTTGTTATATTATTTGCTAGAGTTATTTCTATATATATATATATACTCTTGAGATGTACATATTCAATCTAGGACAGTGAGACGTTTCTTAACGTCCGAACAAGATTCGGGTGTCGATGGCGTACGCGGAGTCATATAACGTTACTTAGAGAGTTGATACCACGATCCTATATATTTTTACATGCTTGCTTTACCAAGTACGTCATACCATAGGACACTTGACACTATTTATGTGACAGAATCTTTCCTGAGTTATTCATCGTGATTCTGTATAGGCTTACAGGATTCGTGACATGAGACTTGCATATATATAGATATCAGTATGACTCGTTGTACTAGTTAGAGGTCATGATCTTGCGTGTTATAAACATGAGATATTATAGACATGAGACATAAGGTTATATTGGGTGGGGAGATACACACAGGCTACAGGCTGATTATATATATATGTACTTTATTATTGAGATGTTTTAGTCTCTGTACCAGAGCTTGGCCCATTACGTGATATTCTTACTGCTACGGGCTCTCCGACACAGAGCTTGGCCCATTAGTGGTCTCAGCCTGAGTACAAGTCATGCTCTCATTTGTATTTCACATGGTTGGTACATAGCTTATCCTGAGGATCTATTTTTATATACTGTATTTTATTTGGCTTGAGTTATTCTTGTACCTTGCTATGTCCCCTGAGGACCTGGATCCGGATTATGTCCCCAGGTACAGCAGAGGAGGATTACCTCGAGATATACGGGACATGAATTGACGCTGGAGCAGTACTGGCACCAGAGGACGAGGTTGTGCCAGAGGATTTCTCCTGAGTATTCTTTTACATACTCAGTTATTTATTGCTTACAGTTATTTCATATCTTGACTCTTGGACCTATGTATTAACTTATTCTCTTTTCTTATTTTATCGGATTATTCCACGAGACAATACATATGTTGACTTAATGATGGACTATTTTCTTTATCTATTATCTTGATTAGTCTATCATATTGAGTTATATTTTTTCAGTGGATGAGATTAGAATTATTCTGTGATAGATGGTGTAGACTGCATTTATATATATTATAGCTTAAGTACACTCTAACGGGTCCTTTAAATTGGGTTTGTCCATAGGAGTTGTGTTGTTGGCATTGCCACATAGCTAGTCCCTCGGTATTTTGGGACTAGGGCATGACATCTAGGTTGTCAATACAATCTATCTATCTCACTCAGTATATATATATCCTGTCAATGTATCTACTCCGAATGGATAAAACTATATACGATGAGAATAAACTGGTGAATTAAGAAAAATAAAGGAATATGCAATACTAGCAACTGAAATATAAATTAATGCGTACAAGAATGAAAGAGATGAGCTATAACGTCAGGAATATAACAAGATAATCTATGAACTGAATATGGAGTCTATAATATACCATATATTTTGAGATGCTAACTAGATATGTGATCCGCTTGGGATATTCAATTATTACACTAAGGAGAGCTAACTCAATCATACGTGTAGTGTAAGATTAGTTAGTAGCCAATGATTACACTGCTTGTCGATAGTTCTTGATCACATATCTAGCTAGTACTTCTTCCGCCCCAACAGATACGATGGATCCAACCATGATACGTTACTAGCCAATGTATCTAATATTAACCAATATTATCCAATGTTATCCAATACCAACAAGGAGCAGTATTCAATACAATCTCGATAAATCAAGGTAACATCTCATGACTGACGATCCACTAAAAATACCAATTTGTGTACCATCATGTCAAGAATCATAAGTAATATTTCTAAATACTTAATTATTATAGTAATCAAATAATAGAAACAATCAGAGAATATGCTCACCTGTGATCCAGAGCAAATAATGTAAATCGATGTCTGAACTGGTATCACACGACCTTATATATGAAATATCAAGTCAAAACAGGATTTTGGAGTTATAAACATGCTAACTAGCTTATAATTAGGTCTCTAAGCCATTCCCAGGTCAATCTAAGTCAAACTAGACAAACTAGGTCAACTAGGCCGATACCTTGATAAACTAGGTTTCCTAGGTCATTCCGTTAGTTTACTGGCTCAATACACTAATATCTACATTAATACATACTAAATATATTCATACTCTGTCCTATAGTCAATCACCTTATCCCATACTACGGTATCTTAGTTTGTATCATGGTATATTAACTAATCCCTTAAGATAGCTAAATACCTTAGCTATGGTTCCAGACCTTAATATAAATAGAGATACTAATTAGGATATTGTATATGTATACTACTATCTAATCATATATATATTTATATATAAGTATCATAGGGTATCAACTATACTTACCTAATAATTCTCATATTACCCATTACCTGAATATAAATCCATATCATTGTATCTACTCTATAATTTAATATCAACCAATACCTTATACTATACTCGCCTCACAATACATTATCACCAATACCTTAACCTACCATACTTAATACCCTCACACCAAAACCCAATACTTACTAACCCATCTCCAATACTTGGCATCTAATTATGAAGATGCTTATGTAATATCTTGGTGACAGTCAATCCATATAGACAACTAATACATCCTCTCCCTCTAACTAGGATATACTAGTGCTAGATCCCTGCTGCAAACACACCGACTGAGCTAACCATAACATACATTCCTATAACTCATGCATACATAGACACCTAGTACTCTGGTACCACTGCTAATACTTCAAGTGTCAATAGCCCAGGTATCAACACACCCGTTCAATTGAACTTGCACCACTGACACCCCCAATCCAAAACCCTAACTTGAGCAGCCTACAGACACTTACTTGAGCAGCCTGCAGATATAGTAACCCCCAAAATCCCCTGCAAGCATCTCCTCATAATCTGTGCTGCACAGGACTATCAACTCCTCCACACTTTACCTCGTACTAGTCACCTATCTCTAATAATCCATACAAACCTATACACTAATACACACACTAATTCAACCTCACCCTACTGTCAAACTCATAAATATCATAGTCATATATTACCCTCACATCTTCACTCACTCTTATACTCACTATAGACACTATCATATGCACTGCAATTGTGCACTACCTGCATTGTGCAGTGCAGTTCCAATCCCCTGCTGCTGTTGATGTCTTAACCTTCTCCAATGTTGCAAACCCATACACCCTTGCTACCTCTACAAAACTAAACCCTGTACACATCCTGATCCCCCTAGTTGTTGTATGTTCATACCACAAATTGAATTATCCCTCAACTGCAGACTTATCCCTCACTGCTACTCAGCTAGGAACACACAGTTTCCTCTAGTACTTGACTTGTTGTACTAACATGGGCAGTACCTGACTGGCCCTGCTATGAAACCCCAAAATCAGTATACAAGTGTGCACCTCAGACCTCAAAGCCCACTACCTGCACATCAGTTTCCTCACTGTAACATTACCTGGACCGGGTCCAGTTGCATCCCCTCTGTTACTTCACTCTTCTTCACTAACCCCAGGTGCACCTGATACTAATACTATTCAGTTCCTATTGCAACCAATGACAGCAGGCTACTATACCCCCATCTCTTGAGTTCACAGCAAATGCACTGACCCCTCACTCTCTGATACTCATTGGTATCAAAGCACAAACACTTCTATGATACACTTTATACTCTAGACACTATAACACTCAATGCACTGTTGTTAATCACCATCCACTAACTAATAATATATTTTGATGCATGGTTGAATCCCCTGATACCACATCTAATATCATAGAAAGTGCACAAGCAATGTCCTATACTACTAGTCCTAGTTTCCCTTTTGCTGGCCGAGGCATTGTTGTCAACGTGCAATGCAACACACACTTTCCACAACACTCGATTGATACCCGAGTCTGAACACAAGTTCACACTCCCATAAGCACTTTAAAATATAGGGATACCTAACACAGACACTGGTGTTCTCTTATATTGTCTGCACCAAGTTTGAGCACTTGTGCACACACCCACACATCCAACTTCTACAGAATACCAGACCTGACACTCCTCCTCTCCTCTTGAACACTTGTATCTCACTGATGCACTAAGACACCTACACACACTCCTATATTCTCACACAACACCCAACACAAATACACTAACACTCACATACTACCCTCTTGTAAATATATGGACATACATGTACACTTAGTATCAACCCTCATAATGCATCAACCATACTAGCTAGATAATATGACAAACACCTAATAGGCACAACCTAGTGTCACCCTCAAATGTCATGATATTCATGATACAGGCCCCCAACCTAAGAGACAAACCACCAAATTCTCCATAATAATCATATAGACATGTCAAATACACAATAATATAACCAATGCAACTTGTTACAATAGAAATTGAAGAAAAAATGCACAAATTATCCAAAATGAGTTCCGTATCACACTGTATCACGAAATACCATGATACGCTCTACTCGTGTCCAATTATGGACATGTATCTAGTCCCACAATTCCGATCTAAGTCTAATTAGATCTAATTGGTCTCATGACACACTTGAGGTGTCAATCTCAGAATTTTTTCTAATTGGACACAAATTACCATGTAGATTCCACAATACAAGTCATATGAACCTAGTTCTTGATCCTATAGGTAGCCCTAAGACAAGGGATGATTCCTAATTGTTAAATGCATGAACTAGAGTCTAGATTAAGAGGTGGATTCAGAATTTACCTATTGGGAGATGGATTCCTAATTAATTGCTCAATGGACACAAATAAGACATAATCTCCTTACAAATTTCTCCTCCTTCAAGTGCTCCTTGCAATCCAAGCTCTAATGCTTCTTAATTGATGGATTTGGAAGGAAATGGAGAATAATTTTGAGGAAAATTGATGGAGGAATGAATAAATTATGGAAGAACTCAATTGGGATCTATAATTGAAATAAAATAAAGTGCAGAGAGACAGTCCCCCTACTTTAGGAGGCCGGCCTCTTGCTCCTTCTCTAAGCTACTATATAGTCTATAATGCCCCACTAGTTGTCATGAAGAGAAATAATTAGGGAGGGTAACTATGGAATCTCTATTCCTAATGAAGGCTTAATTAAACTACCTAATTAATCGAGAGGGATGAGTCTAATGACCTAGCCCAAATATTGGGTTCAATGTATCATGACTAGTCTAATTAGGCCTATTACTTTCATGTCTAAACAAATAGTCTAATATACCAACCAATAGTTATATTAGTCACCAATACATATATAACATGCACTATATTAAATAAATTATTATCACAATATTTACAATAATACAAAATAATAAAATTATCCCTATTTTGAAAATGTGGTAGTTACAACTATAATCACCAATAGTGAATCACAAGCTTTGATTCGAAGGCTTGTAACTTCTTTACAACCACAAGCTTTTTTACGAAGGCTTATTGACTTCAAAGCTAGGAAGAAAATTTATTGAGCCAAGCTCTTAAAACTCTGACAGACTTCTAATCGAGATCCCACTAGGCACTATAAGGCAGAGGAGTTGATCTTAGAGATAAAAAGTTTTAGGCTCTGAGGGTTTGCTTACTAAAGGATAAAAAGATTGAGAAGAGATACGTGAATAAGAATATGAAAATCCAAGTCTATTTATAGGATATTCTGGGATAGAGTTTGGACAGAATTCGAAACCCTAGCATTTAAAAATTTGAATGTTGGAACCACAAAATCAGGGGTTTCACAACTGGCCAATCTTCGAAAAATAGCATACCGAGTTCTATCCGAGTTCGGCTGACTTATTTCAGAATGGTCTAAGTTGTGTATGGGCTGGTTTTGGTTTGTATATGTAGATAGGTTTCGGGTTATTTGAGTGAACTTGAGTATGCCAGTATGACTCGATGTACATAAGTCCTATACTCAATAAAATATAAGATCACACTGAAGAAATAAATATTTTGACACAGTACAACTTATAATCGTCACAACATCGTTGAAGTCTTCTATTGCATCCAGTTGTATCATATTGTGACATATCAAAATATGGTTACTTAACTATCAAAATAAAGTTGACTGGGACCGAATGGGCCAACAAGTTATTCTATAAATTTCGACAACAAAATTTCTCTAAAGGGGGTAGGATTGTAACCATAATTTTTTACCTTAGGCGTATTTTGGTAAATTCACTTTTAGTTGCTAATTATATATTATATTTTATTAGTGGTTAGTCTATAATTAATTTGTGTTAGTATTAGTGCGAGTTAATTAGAATTAATTATCATTAGTTGTCATAGATAGAATATTCCTAATTAGTGCAAGTTAATTAGAATTAATTAGCATTAGAAATTGGATATAATATTGTCAATTAGTTAGATTAGATTCTTTCCAAAATTAATTAGATTCCACTCATGACCAAAGATTCCTTTTACACCTAAATTTGAATTCAAATTAGTGAGTGGAGTGGCATAGTTAGTAAATAACTCAACATCCAAGCCCTCATACTAGGCCAGCTTTCCTATTCAAATTTCTCTCCATTTCACTCTACTTCTTTGCCAAGCTTATTTTTCACTAATTTCTAGATCTAGAATTTGAATTTTCAAACCCAAATTTCTACCAAATATATTCATTCTTCTTCTATTAGAGTACTAGAAGCTTTTCTATTAGAGTACTAGAAGCTTGGATCACTAGAGGAAGCTTGAAAAGGAGTCTAAGCATTGAGGATCGTATCCGATTCGACTTTCTCGTGTCCAAATTTGGAATTCTTTAAAGGAGATAAACCAACTTAGGTAATTTACTCATTTTCATTAATTTCATGGTTAGGAACACCCATTGGACCTATAGAAACCTTCCTATGGTTTGAATTAACTCTCCAATGATTGATCTAGGTGTTAGAAGTCTTTAATTTGGTAGATCTAAGCTTGTGTCATGAGGAATAATAATTTTTGGTCTCAATTTGGGAAAAATATAAATTGTGTCCACCAAGTATTTGATTGGTGTCATATTGAGGACTATTCGTGTCTATTTGAATATATGTTGGTGTCCTTGTTTCCACAATTGGATAAGTAGAGTATGTATCATGGTACGCCATGTCACGCCCCAGTCCCAAAATATATAGGACTAGGACACGTAAGCATGCCAGCCGCATGTATATGGCAACTCCAATATATAGAAACCATAACACATGCGTACGTTGTATAATGAACAATAATTCATAAGTGGTAAAACTATCACAAGTCACAGGGTGCAATATAAATCTCATCCACAAAAAATCAAATATAATTAAATAACCATATCTATGAAACTAGATCTCAATATAATGTATCTAAAGATGATAGTCGGATGAAAACAAATCCACTACCAACTAGAATATAAAAGCAAACACAATAATATAAGTACAACAACCAACAATCACTGAGACTCGAAGGGAAGACCTGCTCGGAATGTAAGTAACCAGTCCGGATCTGCGCTCCTGCGAATACTCATGAACATCTTCGCCTAGAAAGGGACCAGGTCCTCAGAGGGACATAACAAGATACATAGAAGCATGACATAAAGTAAATACTGAATAAATAAAAGGGGTGCCCTAACCATCTAAGTAAAATGCACTTTGAGGACAACTTTGGGTGTATGGGAAAGTGTAGGCTAGACATATGCTGACGTAATTCACCAATCGTGACAACTGGCTAGTATATGCCACATATGCCCCTATACAAAGGCGCTTGTAATATAATAATGTCCATACCGCTCTGAAGAACGGAGAATCTGCATAGTATAATGTCCATACCGCTCCGAAGAACTGGAAATCTGAATAATATAACGCCCATACCGCTCCGAAGAACGGAGAATCTGCATAGTATTTGATTGGTGTCACATTGAGGACTATTCTTGTCTATTTGAATATATGTTGGTGTCCTTGTTTCCATAATTGGATAAGTAGAGTATGTATCATTGTACGCCATGATATAGGTAGGAAGGATTGGTAGTTTTTGTGTTTTGTGTCCAATTGTGTCAATTTTCTATAAGTTCATTTGAATTAATTAATTTAACTAAACTCTAGCTATATGTCATATATTAATTGAGTTCTATATGATTTAGTAGTGTATATTGATATTGGAGAGGTGTATCACATGAGAATCTATCGCGACCCATACCCGGAATAAGGGTACAAGTACGTGGGAACATCCAGCCTACGCCGCAGCAGCGGCAGTAAAATACCATCTAGTTACAGTATAAGGGCTTCATCAGATCTAGTTCATCACTGTGGGGTACTCCGGTATTATTTGTACCGAAGAAGGATGGATCGGTACGCATATGTATTGACTACAGGGCACTGAACAACCTTAATATCAAGAACAAATACCCGATGCTGAGGATAGATGATCTCTTCGATCAGTTGAGTGGAGCAAAGGTATTTTCGAAGATAGATTTGAGGTCAGGCTTCCACCAAGTAAAAGTGAAGAAGGAAGATATTCCGACGACAGCTTTTCAGACTCGGTATGGACAATTTGAGTTTATGGTGATGCCGTTTGGGTTGACCAATGCCCCGAAGGTATTAATGAACCTGATGAACAAGGTGTTCCACCAGTATCTTGATAAGTTCGTGGTGGTGTTCATTGATGATATTCTTGTGTGTTCGAGGACACCATAGGAGCATAAGGAGCACCTGAGGTTATATAAATATAATGTCATACCAATAATCAATCACAATATAATCTATAGGAAGATGAATGGCACGATAAAGATATAAAATGAAATAAAAAAAAGTTCTAACACATAAGTCTAGAAATAACATCTCAAACAATAGTAATAAATCTAAGAGTCTTGCTAACTCAATATAAGTCTCAAATACACTACAACTCAGAGTATCTTAAAGTGGAATAATCCAAATATAATATGAATGCTAGGCTCTAAGTCACTGTGTCAGGAACAAGTATAACACTACAGAACTAGAATCATAGTAATCATCAAAATAATAGAAACTGTCAGAGAATGTACTCGCCTGTGGTCCTAAGCAATGTGTGAGGATTGTTATCCAAAATGGACTCACAAAGACCTATATATAAGATATTAATGTTAATTGGTGTTTGGAATGATAAAAGTGATTAAATATGTTAAAATAAGGTAGTTAGGCCATTTCAAGGTCTATACTAGGCAAACTAGATCCAACTAGGTCAATAACTTGGCTACATTAGTCTATACAAGCTAATACTAGAGTGTACTAGGTTATCTCTAGGTGTCTTAGTCATACTAAGGTATACTAGTCAATATTAGGCTTAATATATATATATATATATATATATATATATATATATATATATATATATATATATATAGGTTGTACATACTATGGTACTATTAGCTTAGCCTATTGAATACCTAGTTCATACCCACATGGTACTCAATGTATATTACCATAGTGATATCTCAACCCCAACTAGGACACCAATCAATGTTTGGTACCCATGCCCCAACTCATAGAACCTATTATCTTAGCCCTGAATATACATATATGTGCTTATGAAGCTACCTATACATATATGCTCTGCCTACCAAAACACTCTCTTACCCAGATGCTATACTACTAATGTTAGGACTGCATACTAGGATATCCCCTCAAATCCTGCACACTCTACCATATCTGTACACAGACTTTACCCTTTTCTCTGCTAAAAGTATTCCTTATACTCTGTTATCTAAACCCGGGTGTATCTCCAGTCCTCACTGTAATTACACTGGCACTCATTTATGCATTGACATACTGCACTTAGTTAATATATCATTGTCTTAACTAAGTGCAGTACTCTACATACTAACATCAAGTGTAACACTAATAACATTTACTACTCAATCTTCCTACCACTTACTTGTCCACACCTACTATTGCATTAAGGAAGGATACTACCCCTTCAATCATTTCTTGATACATCCTCACTGCCCTCACTGACCATGGATACTGAATTCACCCCGCCCCCCTATGCCAACCTTTGTACTGCACTAATGTGAAATTACAATAGTTCGCATCTGCATTGCAGTTTGCCCCTAAAGGTGCACACAAGCACTCCTAACCGGGCATGATATTCACATGTGCATTGCTGCACTATACACAGGAACGCAAACCTAACAGTTCATATAGCTGCTTTTGCACTTGACCGACTTGCACAGCTACTGGTATTCCTTAGTACCAGATACCTCAAGGATCTAGTAATGTATCCCTTATTGAATACATATAGAAGTTACCTCAGTACCTACTGATACTATAACTGTTACCTTCACGGGACTGAAGGTAGCACATCACCAAATACCTGAGCCACACTTCCCACTGATACTGGCATGCTCCACCCCTCTCTTACATAGACAACAAGCCAATATCACCAATCTCTACACAAGCACAGCTGCTTGCTATGCTACTGCACCTGGACAGTGTATCCTTGTATTGGAGCTGAAACCCCAAGCCAAATACCTACCTTTCTAAACATCAATGCACATATTCATATATATATATATATATATATATACACACACACACACACACACACACACAAAAGCACAGTTGCTTGCTGTGCTACTGCACCTGGACAGTGCATCCTTGCATTGGAGCTGAAACCCCAAGCCAAATACCTATCTTTCTGAACATCAATGCACACATTCATATATATATATATATATATATATATATATATATATATATATATATATATATACACTAACAGTGATTATAACACCTAAATAGACATATCTCCAAACCTAGTCAATTCATCAAATAATAGATGAGCCAAAGTAAGATTCATGCTATAGTGTTATGGTACACTATTACCCAACTTGCCAAAACCCACAATACATAACCAACACTATATATATCCTTCAATTATATGTATATACAACTAAAATAATTAGTTACAATGAAAAAATGGAGTAATTATACTAACAAACACAAAACTCCCAATTTAGACCCATATATCACAGCGTATCACAACATATCACGATACGTCCTAACCATATCCAATTGTGGATACATAATTACCCCCACTATATCAAATTAGGTCTAATTAAACCTATTTAATCCAATGTCGCACAATTGGTGCACCAATATCAGATTTTTCTTAATTTGTGCATAATACTCAATGTAAAAATTACCATAGGGCTTGCTAGTAGCTAAAACGTATTCCTATGGGTAGCACTAATGCATGGGTGGATCCTAATGCTCAAATACAACAATTATAACCTAATTAAAGAAGAATTTCATAATTTTACCTATTGGGAGATGGACTTCCAATAAAAACTCAATAGGACACAATTTGGACACAAAATCCTAGCCAAACTCCTTCTCCAATACTCCTTGCAATTCAAGCTCCTAGTGCTCTTTGATGAGGAATATGAATGGGATTGAGAGTGGTTTGGTAGAATTTGGTGGAGGAATGAGTCAATTTAGGGAAGAACTTCAATTAGGAAATATTTTGGATGATAAATGAGAGGAGAGAGAATCCCTCCATATAATTAGGGTCGGCCCCACTTTCCCCTTGTCCAAGCAAAGCAAAATGACCCATCTACCCCTATTGGATTGTCATAAAGAATTAATTAGTGAGGAAGGTTCTCTTCCTAATGAAGGTTTTTAAATTCTTAAATAATGAGCATGGTTAGCTAATTAGGGTCCAATGTGACTAGTCTAATAAATTGGTCCAAGTTGTCATGTCAAGTCTTGTTAGGTTCACTAGTGTCATGTCTAATTCGCCAATGCAACCTATTAACCAATATATATATATATATATATATATATATATATATATATATATATATATATATATATATATATATATATATATAATGCATATTTATATAAATAAGAAATATAACACAATATTAATAATAATACAAAATGACAAAAATATTTCTATTCTAGAAATGTGGTAGTGTCAAGTCTACCCTACTTAAAAATAATTTTGACCTCGAAATTAAAAGACTAAACTAGCACAAGAACACAATCAGAACAAGAAGAGCAATACCTCAAGGATCGAAGAGATAAGGGTATCGCTCGCATATTTTATCCTCCCTCTCCCAAGTTGACTCACCCGGAGAGTGATGTCTCCACGTGACATGAACCAGAGGAATCGTCTGGTTTTGCAATATATTTTTCCTTCGGTCCAAAATCTTTATTGGATGCTCTGGGTAGCTGAGAGTTGGACCAACCTCGATCTTTGAGTGATCTAGTACGTGACTAGGATCTGCCACGTACCATCTCAGCTGCGACACATAGAACACATCATGTACTCCCTCTATTGCAGGCGACAAGTCTAGTCTGTAGCCCACTACACCAACCCTCGCAAGAATACCGAAGGGTCTGATGTACCATGGACTAATCTTCCCGCCTACACCAAAGCGAATCGTACCCCATATGGGAGAAATCATCAGAAATACCAGATCTCCAACCTAGAACAAATGCATCCTTAACACGCAATCTAAAACAAAATAATTACAAGCAATACAAAAACAAACCTATACCTCAAACTCCAAAGATCTCCGGTGGCTGTCGGCCCAATGCCACTATCTATCATGTGCCATCCGAAGTCTATCTCTAATACCTTCTTAGCTGCATCCACGACCATCTCTATCCCCAATATGGCTCTCTCACCAATATCATCCCAAGATAAATGAGTGCGACATCTCCGTCCATATAAAGCCTCAAATGGTAATATCTCAATGTTGGCCTGGTAATTGTTATTGTAAGCAAACTCTACTAGGTACAGATGATCCTCCCAAGAACCTTCGAGATCCAAAACATAAGTGCGAACCATATCCTTGAGAGTCTAAATTGTTCTCTCTGACTGTCCGTCTGTCTGGGGGTGATATGCGGTACTGAACTTAAGATGAGTGCCCAAGCTAGCCTGCAAACTCCTCCAGAAGTGGGAAGTAAATTGACTACCACGATCCGATACGATGCTAAAAGGAACTACATTCAATATGATAATTTTTTATATATACATCTCCGCCAGCTTCTCTTGAGACGTACCCACTTTAAATGGCAAGAAGTGGGACAACTTGGTCAAACTGTCTACGATGACCCAAATCGTGTATTTTTCTAGTGGAGAACACGGAAGCCCGGAAACAAAATCCATGGTCACATGCTCCCACTTCCACTCTGGGATGGGTAAAGGCTGAAGTAAACCACATGGCCTCTATTTCTCCGCCTTTACCTGGTAGCACACCAAACATCTAGATACGTCCCGCTTCATACAATACCACCATACATGCTCCATCATGTCTCTGTACATCTTTTTGGCACCTGGATTCATAGAGTACTGAGAGCGATGCACATCCTGTAGAACCTTATCACACAACTCTCTACTTGGCACACACAATCTGGTACCGTGCCTCAATAATCCATCATCAACAATGGTGAATTCCTCTGATACTCCCATCTGGACTTGTGCCATGATGCTCCTCAGAGTCTCATCATCATACTGCGTAGCCCTGATCCTGTTTATTAGCTCAGACTGTATCTGCAATCTCCACAGCTGTATCTCCATACCAGAAACTAGTACCTCGATACCCAAGCTCTCAAGATCGTCTAACAAGTGTTTGTCTGTCGTCAAGCACATAGCCACTGGATACCTGCTCAAGGCATCAGCGACTACATTCGCCTTCCCTGGATGGTACTATAAAGATATATCAAATTTTTTCATCAGCTTCAACCACTGTCGCTGTCTCATGTCCAGCTCTTTTTGTGTAAACACGTACTTCAAGCTCTTGTTGTCTTTGAAGATCTCCACACGCTTTACGCACAGATTGTGTTTTCATAGATTTAGAGCAAAGTTGATCACTGCCAACTCTAAATCGTGGGTGGGATAGTTCTTCTCAAGAGAACGTAATTGTCTGGAAGCATAGGCAATCACCTTTCCGTGCTGCTGAAGAACATAACCCAAACCCTTCCCTGAAGAATCACTGTAGATAGTGAATTCACCTGTCACTGATGGCAACGTCAACATTGGAGCTATCGTCAACCTCTTCTTCAGTTTATTAATTACGGCCAGACACTCCTCTATCCAGACAAATTTCATATCCTTCCTGGTCAACCTAGTCATCGGCTCTGTGATCCTGGAGAAATCATATACAAATCTTCTGTAATAAACTGCCAGCCCCAGAAAACTCATGATCTCATCCGTTGAACTTAGAGTAGCCTACGACTCTATTGCTACAATCTTCTTCTGGTTAACTTAGATCCCATCATCTGTCACCACATGACCAAGGAATTCAACCTTATCTAGGAAGAACTCACACTTTGAAACCTTTCCATAAAGCTCCTCCTTCCTAAGAGTCTCCAAAACTAACCTCAGGTGCTCCTTATGCTCCTTTGGTGTCTTCGAATAAACAAGAATATCATCAATGAACACTTCCACAAACTTATCAAGATACTAGTGGAACACCTTGTTCATCAGGTTCATGAATACCGTCGGAGCATTAGTCAACCCAAACGGCATCACCATGAACTCAAATTGTCTATACCGAGTCCGAAAAGTAGTCTTCCGAATATTTTCCTTCTTCACTTTTACCTGGTGGAAGCCTGAACTCAAATCTATCTTCGAAAATACCTTTGCTCCACTTAACTGATCGAAGAGATCATCTATCCTCGGCAGCGGGTATTTGTTCTTGATATTAAGATTGTTCAGAGCCCTGTAGTCAATTCTCATGCGTACCGACCCATCCTTCTTCGGTACAAATAATACCGGAGTACCCCGCAGTGATCAACTAGATTTGATGAAGCCCTTATTCTGTAACTCATCTAGCTGCTTCTTCAACTCTGCCAGTTCTCTGTTGTTGATCCTATAGACGTATTGTGATATCAGCTTTACGCCTGGCACCAAGTCTATAGAGAACTCAACATCTCTGTCTGGTGGCAATCCTGGCAAACCCTCTGGAAAGACATCCAGGAACTCCGCTATCAAAGGATGTGGAAGCTCCTTCTTTTCCACAATAGCACCACAGATGATACTCTCGCTCTGCTCCACTTCTCCTCTAGCAATCTCAAACTCTGTCTCTCATGGCGGTCGAAACAGCACCCTGCCTCCACGATAATCTGTACTAGCATAGTGCCTATTCAACCATTCCATCCTAAGTACAATATTGTAGCTCGGAAGTAGAATTATGAGTAAGCACGCTCTCAACTCCTGGACTCCCAATATAACTCTTTGATCCTTGCAAACATCACTGACCAAGATAATGCCACCCTATGTCATGATCTTGCAAGTCTTAGCCAAGGGTTCAGCCTCTAAATAATGCTTAAGAGAAAAGATACAGATACAAAACTATGAAAAGCACCAGAATCAAATAAAGCTAATGCTGGAATATAATCAAGAAGAACTGAACCTGCAATTATGTCTCCCTTTGGCTCGGTCTCCTCGACCGTCATGGCGAATGCTCGCCGTTGGGGTGCACCTCCCTGCTGCTACTGGTGCTAGGCAAATCTTTGCTGCTATGGCGGAAGTGGAGGTCCCTTCAGCTGAACTGCATGTGGCTTCGCTGGTGCTCCCTGAACTGGTTCTCTAGCTGGTCCTCCTTGGGCTGGACGAGCTAGACAATCCCTCAATAGTTGGTTGGGTGACCCACAGAAAAGGCACACTCCCAACTTATTCCAGCAGACCTCCCAGGTATGTCCTGGCTTTCTACCAATACACAATAAATGACCTGATGTGCCTGTCTATGTGGCTGCTACTAAACATGTCCACGAACTGGTGCCTAGTACTGCTGGAGATGGTACTGGAATGGTCTCTACTGCTGCTAAAAATGGGGACGCTTGGCCGGTCCCATGCTACCACTCACACCTCCAGAAACATCGTGACCCCTCTTGGGCCTTACATCCAGATCATCCTTAAAAATTCGGGCATCTATCAGGATGCCCTCAAAGGTAGCGGTGTGTCGACCAGAAGTGCGCGACTTGCTTTCTCTTATCATGCCCTTTCTGAACTTCCGGGCTCGATCTCCTAGGTCCCGAATCATGGATGGTGCAAAATGGCTCAAATGGCATAACTCTACGGCGCAGTCATCAACCAACATGTTCCCCTAGATAAGTCATGAAATTGACTCTCCAAAGTGTCAGGGCCACGTCGGGGAAGAACTTTTCCTTGAAAAGCTCTTTGGATGACTCCCAAGTAAGTCCTCGTGCGGTAAGCCTGGGCTCCGTGCGATACTATGTGATTGCAATATTAAACATCTTACTGCCTGCTGCCTCGATCTTTAAGCTCTCTGGGATCTGGGCCAATCGCAGGTTCCTCTCTAAATTCTCTAACCAGCAATCAAAGTATAGTATCCCTTCGGTACACTTAAACTCCCGAGGTGTCATCCTCTTGAAGCCAACTATAGTGCCTGGCCTCTGATGTTGTGGTTGGCCAAGATACTGCTGGGTAACTCTCTTTACTACCTGTAGGGCCACTTGGTGATCATTCTCCATGCTCTCTCTCATCAGCTTAGTATGCGCTTGGTGATCATTCTCTATGCTCTCTGTGATTTGGTCTTCGGCGGCATCCTGAAAATAGATCGAATAGCAAAGAATGACAGTAATATTCAAGAAAAGCAAATATTCAGAATGATAAGAATAGCAAAATCAATAGTTGGAAGTTTTATAGTTGTGATTGAGTATACTCTCATCCTATAACCTATCCTATAACAGGCTCATAATAGTACTCTAAGTTTGAGTACTACTATGATATCACACTAGTTGTGACCTCGACATGCATGGGCCACCATAAAAATATGTCACGACTCGCAGCCTAAATAAGGGCACGAGTACGTGGATACGTCCATCCTACGCCGCAGCATCGGTAGTAGAACGCTATCTAGGTCATAATAATATCTATCACATCTCACAATAATATATAACCTGTCAATGATCTCAACTCTATTCGGAGGATAAGATAGATATAAATATAATTCCATACCAATACTCAATCCCAATATAATCTATAGGAAGATGAATGGCACGATAAAGATATAAAATGATATAAAAGAAGTTCCAACACATAAGTCTAGAAATAATATCTCAAACAATATCAATAAATCTAAGAGTCTAGCTAACTCAAATACAACATAAATCTCAAATATAGTACAACTTAGAGTATATCTAACTCAAATACAACATAAATCTCAAATATAGTATAACTCAGAGTATCTCAAAGTGGAACAATCTAAATACAATATAATACTAGGCTCTAAGTCACTACTAAATGATCTTCCACTGGAACAGGATCCTCCTAAAGTTCCAGGATGTAACCCTCATCCACTCCTGGGCCATAGTATATGGGACAAAAGTTCTCGAGATACTCTAAATAATGTTATCCAGTCAGTATTGGAGCGAAGCACATAAACTAATAGCAGTTCCATTAAATTACCAAAGACTATGAAACAATAAGTAATAAAAGTACAAAATAGATATAATGATGGAACAATATGGATACTGGTATACAGATAATCATATCACAAGTAATAATGAACTGTAAATAAATAAGGGAATTATCATATCAGCAAGTATAAACTGGAATAGAGAAATGAACAACTACTAAATGCCTCAAAATATTAGTTATTATGTGATTGGTTTGGGGCAAGATCAGGCTCTACCATATATGATAGGCTATGCACAAGTACAGATAAGGGGATTAGGTCAATCAAGTATGATTGACTATACACAAGTACAGGTAAAGGAACTGGGATAATCATATATGGGGAGCTATGCATAAGTAATAAGATCAAGCTACACCGTCGTGTAGTGAGGATGAGCTATGCATAAGTAAGTAGGGTAAGATCACATAATTGACTAATACTTCCCCGTCTCTGGCTAGTACGATTGATCCAATCACGACTCTTTATGACAGGTATTTATGATACTAGTCCGTGAATCCACTGTGTCAGGAATCAAGTATAACACTACAGAACTAGAATCATAGTAATCATCAAAATAACAAAAACTATCAGAGAATGTACTCACATGTGGTCCTAAGCAACGTGTGCATTGATTGGTGTTCAGAATGATAAAAGTGATTAACTAGGTTGAAATAAGATTGTTAGGTCATTTCTATGTCTATACTTGGCTAACTAGATCCAACTAGGTCAATGACTTGGTTTCATTAGTATATACAAGATAATACTAGAGTGTACTAGGTTATCTCTAGGTGTCTTAGTCATACTAAGGTATACTAGTCAATATTATGCTTATATATATATATATATATATATATATATATATATATATATATATATATATATATATATACATACATACTATGGTACTATTATGTTAGCCTATTGATTACCTAGTTCATACCCACTTGGTACCCAATGTATATTACCTTAGTGATATCTCAACCCCAACTAGGACACCAATCAATGTTTGGTTCCCATGTCCCAACTCATAGAACCTATTAACTTAGCCCTCAACATACATATATGTGCATATGAAGCTACCTATATATATATGCTCTGCCTACAAAACCACTCACTTACCCATATGCTATACTTCTAATGTTAGGATTGCACACTAGGATATCCCCTAAAATCTTGCACACTCTACCATGTTTGTACATAGACTTTACCCTTGCTCTGCTGAAAGTATTCCTTATACTCTGTTATCTAAACCCAGGAGTATCTCTAGTCTCACTGGAATCACACTGGCACTCATTTATGCATGGACATACTACACTTAGTTAATCTATCATTATCTTAACTAAGTACAGTGCTCTATCTACTAACATCAAGAGTAACACTAATAATATTTACTACTCAATCTTTCTACCACTTACCTGTCCACCCCTACTGTTTCATTCACCAAGGATACTACCCCTTCCATTATTTCCTGATACATCCTCACTGACCATGGATGCCGAATTCACACCCCCCCCCCCCCCCCCCCTCTGCCAACCTTTGTACTGCACTAATGTGAAACTGTAGCAGTTCACATCTGTATTATAGTTAGACCCTAAGGGTGCACACAAATACTCCAAACCGGGCATGATATTCACCAGCGCACTTTGCACTGTGTACGGGAATGCACACCTAACAGTATCCACAGTTGTTGTTGCACTTGCCCGACTTGCACATCTATTGGTATTCCTCACTACCAGATACCTCAAGGATCTAGTAATGTATCTTTTGTTGAATGCATACAGAAGTTACCTCGGTACCTACTGATACTATAATTGTTACCTTCACGGTACTGAAGGTAACACATCACCAAACCCATGAGCCGCACTTCCCACTGATACTGGCCTGCTCCACCCCTCTTTTACACAGGCAAAAATCCAACATCACCACTCTCTACACAAGCACAACTTCTTGTTGTGCTACTGCACCAGGGCAGTGCAGCCTTGCATTGGAGATGAAACCCCAACCCAAATACCTACCTTACTAAACACCAATGCGCACATTCAGACACACACACACACACAGACACACACACACACACACACACACACATATATATATATATATATATATATATATATATATATAGTAATAGTGATTATAACACCTAAATAAACATCTCCAAACCTAGTCAATTCATCAAATACTAGATGAGCACAAAGCAAGATTCATGTTATAGTGTTATGATACACTATTACCCAACTTACCAAAAGAAACCAATACCTAACCAACACTATATATATCCATCAATTACATCTATATACAACTAAAACAATTAGTTACAATTATGCAGTAATTATACTAACAAACACAAAAACCCCAATTTAGACCCCTGTATCACCCGTATCACAATATATCACGATACGTCCTACTCGTATCCAATTAAGGACACATAGATACCTCCACTATATCAAATTAGGTGTAATTAAACCTATTTAATCCAATGGCACACACTTGGTGCACCAATCTCAAATTTTTCCTAATTTGGGCATAATACTCAATGTAAAAAATTACCATAGGGTTTGCTAGTAGCTAAAACTTATTCTTATGGGTAGCCCTAATGCATGGGTGTATTCCTAATGCTCAAATACAACAATTAGAACCTAATTAAATAAAGATTTCATAATTTTACCTATTGGCAGATGGATTCTCAATAAAAACTCAATAGGACACGATTTGGACACAAGCGCCTAGCCAAACAACTTCTGCTCCAATGCTCCTTTTAATCCAAGCTCCTAGTGCTCTTTGATGAGGAATATGAAAGGGATATAGAGTGGTTTGGTGGGATTTGGTTGAGGATTGAGTTAATTTGGGAAAGAACATCAATTAGAAAATATTTTGGATGAGAAATAAGAGAGAGAGAACCCCTCCCTATAATTAGTGTCGGCACCCCTTTTCCCCTTGTCCAAGCAATGCACAATGACCTATCTACCCCTATTGGGTTGTCATGAAGAATTAATTATTGAGGAAGCTTCTCTTCCTAATGAAGGTTAAATCAAATCCTTAATTAATGAGAATGGTTAGCTAATTAGGGTCCAATTTGACTAGTCTAATAAATTGGTCCAAGTTATCATGTCAAGTCTAGTTAGGTTCACTAGTATCATGTCTAATTAGCTAATGCAGCCTATTATCTAATATTTATATTAGTCACACTATATATATATATATATATATATATATATATATATATATCATGCACATTTATATAAATAAAATAATAAAATACGATATTTATAATAAGAAAATGACAAGAATACCCTTATTCTATAAATGTGGTTTTGATAATATTATAGTGTGATACTCATGTGTGGCTTGATGCATACTAGGTGTTTGATGTTTGGTCATGTATTAGTGTTGGGTGTGGGAGTAGTAGAGTGTTCTTTATTGTTATAATGGGTTGATGTGAGTATGGTTAAGGATGCTTGTGGGTGTGTATAGAAGCAAAAAAAATCATGCAGGCCGCATAAAGGCTATATCCCCTCAACAAAACAACCAAGTCGCAGAAACCATATGTGGCCTGAACAATCAGGTCGCAGAGAAGCCACATGCGGCCAGATCAACCAAGTTGTAGAGAAGACGCATAGTATACTATATGCGGCATGAACGACCACAGAGCAGGGAGGCCGCATAAAACCCCCCTGACACAAATTTCGATGTTTGTCAGAAGCTTTGACACATCACTCATCACTCTTAGACGCTTAAGACTCATGAAAACGATGGCTCAAAAAAAGATAACAAGTCACATCAGTGCATTAATTGCTTCAACAAATGTGCCATGCCACGTGTCCTACGTATGCGGCTATAAGACCCACGCGGCCTCGTCACCATGCGGCTTAAGTGTCCATTCGACCAATGCCCGACGAGAGTTTACATGTGGCCACAACGCCATGCGGCTAAAGTGTCCATTCGACCAAAGCCGGACGAGAGCTTGCATGTGGCTACAACGCCATGCGGCCAAAGTGTCCATTCGACCAAGGCCCAACGAGAGGGCGTATGCGTCTACGATGCCATGTGGCCACAGAAAGACACATGAAGCCAAGTTTTTATGTGGCCTCCAACTCACAAGGTCTTTCTGTTACAACTCAAGATATCTTCGCACAGTTGGTGCTGACTATGGGTCCTGCTGACCAATTCACGCACAAAATGGGTTGAAAATAACCCCAAGATCTCTTCAACAGCATATCTCAACCAAGACCACGTGGCAATATGTCCATGGCATGCGGCTATAGTTACAACTATATTCTGTGGAAGAAGCCTTATGCGGCCACCAAACAGAGGCATATGCCGCACCCATAGCCCATCAGCACGATGGCTATAAATAGGAGCAACCTAAACATTCTAAGAGCTAGATTTTTTCTCCCTAGGCCAATACAGAGAGAGCGCATACCGAAACGAGCGAAGAAAGAATGTAAGCTTCTTCACCCTACATCGGATCGTCCATGGAGTAAAAAAAATGCCATAGCACTCCTTGTCCATCGTCATACCCTAGATCAAAAAATATTGTACTTAGATTGTCTGTCCAGAACCACTTTGTACTTTCTTTTGTTTGTTAATTAAATCAAGCTCTTTTAGAACTTTTGAATTTAATGGTGAACAGTGTGCACTTGGTATTTTTAGAGTATCATGGGTAATGAGTACAATTGTATAGGCTCGAGTATGTGTCCTTATATATATATGCTAGTATGTATTTATGAACTAGAGGATGTACATTGGTTTGTGGCATAGTGTGCACTGGTACGGGTAATATAGGTTTATGTTTCTTGTGTATGGGTGAGGATTGAACACACGGTAGCAAAGTAGAGACTGTGTAGTGCTGCAATGCACTAAGTAGTGACAGTAGCTCAATAGTGTTGTAGTTGCAATAGCAGGCAAGGGGATCTGCACCATAGTATAGACAAGTGCACTAATGAGGATTAGCAGTTTGAGCTTGTGCAGTAGAGTATATTCGTGAGATACGGTTGGACACTGAGTTAAGGGGGAGGTTACTGAGATCTGTAGTCTGTATGCAGAACAGGTTAGTTTGGTTGTAGTACACATTGTGCACTGGGGGCAGAGGGTTAGAGAAGTAGGTTTCTATACTAAGACAACAAAGTTGGGGGGAGGGACTTAAGGTACCACTGTAACTATGGGTATTAAGTGACAGATAACTGAAATCAAATGGTATCAGTGAAGACCTGAGAATGGGTTGAAGGATTGTTAGACAACTCTAGATGGGGTGAATAGAGTGTATGTGTGTGCAACAGAATATAATCACCAATTAAAATTTTAAATCAGTTACCAACTACAGATAATGCAACAATATATAAACAGAAAATAAGTTAGTAAGAGCAAACGCAAATACCGAGATTTTATACTGGTTTTCCGCGTGGAGGACTAATCCAGTCCCGAGAAATCTTGCTAAGAGTTAACTTCACTATCAGTAAAAACATAAGCTTTGATCCGAAGGACTTGCGACTTCGTACAACATGAGCCTTTGATTCGAAGAGCTCGACGACTTCTGACTTTCTGAGAAATATCTTTGAATAGCCAAGGTTGTACAACTTGAATACTTCTAATCGGAACCGCATTGGCAGTTAGAAGAATGGGAGTTGTCTTAGAGATTTGAAAGGTTTAAAGCTCTTTACTGAATAGAGAAGATGAAGAATGAATGAGTGAATAGAAATAGAAGTTTCTTCTCTATTCTAGGTTTTTGTAAAACGGAATTCGGCCGGAACTCGAATACCCAACGTTCAAAATTTTAAATTTTGGAGCCATGAGAATATGTCTAGCATACTGAATCAATAATTGGTTTTGGTCAACCGAGTTCGAGCATAGTTTGGGCAGAACTCGGACCAAGTTTGGTTTCCAAAATTCTAGTAGGTTCTTGGTCAAGTTTGAGTTAGTTTGGGTTGTATTTGAGCGAATCTTTAGGGTAGTATAAGTTTGAGTTAGTTTAGGTTTAGATAGGCTTATTTTGAGTGGACTTTGGATGGTATTCAACTAGTACCAAAGTGTATTTTGACTCACATAAGTCCTAGGCTCAATAAACATTAAAATTACAAAAAAAAATATAAAAATAATAGAATCAACCGAACATCAAAGAAAAGTCTTTTGCTGAACGCGAAGCCTTCGGTTGCAAGTATCGATTCGTAGTTTTAAGTTAATTATCAAAATTAGGATGACTGAGGCCAGATGGGTCAACAATCTCCCCATTTTGATAATTGACAAAAACTGCGACTGATACGGGTTGTTGATTGATTGATGTAGCAATAGCTCCCCGTTATGATGGCAATGGCTCCCCGCAACAAATATATACCTTAGTCATTACACTAAGATATCTCAACCAACACTAATACCTAACCCATGATACAATACATCTCCCCATGATACTCACTAACTTAACACTTGGTACTACCAATACCTTGCCCCCACAAACCTACACCTAACACTCTAAGGTATATATATTTTCCTAATACTAAACACACTTACCAAACTCAACACACACTCTCCCCTTGATACTCACTAACTTGACACTTGGTACTACTAATACCTTGTCCCCACAAACCTACACCTGACACTTAAGGTATATATACTTACACAATACTCAACACACTCACCAAACTCAATACACACTCTCCTAACACTCTAGAGCATGATACACACACCTTAACTCTCTATTACCCACTGCTACAACTTATACTAGTTCTTACTACTGTAGTTGCCCCTACCTGTTCTGCTTTTGCAGATGGCAGGGTCCTCCCCCCATATTTCTGCTGAATTTACTGCTCCAACAACAGTGTTGTTGTTACAAAATCCAGTGCACCGATTTACTTGCAGTCCTACATACATCACCCTCTTCTAACAGCTACTGCAATCACTCCCTTATACACAAGATGCTCCCATTAACTGCTCCCTTTAACTTTGCAAAACTTGTACACCTAAACACATGTATCCACACTATATCTGCTGCTGCATTTGGCTTGCTGCTCTGCCTTGTGCAAGTTTTGCAATACTACAATGCAGGCTCCAAACAAAAGCAATGTGGCATACTAATATTTCCTGTAAACACCCTACTACCTACTACAATCCTTGAGCCACTGTGTGGTACAGAATTTGCACTCCTGTGCATATCTCATACAACCCCCCATTCAATCACTCATCCTCACTCACACTCCCACCACTACACTAATACATATAGATATACTCACCTACACTCATGTATCAAACACAATATCACACTCTAATGTAGAATATCACGATCAAATGTAAGATACAACCGAAAACATCTAGGATACACCAACATGTATGATACACAACAACTACCCATGATACCAAGTATCCCCAAACTCAATAATACACAAGTATCCATACATGATACTAATACAAACTTGGATACAAATAAACAAAATCTATATACTCTCCCAATTGAATCCATATAGATCAATATTGACACTCATATAAAGAATATATATAGATCTACCTAGCACTTATATATAATTGGAACAAAGGAAGCAATACATTTAAATTACCAAATCTAGCCATGTTTATCATGATGTATCATGACACGAACACTAGGTATCTAATTTTGGACACTAGGAGGATACCACACAAACACTTCGTGGACATAAATTCGTATTCCACCAAATTGACCATAAAAATACATGGATCTACTAGGAAATGGCTCTATACCACCTAATTCACCACCTATAAGGTTAGATCTAACTATTGGTGGGTTCTTATAGGTTCAATTTAGGTTTCTACTATAAAAATTGGGAGAAAAGAGGAAATTATCTATTGGGAGTAGTATCCCAATAAAGATCCACAAATTTGTATACGAAGAGGATGAATTAGACACAATCCTCCTAGCTTGAGTTTTTCTTCAAGATCTTCTTGTGCTCCAAATATCTAGCTCTCCATTAGAAAGAAATTTAAGATAAAATTGAGTTGATTCGGGTGGTTAGAAGTGGAAATTAGGTTTAGAATTGGGGATGGCTTTGTGAAGGTGAAAACTTGAGGAAGAGGGAGTTTTGGTGGAAAAATAAAATGAATGGCTTAGGAAAGGGGATGGCCATGTATGGGTAGTTTGGGTGTTTTCATAATTACAAGTTTGCCCTCTTTTCACTCAAATTTGAATTCTAAATCTAATGGAAAAGGAATTAATTGGTTATGGAGGGAATCTAATTAGTTAGGAAAGAATATTTTATCCATGACTAAATGATATATAATTCATTCTAAACTAACTAACAAATATAATGTAACTACTATTATTAGCATCCAAAATAGGTTGACAAAAATATTCCTAACCTAATTTTAGGTGGTTATAACAGTCGTGATGGGGACGATGATGGTCTGTCAAAAATTTTGTTAGTCCTGCCTATATTCAGGACTGTCAGATATTTTGACAGTCTTATAAAACCGAGAATTTTTTGACACTCCTGAAATCCAGTAACTTAGGATTGAAAATTTTAATGAAACTTGGGATTGAAAATTCTAATAAATTTAATAAAACTTGGGATTGAAAATTTTAAGTATCTGGCCTTTCTTAGGACTGTCAAAAATTTTGACAGTCCTGAAATCCAGTAACTTTTCATTATGATTTGTCAAAAAAATTGACAGTCCTAATGAAAAGTTATTGTGTTGTAGGACTATCAAAACTTTTGACAGACCTGTTTATTGTTAGGACTATCAAAAATTTTAACAATCCTGGAATCCAATAACTTTTTATTAGGACTGTCAAATATTTTGACAGTCATAATAAAAAATTATTGTAATATAGGGGTTCCCTTGGTTCCACCGTAAGAAAATAATGTATGTCATCGAGTAGGCTTCGAGTGGCCGTAAATATTTGTTTAAAAATTAGTTTTCGTCTAACAATAGGTCAATTTCTATGACCTCGATGAGAGTAACAAAAATCGTGTAGAAAGAGTCTACGACCGAGGTGAGACGTACGTGTTACAACCAAAAGTATGAAATTTAAGACTTTAAAGGACCATAACTTTTGACTGAAAAATTGAAAATAGGCCCAGTTGTTGCCAAAACAAACGTATCGATGAGTAGTATGGGATAAAACAGTTTAAAATTTTTACGAACATTTTTTAATTTTAGAATTACAAAATAATGATGTTTCGATCTCCGAATTTTACATTGATTAATTTTCTTTTCGTATTTTCTTCTAGTATTTCATTGTTAACAAATAGAAATTGGTATCTTCGGACGTTCAAACGTTATCATATAATTGTTTGCCATCAATGTAAGTTTGGAGAACTTTTGTTCAACAACAAACAAAATTGCACAAAGAAATCCTAGACAGAAAATCTAAATATAATATTTTTGATCTAGGAAATATGACGATGGAGATCGAGTACTACAACGCCTCATTTACATTGTTAACGGTCCGACGAGGGACTGGGATGCTCTTCTCTTCTCTCTCTCGCTTGAGCTTGTGTGCACGTCTCTAGCTATCCGGGGGGGCTTTTGGGGTATAATACCCTTGTAATTTATAGCCATCCTGCTGACGGGTTATAGATGTCACATATGCCTCTGTTTGGTGGACGTATATGGATCCTTGAATAGAATGCAGTTAAAACTGTAGCAGCATACTTGTCACTACCGTATTTTCTAGGAAAGGGTATTTTGGTTATTTAATAATTAATTAAATATTGTGCATGTTAAATATTTATTTATTGTATTAATTATCTATTGTTAGGATGTTAGATTTATTTTTTGACTTGTGTTAGTGGACCTAACTAGTTAGTTTAGATCCATGGACCCAACATTTAATTCTAGTTAGATTTGAGCCCAAAGTAAGCCCAATCATTAGGATGATGAATTAATTAAGTTAAACCCATTAGACTAGAACCTTCCCTCCTTAATTAATTTCTTTATGAAGTCCCCAAGGAATATTTTAGACTTTACATAGTAGCTTGAGGGAGGGGGCAAGTGAGGCCTATATAAAGGGGATGAAAACTTTCTCTCTCTTCATTTTTTTATTCCAAATCTTGATCTAGAATTTCCATCAACCAAATTTCATCCTAATTCCTTCCCAAATCACCATTGGAGGCTATTAGAGTAAGGATCTAGAAGGATAAAGCAAGGATCTATAAAAAGGAGCAAGGATCTACAAGTTGAAGGCTTATTTCACCAATTTTGGAGGTTTCATTGGGAATCCATCTCCCAATAGGTACAATTCAGTTTTTTCCCTCTAATTAGACTTTAAATCTGAGATTTAACCATGAGAAATCAACCCATATGCATAGGCTACCCATAGGATTTGGAATTGAGTTCATAGGAGGCCTATTGAGAAAGTTATGGTATTTTTTATGTCAATTTTGGAAGAATTCCGAGATTGACACTTGTTGTGTTTATCAATTGGTCCTATAGATCAACTTGGCATGTATTTGTGTGTTTGGGGCTAGTGTCGTATTCACAATTGGGTACGTGTAGGTCGTATCCCAACAATTTGGTGATACGTATTAATTTTGGGGTTTTCCCTCCGACACGGGGCTTTGTGCATGTCATATTTTGACACGGACACGTAGTTATGTGTTTGACTCTTCGTATTGTTCATAAATAATATATTAGACTTGCTCGTGTCCTTCGGGGTACGTTTGGTTGTGTGGTGGACTCGTGTCGCAAGTGTATCATAGATCTAGTGTGATATGGGTGTGATGCACTCCACGTGTTTGTTTCATTGCTTTTTAATTCAATTGACTTGTGTATAACTATTAATATGATATATTAGATATGATATGATATGATATGATATATATATATATATATATATATATATATATAATATATATATATATATATATATATATATATATATATATTATATCACATAGTTATGTATATATAGCTATGTGATTATGTGTTTATATATGTATATTGATATCTATGTGCATCTATATGTAAGTATGTATACATAGTTCTATATATATATGTATGAAGTGTGATTTATATATATGTACATAAGTAGTGATATATAAATATGTGTTTATATAGGTATGTATATATAGCTATGTGTTATATATGTATATATGATATGTCTAAGTTTATATGTTTATGGTTGTATATGTGCGTATATGTATAAGAGAGTATATATCTATATGTATATGTGTATGTTTATATATATAAATATGTATGTATGAAGATGTATATTGATATTTGTATAGCTATGTGTATGTTTACATATGTATGTGTATATGTGTATAAATATTTATATCTAGTTGTATACTTATAGGTTTTTATGTATATATACTTGAGTGTGAGAGAGAGTGTTGTGATTTATATATATATATATATATATATATATATATATATATATATATATATATATATATATATATATATATATATATATAGTTTCTGTGTGAGAGTATGTATGCTTAGGGGTGGAGGCGCAGCACAGCTAGTACTAGCAGCAGCAGCAGCAGTTTTAGAGTGCCGCAACAACAGTTTTAGAGCGCCACGGCAACAGTTTCAGGGTACAGCAGCGCTGCGGCTGCAGCAGCAGCAGTCTGCACCGAGACAGCAGCAGTCTGCAGTGAGGCAGCAGCAGTCCCAGCGCAGCAGCACCGCGGCTGCAACAAGGCAGCGTCGTAGAGGTAGCAGCAGCAGTCTACACCGAGGCAGCAGCAGTCCCAGCGCAGCAGCACCGCGGCTGCAGCGAGGCAGCGTCGCGGCTGCAGCAGCAGCAGCAGCGCGTGCAGCGGCAGTAGCAAGGCGCACAATAGTCAGTGATGGTTAGCTAGTTACCTATTGTATATATTTATGTAGTTACCTATTGTTATTAGTAGTTAGCTAGTTAGTTTAATTAATAGTTTAGTTAGTTATCTAGTTAATTAGCTAGCTATATATATATCCTTGTTGATAAGTAGTAGTTAGATATATATACATACTTATGTATCTCTAGCTATGTACGTGTATATTAGTAGGTATGTATATGTATGTATATATGTAATAGTTTCATGGGTAGTTAGTATAGCATGGTAATTTGTATTAATTAATGCATATTAGTATATAGCTAGTAGTTTGTATTAGATAAATACATATTAGCCTATAGTTTAGAGATTGGGTAGATAACATATACTAATAGCACATTACCTTGAGATACCAAGGTAAATGTCAAGGTATCGGGTTGGTACTCAAGGTATTGAGGGATGCTCAAGGTATTGGGTTTGAGTATCGGGAGGGGTGTGTAGGTAGTGTGATACGCTTTGGTTCAAAGCCATGGTATCCTTTTTGCATTAGTTAACTAAAGTACTATATGTATTGCCTTGTGTATATATATAAATTACTATTTTTTTATTACAAACTTGCGTATCTTAGGATAATGGTATCCTATTATTTTCTTAGTATCTTAGATCTAGCAGTGTGACCTAGTTTCATAGTGTATAGACCCAATATCCTTGAGATAGACTCATGCAACCTAGAAATAGCTAGTTTGACCAAGTTTGACTAGTTTGGCATAGTGTTGACCTAGTTTGACTATTTTAACTTAGAAATAGTTTTTTGACCTAGAAGTTGACTAGTTTAATTTATTCTCAATCCCAAAACCTTGTATTAATGCAATATTCCATATATAGGTCTGTGACACCAGTTCGGAAACCGTTTTGCATCATTTACTCTGGACCACAGACGAGTATATTCTCTGATAGTTTCCATTATTTGATTACCACTATAATTCAAGTATTTAGAAATATTACTTATGATTCTTGACACGATGGTACACGGATTGGTATTGTTATTGGATCGTCAGTCATGGGATGTTACCTTGGTTATGGAGATGGTATCGGATACTGTCCTTGTTGGTATTGATAACATTGAATATTGTAGATTTAACATTGGATAAATTGGCTAGTAACGTGTCATGATTCGATCTATCGTATCAGTCAGGGGCGGGGGAAAGATCAATTAAATATGTGATCAAGAACTATCGGCTAGTAGTATAATCATTGGCTACTAACTAACTATACAATTCACGTATGGTTGAGTTAGCTCCTTAGTATAATCATTGAATCTCCCAGGCCGATCATATATTTAGTTAGTATCTCAAAACACATAGTGATTGTAGATTCCATTATTCAGTTCATTGATTACCTTGTTCTATTTCTGACATTATAGTTTTTTCTCTCATTCTTGTACGCATTGATTATATTATATTGCTAGTATTGTCTATTCTTTCATTGTTCTTGATTATCAGTTATATTTCTCATCGTAGATAGCATCCTCTATATTACTGTTTTATAGTTTTTGTCAATTAATTGGAACTGCTATTGGGTTGTACTTCGCTCCATTCCTGATTGAAAAATATTTTTCAGAGGATCCGAAAGATTGGTGTCCGACATACTACGGACCTCAGCCTATAGATGGTGCAGACTTGGACCCACTAGTTTTGGAGTGACTGTCGAAAGATTTACTAGTTAGCATAGTTAGTTCTCTTTAGCATTTTGGTACCGGATTTGTTTCCGACATATATTTAAGATTGGATATTATTTCTATTTGTTGTTGTTATATTTTTAACTGCTTAGTTATATTAGACTTCTTGATATCTTCTCGTGCCATAGATATGTGATTGAGTATTGTGTTGAACTAAGTTTATTACACTCTTCTTGGAGTTGAGATATTATTGGAGTATTATGCATTATTTTGTGAGATGATTAGATAGTATAGTTGACCAAGACAATGTTCTACCGCCGATGCTGCGGCGTTGGCTGGGCGTTATTCCCGACTTGCATCCCTACACCGGGTGCTGGTCGTGACAATACTACAGGCAGGCTGCCATATAGCCTCGGTTGGGATATGTACTTGATAAAATCTTGTTTATGAGGTGTGCATGACTTGGTCAGCTGGACAAATGGTCTGTACTGATCGTGTAAGGATCCCTTCGATCACAATGAAAAGATCTTGCAAGTTGAAGGCCACATAACATGTTGGCCGCATAATCGTCTTAGCCGAATATGTTCTCTCCTTTGGACTTGGTCTTATGGACCCTTTGGCCCTAGGGCGTTGTGGCCGCGTGCGATCTCTCGCCTGGCCTTAGTCCAAATGGACACTTTAGCCACATAATATCGAAGTCGCATAGAGGCGTAGCTGCATAAAAGGGAACACGTGGCATGGAATATCTGATAAAGTTATTAATGCACTGATGTGACTTTTTATCTTTTTATGAGCCGTCATCTCTCTCACGATTCTCAAGGCGCTCAGGGTGAAGAGTGGTGTGTCAGAACTTATGATAGGCATTTAATGTCATGTTAGGGGATCTCATGCGGTCTGTTACTTCATGGTTGTTCAGGCTGCATGGGTACTTCTTATGCAGCTTCCCATTCCTTGGTTGTTCGGGCCGCATGGCGCTCTAAATGGCTCATCTACGACCTACTATAATTTTAAAGGGGCATGAGCTCTATGCGGCCTATATAATTTTCATGCTTCTATAAGAAACCCTTCAAAGTTTCAAAAAATGACAAATTTGGAATACTTTAAAATAAAAGTATGGATGAGCACTTTTGGTCGCATATGAGTGACATGCAGTATAGACATGTTACGACATAGTCGGTTCTGCCAGGCTGTCAGATCATTAATGAGTATATTTGGTTCAATCTCCGAGGGGATCTTTTAGGATTCTGCGTCGTCAGTTGACACAGAGTCTGAGGCGATAGTTCAGAGGAGATAAAGCGGCTCAACAAATAAGGAGTCGCCATCATCTCTTGTCGTTATATGGATTGAGATAGATCAGGATTTGAAACGACCATCACCGTTTTTCGAAGCCGCATATTACCGCCTATATTAGGGGGATTGAAGTGAGAGAAAAAAGCTTTTTACCTTCTTTCAAACTTTTTCTTCTCCTCTTCCTCTTTTTCTACCATGGCTTCTTCGAAAGTTTCCTCCTCCACCGCTGCTGCCAAGAAGGCCCCCAAGGGCAAGAAAAATGCCAAGGGGAAGAGTCGCACTGCTGAGGCGGACCCTTCTCCACTTCCCTCGACGTTCAACCGTCGATCAAGGGTTTGACTTTTTGGAGAAGACGAAGTTGGGTTCAGAACAGAAAGACACTTGTGCACAGTTGGACGCATGGATGAGTCTATGCACCAACTTCTCAGTACCGCATGGGTAGCCCAGATGCATGGGCAACCCAGCCGCATAAACAACCCTGCCGCATGGGAAGCTATGTCGCATGAACCATTATGCCGTATGGTTTGCTCGGCCATATAGATTGACTTGGCCGCATGGGTCGACTCGGTCTTATAAGTCGACTCGGCCGCATGAGTAACCATGTCGCATAAACAACCCTGCAGCATGGTTTTGCTCAGTCGCATAGGTTGACTCGGTCGTATGAGTATATCACTTTGGAACTGATACTCCTCTCAATTATTTTGACCAACCTCCTTTATGGTTTTTTGCAGTAACTTTGCCTACCGTATGCTCTGATGAACTAGTCCTTGGTCACAGTCTGCTTCCATTAGACATGAACTTCGGGAACTTAATTATGGCCATTAAGACCCTGTCTGACAAAGATCTCCCGCCTGAACGTCAATAGAAGATTGCTGAGAAGGCGCCTTCCTTCTTGTTGATCCAGATAAACTTGGGGTAGATCCCCGCTAAAGATGGAAAGCACTTCTTTAAGAAGCCGTACTTCTTTTTGGGGATGCACTGGAGTCTTCTTAATCTGATATGGGGATGACCAGGGAGAACTGGTCCTTTACCTTCCACGATACAGAGATGACATTTCCTTCTTATGAACGTCACCTGGCTTTGTCGGAACTGAAGGTGGTGATGGGTCCATGGCGGATAGACTGGCACTTGACCCCTGGGCTACAGGGGGCCCTCCTTGACAATGTTCGGTATGGGACCAAAAAGAATAAAGGGGAGTTTTATAGTACGAAGGAGTCACCCTCTTACTCCTTTCTTGGATTGAAGCCCGACCTCGTCGAAAGTGAACTAGGACCGAACCTTAGCATATATGCGGCAGGCACCTTCCTTTATCAAGTTGTCAAGAAGGGGACCTTAGCATATATGATGCATCCATCGGGGTCTCCGTAACTTTGCTAAGAAGGTAGAGGACCATCCTGGTAAGGGACATTTCAACAGGGTCGAGCTCCCTTACCATTATCTGATGGGTTGGCTTCTCCTGCATCACGGCTCCCTGATAATCCTGGAACTGACGAGGACATGGTGGCTGCCAATGCCCTGATCCGCAGGTATCGGGAGATAAAGTGGAAATATGACACGGTCCCCGCTGGTAGGAGAGAGCTTGCATTTATGACAAACTGGACCTTTTTCATAACCGAGCCAGAGTTCTCTGATGATAAGAGAAACATCATCCACCAAGATTACAGGGGAAAGACCTAGAATTTGTCTGAGAAGATCTTACGCTGGCTTCAAGCCATTCGTCCCTATCATTTAGTATACCAGAATCAAGCTACTATTTTTATGGAGCCTTATCTATCCAACCAGTTCGCTCGTCAATTTGGCTACACTCAGCTCTTATTGTGTCACCCGAGTGCTTCCTTCGGATACAACGGCAGCTTACTTGATGGAGACTGAGCATGGAGTTAATATAGTGCCACTGGTAATCAAGCTCATTTTTAGTTGCCAACGGCCGGTGTCGTGCCCAAAATGATATACATAGCGACGAAGAATTATTGAACGGCCAATGCCTCGTCGGCTAACTTTGACCCAGAAAGGAGTTTTATTCAAGGTACCACGATGATGCCTCCGAAAGAAAGGGCACGTAGGAAGCCAAGAAAGGTAAGGGAGTTGCCAGACCTTTGATCATGGAACTAGACCCGTCGACCGGGGAAGAGAAAACGTCTCCTTTCGATGATCCTCTGCCTTCTAAGTGCAAATCGAAGGTCTAGACACATCATTCTAGCTATTCTAAAAAGTCAAGGACTGAGGCGGTCCCAGATATGGGATCTGTCATGCACCGATCTCCCACAGGATCGATCGTCCCTGCTAGGCGCGAGTCACCACGCCAGCGCTCTAATAGGATGATCATTCCTATCATGATGTGATGTCGCACGAGCACTAGCTGCGCCCACGCAAGGCCATGATCCGAACAGATGGAGAAATAGCTAAGCCACAGAGTCACACAGATAGTCTGAATGTAGCGGAATAAGAAACCAATCAGGCGTAGATAACAAGTTTACAGAGTCGTCATAGCGAAAGCATTGAATGAACACAAGTATAAAACAAAAATAAGCTCTTTATTGATAATCAAGAAATATTACAAGAGGTGCTAGGCCGAGATTATAAATCGCTCAAGCTCACTTTCAAAATAATAAAGGCATACCAAGCGGATTACAACATGGGATAATACATAAACGATATTCCAATACATTATGTCTTGTATATGTGCTTCAGCTCCGGACGTAGCACTCCAAGTCTCCAGAGTTAGTATAACGTCTTAGCACACATGAGGGGATACTCAGCACGGAACAAGGTTTTCCCACACCATACAAGCAATCTGGTTGGTTATCAGTACATTGAATGCACTGGTGGGGAGACTTCTCGCCCATTTAGCAAATCCAAACATGTTGTATTAGTTCTGTACACCATCTATTAAGTTATCTTTCTAGTCTTGCCTTAGGATCAGTTTCATAGCATAAGATACAAAGTCTAACTCGTATGGCAGTGCACCATGTAATATAAGAGAAACACGGCGATACTTACCAACTTACCATTCGTCCTTCCCTGTCCAAAGATAAAACCAAGTTGAACCTAGCACGAATATATATAACAAAATCAAAGATCGCATAAGTAAACACAAGCATTACGAGCGTGTTTCTGACTCAGGTAAACGATATACTCAAATTACTTGATTTGTGATACTCAAATTATTCAAGTGTGTTATATTTAGATTCAAGTTGGGTTCAGGTATGTATTCAGACCTTTCAGATGTGTTGCACGAATTATTTAGATTACTTGTTTTATTGCAATACAATGACTCGTATGTGGATTGCCGCAATCGAGCTAAAATTAGATCTATATGAACATGAGGTCAGTGGCTTAGCCATAAAGGACCCTACGGGTAGACTCAAGTAACCAAGTGTAGGTGTGAACTACCAAGGCCCTGTCTACCTGATATTGCGTTTTCCACAGTAGACTATCTACACTTAGCCACCCCCGGGAATGCAATACCCCATACTTTCTCCTAGGCCGGCACGATCCCGGTGTCCCGACGATCGTCCAAAAAATCCATATAACTCGTACATGAGTTATCCATAACCATGCAAGCTTCTTGTTTATTACTCTTGTTCTGGTAATACGACGATGCTTTAATCTTGTTCTGGTAACACGGTGATGTTTGCAGCATATATAGGCTATTACCCACTACACGCCATCTCGCCTTACCCATGGTAGACAATTAGCACGGTTATCTTTACTTGTTTAAATCTTATAACTTCTTGTTCATAAGAGATGATGGTTGTAGATGCAGTAGGCCATTACCCACAACAAGCCACCCCGAACGGTTTTTCTTGTTCTTCTTTACCTAATATAATACAATTTCCTAGTTCGGGTATTGCCTTGGTGACCCAAAGGTCCAAAAGTCATTCCATGTTTTCAATTACCTGACTCGAAATGATTATTTTGATAGTCTTCGTGCCTCAGGTGAGTGAACCATAATCATATGAAGTGCATTAATTTATAGCATGAATCTATGTGACAAGCATTAAAATGAGACGAACGAGTACTAGTTAGCACGTAAAGTAGAAAAGCATTGAAACAGTTGAACATAAGATATTACACTAGCACGATCTAAAGGGTTAGAACGATGAATAAAACTGTACAGAGGCATGTAGAGCAGTGCATAAGGAAATCTTTCATGAATGAAGTTACTTCATTTCCATATTCTAGACAAGTAATACAAGATGGGATTATTCCCTTAGCTAGGTGTGTTGTACTCTTTATTATTATGCAAGAGGTGATTCTCCTAGCGACTAGCATGTATCGCCCATGTTTTATGTGTGCAGTATAAGCAAAGACAGGTTCATCGTAGCCACCCACCTTAGCGATGATTTGCCTTGTCAGCGATACTCCGAGCGCGTCTTTCAAAGTTTAAGTCTAAACTCCTGAAGGGCCAAGTCTGAATTTCTTTGTCTCAAGGGAGTCTTCTCGCGGACCAAGGCAGGACGGGTTGTAGCACTTTTGCTGTTTGAATCGGCTCGCTGCTTGAGCGGAGCGAGTCGTTAATTATACATCACTGAGAATAAGTCTCGTCCTCGTGACTCCCTGAGCGAAACATGTTCTATCGTACACTATCAAATCTAACTCAAGTATAATTTCTTTGTATCTTTAGACCCATTCAAAGACAACTTCCTATTTGTTTTCCATGATCCGTGTTGCACGTGTGCTCAGACTTGTTTCATTGAATGACTCTATCACTCAAACCAAAATGGATATATTTACTCGAACGTCGTACTCTCTGACTCAGTCTCTACTGCGCCTTAGCGAAGGGCCGTACTACTCATACACAGGGTATGTTCTAATTTGCTACATACGAAGGTCTTAGGTTAGGGCCAACTTAACCAAATCATTATACTCATCCACGTGAATCTAACATATACACTTACACTAACATTCGAGTTCAGCATATCATGGAGTCTGGATCATGTATATATTCAAGACGTCCTCCAAATATATGCAGGTCAACCAATTTAGTGATAGCGAAGTCTTTACACTCGAGTTTAATATATCACTAAGTCTTGGATAGTGCACACGTTCAAGGAGTCCCCCGAACATATGCATTTCACCAAACTTAGTGATTTCGAAGTTGGACAAAATACTCGCAAAAATCTCAAGGATTCTCTTCTTACGAATCACAATGATACCTTAAATGGGATTAATCAAAATCTAAGTCATTTACAATCCCACTCAAATCAAGCATTGTACAACCGTCAAGCACGATCAATCCGATCGGCCGACTAGCGTCCAATTCCTATCATCCACTCCATTTGTGTTAAATATCAACTTCTAGTACACACTTATCATTTCAAGCCTAACTCTAAGTCTTGTTGCCCCAGTTCTATGGCTTGATCAAGCAATACTCTAAAGTCGGTCACACAAATTCCTTCACTCAGCATAGGATCGTCTGCCTAACCGCTAGGTTAGCTCACAAGGTCATAGGTATATTATAAGTTCATGATTCTCATCGTGCAAATTCGCGATTTGCATAGTCTATCTCCTCCATTACGTTTGATAGAATCCACTTATCCATTCTTTTCTAAGTCTTGACCACCAAGTCATGATTTTGTTCTAAATCTTCGTTCTCAATCATAACTCTAAGTAGATCAACACGATTCACATATCCATTCACGAAACTATCAAACGTGTCTTACTTCACGTTCTAAGTCTTCGATCTCAATCATAACTCTAAATCTTCTATCTCAATCTTCACTTTTGATTCACTTGTATCCTGAAACTCGTCTTATCGTGTCAAACCATAAGTCAAAATGATCCTTCAATTGTCACGCTCCGGTCTCCCGCAAGTTCAATCATTCCCGATGGATGTGAGATCACCACGCCAACGCTCCCGAGGGATAATCGTCCTAATCCGGGCGTGACGAATGTCCGAGAATGGAGTTGCACTCACACAAGACAAGAACATCAAATATTATGGTTATCACCGAAATAATCAAGATACCTTATCGTTACACTTTGTTTCATCTATGATATATATATATATATATATATATATATATATATATATATATATATATATATATATATATATATATATATATATATATATATATATATATATATTAATCCATCAAGTTTTGTTTATCTAGTAATCGTTCATGCCATGATCATAATTTGCCTAGTCAAAATTTTTAACTTCAATGTTATCGTTCGATCAACCCGTAGTCTTCTTCTAGCATTTCTCAAACAACTAAGTTTAAATCCTCATGCCAAATTTGATTTCTTCAAAATTTGAAACCATAAGATTCGTACTCAAGCTAAACTCTATCGAGCGATATCCTACTCAAATATCGATTTCGATCCGTGCTATCTTCCATCATGCTAACTCCGATCGTATCCTCGATTATTTAATCTAAAACTCAAGTTTAAATCTATTTGCTTCAATTCAAAATTGTCCATATAATCCACTAAGTTTTCTCGACCAAGATATAAATTCCAATACTCTGAATCCCTATCTGATATAAGCCTTATTACTTGCTCAACACATTCTCAATCGTTTGACCCAACTCTCGCACGAGACCTTCGAATTTACTACTTGTAAGGCATTACTTATATTAAGGCTTTGCAAAATCATGTTGTTTGCTACTAGACTCATTTTCTACTCTGAAATCCTCGATTCACTTGAACATTTCCAAGATGATCTATACACCACTCAGGTTCAAGTTACTCGATAAATCATCAAAACCCACTTTATCCTCAAATCGTTTATTCGTTTCTGAGTTATCGCATATACTATACAGGAATCGAGTCATCCAAATAAATTCTCAATAGCATTTTCATCGCTCATATATCCATCATGTTCATTCCTTAAACTCATATACAATCCTCTAGCATCGTCTCGATAATCATAGTTTTGTATATACCTTTATCGATAGTCATCCACGTAAACCATAATTTGATTCATAACTTATTGACTCAAGTATCCGTTCAAACCATTTCTAAGAATCTAAGCACGATTCTCCATATTCGCCTTAGCGATAATCCGATAACGTGTCTATCGATAGCCATTCTAAGTCAGACTTATCCTTATCCAAACGATATCCCAATCTCGCCCGCAAATTTGCTTGCACCAAAGGGTCTAGGTGCACGATACTCAACACAACTAAGCCGAAAGGTTGTGTGCATAGTTATGATGTCCAAACAATATCCTAGTCTCGCATACTAAAATGCTAGTATCAAGGTAAAGAGTCTGATTCGCACATAACTAGCAATTCTAGCATGAGTCTATTCCTACAAAGTCTGACATATTTCGGCACAAAGGCCTTCGCATAACAATCTCGTTCAATCAATCATTTGCATGCACTTTTTGAAAATATTTAGACTCATTGTATGGAATATCCTAACAGAACAACGAGAGAGAGCGTATTCTACATAACCCACGAACAGGATTTCAAAACTGAGAGAACCGATAAAAATTTGAAGGACGTAAAGCCGTGCTCTGATACCAATATATCATGCCACAATATCTCGCAGGATCAGTCATCCCGGCTAGGCACAAATCATTGTGCCAGCGCTCCCGCATGACGATCGTTCTCATGAGGACATGATGCCACGTGAGCACAAGTTATGCCCGTGCAAGGCCATGATCTGAACAAGCGGAGAAATAGCTAAGCCATAGAGTCGCACAGATAGTCCGAATACAGCGGAATAAGAAACCGAAAAGGCAAAAGATAACAAGTTCATAGAGTCGTCATAGCGGAAGAATTGAATAAACAAAATTATGAAACAAAAATAAGATTTTTATTGATAATCAAGAAATATTACAAGCGACGCTAGGCCGAGATTACAAGTCGCTTAAGCTCTCTCTCGAAATAATAAAGGTGTGCCAAGTGGCTTAAAACATGGGATGATACATAGACGATGTTCCAATAAATTATATCTTGTATATGTGCTTCAGCTTCGGACGCAACACCCCAAGGCTCCAGAGTTAGCTCCACGCCATAGAGCGCACGAGAGGATACTCCGCACCGAACGAGGTTCTCTCACACCCTGCAAGAAATCTAGTGGGTTATCAGTACATTGAATGCACTATGGGGAGGCTTCTCGCTCACTCAGCAAATCCAAACATGTTGTATTAGTTTCGTGCACCATCTATTACGTTATCTTTCTAGTCTTGCCTTTGGAACAGTTTCATGGAATAAGATACAAAGCCTAACTCATGTGGCAGTGCGTCGTGCAATATAAGACAAACACAGTGATATTTACCAACTTACCATTCGTCCTTTCCTGCCAAAAGATAAAACCAAGTTAAACCAAGCACGAATATATATAATTAAATCAAAGATCTCATAAGCCAACACAAGTATTACTAGCGTATTTCTGACTCTGGTGAACGGTATACTCAAATTACTTGATTTGTGATACTCAAAGTATTTAAGTATTTTATAGTTAGATTCAAATTGGGTCCAAGTGTGTATTCAGACCTTCCAAATGTGTTGCTCAAATTATTCAGATTACTTATTTTATTGCAATGCAATGACTCTGGATTGACCCAATAGAGCCAAACATAGATCTATATGAACATGAGGTCAATGGCTTAGCCATAAAGGACCCTACGAGTTGACTCAGGTAACCAAGCATAGGTGTGAACTACCAAGGCTATGTCTACCTGATATTGCGTTGCCCCTAGCAGACTATATACACTTATCCACCCCTGGGAACATAATACCCCATACTTCCTTCTAGGCCGGCATGATCCCGGTGCCCCGACGATCGTCCGAGGAATTCATATACCTCGTGTACGAGTTGTCCGTGACCATGCAAGTTTCTTTTTTATTATTCGTGTTCTGGTAACACGACGATGGTTACAGCACAGGTAGGCCAATACCTGCTATATGCCATCCCTCCTTACCCATGCTAGGCCATTAGCATGGCTATCTTTACTTGTTTAAATCTTATAACTTCTTGTTCATAAGTGATGATAGTTGTAGACGCGGTAGGCCATTATCCGCTACAAGCCGCTTCAAATGGCTTTTTTTTTTCTTCTTTACTTAACATAATGCAATTCCCTAGTTCGGGTATTGCCCTGGTGACCTAAAGGTCCTGAAGTCGTTCAATGTTTTCCATTACTTGGCTCAAAATCAGGTGAGTGAACCATAATCATATAAAGTGCATTGATTCTTGGCATGAATCTATGCGACAAGCATTGAAATGAGACAAGCAAGTACTAGTTAGCACGTAAAGTAGACAAGCATTGAAATAGTATAACATAATCCATTTTATAGCGCAAGTCTAAAGGGTTACAGTAAGGATTGAAACCATGCAGAGGCATGTAGAGCGGTGCATAAGAAAATCTTGCACGAATGAAGTTACTTCTTTTCCATATTCTAGACAAGCAATACAATATGGGATTATTCTCTTAGCTAGGTGCGTTGTATCCTTTATTATCATGCAAGAGGGAATTCTCCAAGCGACTAGTATGTATCATCCATGTTTTATGTGTGCAAGCTAAGCAAAGACTAGTTTATCGTAGCCACCCACCTTAGTGATGATTTACCTCGGTCGAACGATACTCTGAGCATATCTTAGAAAGTCTAAGTCTGAACTCCTGAAGGGCCAAGTCTGAATTTCTTTGTATCAAGTGAGTCTTCTCGCCAAGCAAGGAGGGACGGGTTGTCGCACTTGCGCCATTTGAATCGATTCTCCGCTTGAGCGGAACGGGTCATTACAGGACATGCGGCAAAGTTGAAGTCCCTTACGAAGGGGACCGTAAGCGAAGAGGTAGGATCCCTTATATTAGCGGCTTCTAAACCAGACCCCTCTCTCGATGCGATGGTAGTACCCGTAAAACCTCTCAGTTTGATTCTTCCTAGTCCTCTCTATAAAAACCTTTCTTCTGGTCTGTTTGGCAATGTGCTGACACCATTAAAGAGGGACCATCCCTGGTGGGCCACTGCCTCGGTGGTCTCTTACGTAGAGAAGGAAGAGGAGAATACCTCTCACGAGTCTGATGTTGAACCTACACCTGAGACTTCGGAAGCTCCGAGTTTGAGTGCGGCCTTAGTGGAGCCTTATACCCCTTTGGAGAATATATATGTTAATGACATAGATTCCATAGAAAATGCTCTGATAATGCTGGATGAGCCACAACCTACACCGCCTTCCTCTGGTTTGTCGTTTCATAATTTCATAAGATATGAGATTTTTTGACTTCAGCTCTTAATCCTCTAGTTAAAACTAATTACTAGTTATTCTGGCTCTGCAGACCCTGCCTCTCCCTTAAGAATGGTGGACGTGGCTGCTGAGGAAGGTGTAGAGGAAGAAGAAGATGCAGGCTCGTTCGAAAAAGGTCTGAGTCTCTCCATCGCTCCTCTGGGGGTGGAGAACGACACACGGGGGCTACTTTTGATCCCTCTAGTGTAGTGGCTGCTCTATCCAAGGTTGTTGCTGGGCATTTTGCCATTGCAGCCTCCTTGGACGCTAGTGCGAGCCATTCCGTGGAGGCCGTCTCCGATGTTCCCAAAATTGCAGCTATTGGGTCATCCTTCGAGGTTGTCGTGATGCAATCTAATATTGGCATATAGACAGTATAGACATTATGGGATACCCTGGTACCCATGTTCCTGGTCATAGTGCTAATCAGTTATCTGCTGTCGAGTTGTCGGGTGTGTAGATACTCCGTACGACCCTGAAAGACTTGGTAGAAAGCAAGATCGTCGGTCGCTCTTCCGCTACTCCTTCACCTCTTAGACGATCGGGGGGCGCAGTAAAATTGGTTGTGCCAGTGGCTACTCCTTCTGTCGCGCTACCTTTGACCCTGGCTACGCTGGAGGACATCGATAAAACCGTCAGGATCTTCCTACAGAGATTCTATACGTTTCTGAAGTACGGGGTCCAGAGCATATTGAAGCAGAACAGATCCTTCGCCTGGGTTAAGCACTTTGCGGACGACCAGGTCAAATCTCTGAGGGGCCTCTTCAGTTTTGAGCAAATGGTCGATCTCCTGGATCAGAAGATGATCGAAATAGAGAAATGTCTGAGGGAGTTGAAGCAGTATCAACATGCGGACATGGGAAGGCTGATATCCCATGAATATGATGAGTTTTCAAAGTTTGTCGAGGAGGAGAAGGCATTATATGCTTCATCCAATGAGGGCTTGCAGCATGACCCCCAGGATTTGTAGGAGAGGCATGACAAGCTGGGTGATCTCCGAGTGGGTTGCCTCTCAAGGCAGAAGGACTTGACCCAGGAAGTGACTGAGGTGACGAAAGAAATCAGAAAACTCCATGCTATGATCGACATGCTGAAGAATAGTATAAAACCCCCTAATTTTAAAATCTTATAATTATTTAATTAGTCACTTAAATTAATTGTAATATTTTTAGTTAAATAGAAAATAGAATTTATTGAAATATTTAGGTAAATATTCATCTAGAAAATTTCCTGAACAAAACTATTAATATTATATTTTATCTAATTTAGGAATATTGTAGAAGGTTGATAGATTTATATGATGTGCTAAATAAATTTCTAGAATTTTATACCGTATATATATGTATATATAAATATATCTAATATAAGAAAAAAAAGAGAAAAAAAATTCTAATACTAAATCCCTTAAGAAACCCCTAAACCTTGGGCCTAAGAGACTCCTAAAACCTTTAAGCAAACCACCCTAACCCCATATTCCTAAACCTAATAGCCCTAACTCCGCTGCTAAGTTTCCCCAACCCCGCTGCTAAGTCCCCCGCAGCCCAGGTATACCCGCGAACCCCGCTTCCTCCTATCTCCCTATATATACATTATATCCTACTTATAAACCCTAACCCTAAAACTATTCCTCAAAACCCCATGTCGACCTCCACCACCCGACGGCCGCGCAGCCACCAGCGCCGCCGCCGACCTCCAGCCAGCACCGCCGCATCCGCGACCGCGAGAGCACCGCAGAAATATTGACTGCGACGTACCTTACTTTTTGCACTATTTTTTGCTCTATCTTGCGGCCAAATTCTGACCCATCTTCATCGGTATGTTCACGACCTATCCCCCTTTCAACTCTGCTAACTAGTTTCATTTGAACAGCGCTTAACCCAAGGTAGAAATCGAGACCAAGTTGGAGAAAAATCATATCTTTTTAACTTCAGAAAACTGTTGCGACCACCTATTTTTAAGGTCTAATATCTTCCTCCACAGGTTTTTTTTGCTATGCGAAGACCATATAACCGAGATTACTTCCTGTTAATTAGATTATTTTATTTGGTGTTATATGTAGAATTAAATTGGGTTAAAAATCATGAAAAACTTGTTTCCGAAACTTTAAAAATTTGTGATACGGAGCTGTCCCGCCAAACGGGACCGCCCCATCGCGTACCAATTGCACCGAAAGGCACGTATGGTATGTCTTGAAGTGTGGGCTTTTGCGGAAACTGATTTGGACGTGTGTGCGCGTCGGAATCAACCTGTATCCGTAAAAAGACCCTGTATCACGACTTTTACAAAATACCGCACCATTTAGTGTATGCTCGTCGGAATATGACAAAACTTACGCCATTGGATTCGTGGTATCGCACTGGTCCTGTGACCCAAGTTTCACGCAATTCCGAGACAGTTGACTAAGCCGCCTATTTGCAGGCCCTACGGTTGACTTTTTTGGCGAATTTGTGTTCGGCTCACAAGAATTCGAAATTGGACATACCGTTGAGTTCGTATTGACGTTTAGAATTTGTTTGACCTATGATTTATCCTATTTAGAGACCTTTTGTCACTACCACATCCTGAAAATAGGGATATTTTTGACTTTTTATATATATTTAGTAATGTGTGTATTTAATTTAAATAATTGTATGAGATGTATATTTATATATATATTATATACAGTTTTTTTAATGTTTGAGCAAGTAGACTTGACCTAGAAGCCCACTAGATGGACACATGACCGATTTATAGGGTTATGAATTTAATTTGTATTATTCAGGATTTAATTATTTGAGGTTGTAATTAATTATCGTAATTTTATTTAATTGTTGCACCCTACCGTTGTTGTAATATTCGGAGCCCGACATTAGCCCATAATGTCCAACAAGTTGTTGCATTCTAGACTTGATACACCAACTTAAGCGCTGGACTTTTTCGTCACTCAAAATCATAATCCTTTGTGCTCTAATTTAATTGTACAACTTCCCGTATCCGAAATTCATTATTTAATCTTGTGTCGCGCACCTGTGTCATTGCCATCAATTTTGAGACACCAACTCAAACCCGTTTAGCCGGACCAATTAAAGGGTCCAAGATTGACACCAAGCCTACACCTTTCCTGACCTTTGTGTAACTCATAATTATGCTCTCTTGTGCTTCATTTTAGTAGCACAATATTCGTCGCGGACGTTTATTGTAATTCTAAATAAAATCCAACTTTGTATCATTGTGCGTTTCAATCGAAATTGGAGACACAATCTTAACCCATTTCGTGCAACCTAAATTAGGGTAATATTCTGTTCTGAGTCTTCTTCACTATTGATACTTGTGTCCCAACCTAATTTTAGCCTCATATATGTCTATTTAATTTTAGAACACAGCTTGCATTTATTCTTTAATTAAATTAGGGATACCAACTTTGACTAATCCTATTTTAACCCAATTTAATCCAAATACCCTATTCATTAAGCCCATACAAAACACACAACACCCTCTCACCCTACAAAACACCAAACACCAAATCGTCCACCAATTTTTTATCATTTTATGTGTCTGTGCTAATACCCAAATTTAAGGGGCTTATTTATAAATGCTGCATTAGGTGTCAACACCCCATTGGTTCAAACCAAATGGAGAAGCCCTAAATTTGACTAGTCAACCAAACCCTCTCCTTGTATGAATGATTTCCCTCATGTCAAATCCTGGCCACCCATTCAAAATGGGGCTCATCATCACCACACATTCCCACATCACATCCCCTATATAATGTCTCTTAAATGCACCCTTCCCAAGCATGCCCTAATCCCCACACCTTGGGAAACCCCCATTTCTCTCTCACCCCACCTCACACAAACCGTAGCCTCCTCTTTCTTTTTCCATTTCTTCTTCCCTTCTTCTTCTTCTTCTCTTCCTTTTTTTAAAAAAAGGGGGGGGGGAATAAAACCAACTCCACCACCATCAGTGTCACTACCATATTTCCAGATTAGGACATTATTATAATTTCCCTATTTAATTTATTGTGTAATAAATATGTGTGATGAGTTTTATTAAATAATTATATGGTGTTCTTAATGCATAGGATTTAGGTTGACCAAAAACCCATTAGATTTAACCCTTATGGCCAAACCCTAATTGACATTTTAGTTTTAGATTATAAACCCTAGAAATGACTAAACCCTAATTAATTTAAGTTCTTCATGACTAAACATGAAGGGCTAATTAAACCTTGGCATTTGAAACCCTAACCCTAACCCTATATAATGAGGGAAAGCCTCCCTCAAGCTTCTTCATTCATGAAGAAAGCCCTAAACCTAGTCTCCATTAGAAAAACCCTTCCTTCCCCATAAATTTCAGAAATTTAAAACCCTAGAAACCCATTTCCTCCTCCATCAAGAGAAATCTAGGAGCTTGGACCAAGAAGGCTTGAAGAAAAAGGACCTACATTGGGAAACCATCTCCCAATATGTGAGAATCCGATTTAACCCCATTTTAATTCTGTTTTTCATTATTGTTTGGCCATTAGGAGCCCACCATTTGCTTTAGATTTCATTTTTGGGGTTTTTCTATGAAGACCTAGTTGATTCTAAGGTTTTGTGTTCCTACGGGGGGTTTTCCCCAATTTCGTGAACCCTAATCTTACGGGTATGCATTTATACATGATTACATCTCCTACCTATAGTTTAGATCTCGATTTTAGGGTTTTGTTTTGGGTTTTCAGGAGTTCTTAGTGTGGAATCGATTTCAGCACACTAAGTGTTTGATGATATGATTAGTAGGGTGAATAGCTATTCGATCTATTCTAATCTTGCATATTTTGAGGAATATATATATATATATATGTTTATGCACGTATGTGCATTGATGGATTTGTGTCTTTTAGAGAGGGGAATACACCATGGGGAGTTCACTGTGTAAAGTCGGGTTTTTGGGTGTGTATTAGGGTTTTGTATCAGTGAGTGATACTATGTATCACTGTGTTCAGTGCCAGTGGTGAGTCGAGTATCAGCAGGTTAAGTTCCCTAGAGTTCAGTGAGATGATGTTTGTGTCAGTGTTAAGAGTTATGAGAGGTAGGATTAGTGTATCAGTGTTGAGTTCATTATGTATCAAAGTTGATTCAGTGAATGTATTGTGTGCAGTCAATTTCCAGGTTCTAGAGTCTGTTTTTTGGGGCTTGTGTGTGTTGAGGCCAACACAGGCATGTGTGAATTAGATTCCTGAGTTGGGTAGATGTGTGTAGTTAAGTGTCTCGGTCTTTGGGTGAACTGAACAGTAGGATAGGTGTTAGTCATGTATCTTAGTGAGAAACTGAGTAGTGAGTCTCAAGTGAGAAATGGTGTCTGTGCAGTTTGATCACAGTGTGGTGTCTGAGAAATTCTTCAGTAAGTAGTGTGTGTGTGCCATTAGAATATCAGTGTCCCTGTGTCTGTGCTTTGTGCACACAGTGTCAATTCAGTCTTATAGAGTTATGTGTCAGTATGTGGGGGATTTGGTTGTGTAATAGTGTATCACAGTACCAGTGTCAGTGCCTAGGGAGTGACAGTGCTGTAGGGTGAGCAGTCGAGTTCAGTGTTGAATTCTTCAGTGAGCATTGTGTGAGTGTCTCAGTGAGTGTAGGGGTGTCAGGGAGTCTGTGTGAATATGTAGAGTCGAGTATCTGTGTGAATATGCTGTCTGTGCAGTGGTGTCAGCTGTATATATCAGGTTTTCTGATACTTGGTGTCAGTAGTGTATACCAGTGTTGGTTAGCTGCTATGAGTAGTGATTCAGTTTCAGCCAGTATCCAGTGTGTTGCCTTGGTGTCAGTTAGATTCCACCTCGGGTTTAAGCTATCACCACCCACTTAGAGTTGGGTTAATGTTATTTATGTAGGTATCCAGAAAAACTTTAAGTGTTGATGGAGATGTGGCTACTTGAGTATCCTATTCATTGTATCTAAGTATCCTGGAAGTTTTGTGTCCATGTTATTGCTTCCTAAGGCTATTGTTGCTGCCTTATTATGCCAGTAGCCATAGTTTGTTTCAGTGTTAAACCATGTATGGGTAAGTCTGAACAGTTTTAGACTGTGAAACTGAGTTCAGAGAGGGAAGGGTATTAGTGAAGTGTAGGGTTTTTGCATAGGTCCTGTGCATAGCAACTGTGTCAGTATCTAGTGTGTGTGCAGTAGGGTGATGCTGTGCATCAGTTCATTCCAGTTTACTGTGTGTTAGGTATCAGTGAAATAGTGTATCAGGTTCAGCAGTGAGCACTTGGTTCCAGTATATAACTCTATGTAAGTTAAGTGAGAATCAACATGGGTGTCCAGGCACCTATGTATCAGTAAGGGATTGATAGATTAGGGTGGTCTGAACACAGTTCAGATTTTTAAGTATCAGGTTTCTGATACTTAGTGTCAATAGGTTTGTGTAGTTCCTGTATTCAGTGAGTGAGTGAGCAGTCAGTCCCAGATTTTATATTAGTTGATAGTTTCTATAAGTATACATGTTCCAGTTAGCCAAGCCTAGTGTACCTATGAATGAACAGTCAGCAAGTAGTTAGATTCTTAGGTATAAAGTTACTTGTTTCCTTAATAGTAGATACTTATATACCCTAAGTTAGACTATTAGCTAGGAGTAGTATCATATGTATACTTTATATGGGCATGAATAATATGATGCAGTGTATACAAATGTTAGTTAGTGTGGAAATCTCTACAAGTAATTATATATATATTAGCAGTAGTTAATATAGTTGGCAATGACTAGTATAGTTAAGTATGGCATAGACAGCTCCCCAAAGACCTAGAAATGACCCTGTACCTAGCATAGAATTAGGTATGCATGTAAGCCTTTTCAAAATACTTTTTGATATGGACATTTGATATTTTAGGTGATTGTGATTTCATCTTGGACATCGATCCTCGCACCTTCCTCGGGACCACAGGCGAGTATATTCTCCGACAGTTTTCATTTTTGTTGATTAATTCTATAATTCTAGTTGTATTAAATACTTGATTCTGGCACCATGGATACACGGGTTAGCACCCTAGATACCTGTCATGAGGAGTCATGATTGGAATCCATGGTGCTAGCTGGGGATGGGAAAATATTAGCAGATTATGTGATCATACCCCACCTTAGATAGCTCACCCCACACATCACGTCGGGTGTAGCCTGACCATTTACATGCCTCATAGCCTGATATATATGATTAGCCTGACTATTTCTCGCATCATAGCTAACCAGATGGTTAGCCTGACCTCACATGTATCATAGCCAATCATATATATCAAGCCTGATCTCGTCCCAAGCCGATCACATAATAAACTGATATTTTAAACACTTAGTCAGATGTTTACTCTTATTTCATATTCACTTGTTCTAGCATCCACTTACATATTTATTCATTGCTAGATGTTCCATTGCTTATCCTATATTCTCTCGTACTCTATATTTCCAGTATTTATTTCATCTTGTATTCCTTACATTATTTTATAGTTTTTGTCAACATAAATGAAACTACTGTTTAGTGTTTGTGCTTCGCTCCAATCCTGATTGGATAACATTTTCAGAGGACTTGGAGGATTTTTGCCCTACCCACTACGGCCAGGGAGCAGAAGGAGATTTCATACCAGAAATTCCAGAGGAGTTACCCATCTTAGAAGAGATTCCACCTACAGGCACTTAGATTGTCCTATTTTATGTATTATTGTTCTAGACTGAGATCTTGGTTGTATTATTGTTGTGACTTTTGAGGACATCTAGACTCTAGACTTGTGATGTATTTATTTATTTGTGCCTGACTTATGTCAGAACTCTTTATCCTTATTTCTCATCGTGTCAATTACTTCAAATAGCCTTATGATTGAGTATATTATAAACTATGGATTCACGTATTATTATTGTCCTCCTTATGGAGTTGAGACTATTGACAGGATGAGTTATGTTTGAGACCTAGACAACGTTCTACTGCCGATGTTGCGGCGTAGGCTGGACGTACCTATGGCTCATGCCCAATTTCCGGGTGCGGGTCGTGACAATCAGCCCGTCCAAGCTCCGGCCACCCAGTCCGGCCACCCTCCTCCAGCCCGGCCACCCATCTGACTCGACCCCGGCTGCTACTGCTTCAACCCCGACGAGCTCCCTCAACTCCGACAAGCCAACCTCCCTACACCCGGTCGAGCGTCCACCCCATACACGAACCGACCACCCACTGTTCCTTCCCCCGCTCTTCTGTGCTTCGGCCAACTCCTCCTCGCTGCATCCGACCTCCCATCCACCACCTTCCCCTCGAGTTCCCCCGCCTGAAGTTCTCCGACCCCGCTCCTCCTCTAGCCACCCGATCTCTTCCCGACTCCTCCCGAGCTCCCTCCTTCCTGCATCCCCTCCAGCCGACCAGTGACCCCCTGCCTCCTCCTTCTCGACCACCCCATGCCACCATTACACCACCACCCGATCCACCACTACTCCACCAGTGCCACCCTACCACCACCAGTACCACCACCGGCATCACCACCCCGAACCACCAGCCTCCTCCCTCCAGCATCACTCCGGCCAGGCCCCTCAGCCGAGCCTCCCCCGCCTGGACTACACCACCAGCACCACCTTCGTTGTCGTCATTGCTTCGTCATCCTCGTCATCGTCATCGTCACCTTCGTCTTCGTTGTCGTCGTCATCTTCGTCGTCGTCGTGGAAACCGACGTCATCCCCATCGTCGTCGTGCACGCACACAGGTTCGGTTCTCCCCCTCGCGTACACGTACGCGAGTACATATTCGATTGGTGTATGCATATATTTATGTAGTACATGTATTAGTATATGTAGGATTCGTATGTGTATACATATATATATATATATATATATATATATATATATATATATATATATATAGTATATTTTTCAAATTAGTATATACGTATTCAATAAAATATGTTAGTATGTATGTATTGATATATATATATATATATATATATATATATATATATATATATATATATATATATATATATATATATATATATATCAATACATACATACTAACATATTTTATTGAATACGTATATACTAATTTGAAAAATATACTATATATATATATATATATATATATATATATATATATATATAGTATATGTATAATTTTACTGGTATATGTATATATATATTCAGTATACATATTCTTTCGTATACATAAATATTGGTTGTTGTATATATATAAATATGTGGTACGTATATATAAACGTATATATATATAGTATAAAATTCTATTTAGTATATACACTTATACATATTTTTGTATGTAATTATTTGGTATGCACATATATATATATTTAATTAATGATATATGCTAATTGATAAACGTACTAGGCGACCCGAGTGTAATTACGGATACCCCATATTTATATTGACCTGTAACCCTGTAATTATTAGCAGGCTGCCATATGTACACCGACGTACTGGCGAGACCCGTATCACCGACTGTCTGAATTCACAACAATTACAGACACGACACCCGCACAATTAGACGTGCACTTGACCCTAGTTGACTAGTATCATACCTAGCATAGCCTCGAGTTCAATGTATTTGTGATTGAGTTAGTGTAATGTCTGATACAAATATTATATTTTATGATATGTCTATAGGACTGTTGGATTATCCAGACGATACTCTGGAACAGGATATTGGTATTACCAGCTAAGGACCCAAGGCGAGTATATTCTTTGATAATTTCCAATTATTTGATAATTTCTATAATTCTAGTATCTAGAAATGTTACATCTGATTCTTGACACTGTGCTACACGGACTAGTATATAGATTGAATCTGCAGTCATAAGATATTATATTGATTATCGTATTGATATTGTACACGATATTGATATTTAGACCTTGTACATGATATATTGGATATTGCTCGTGTATCGTTACGTGTCATGGTTGGATCCATTGTACTAGTTAGGGGCGGGAAAATAGTTAGTAAGAAATGTGAGCATATCCCTCTTGTACAAGTATAGAATAATGTTAGTGTTAATCATACTCCTCACGTATGATTAGCCAGGCCATATAGCTCTCGTACATGTTCCCAAGCCGATCACATATCGAAGCTGCTATTTTAAACACTTAGAATAGTTACAGTTCTCTATTTTAGATCATATACTACATCACCCGTATATAATATTGTACCTCATTCTCTTTATTTCATATATGCACTGACTGTATCATATTGCCTATATTGCCTGTCTATTTATATTGCATGTCTCTTTATTTTGCCATTGCATTTATTTATTGTCTTCTCTCAGTATATAGCATCATCTGTTTATTGTTTTATAGTCCTTATCAATTAAATAGAACTGTTATTTGAGATGTACTTTGCTCCTTCTTGACTGGAAATATTTTTCCAGACTATGCCTTAGAGGATTGGTGTCCGACATTTTATGGACCACAGGGAGAGTAGCTGCAGACATGGACTTGGTAGTTCAATTGTTATTCCGGAAGGTCTAGCCAGAATCACTAGTTATCTTGTTAGTTTCTTTAGTAGATTATTTGGTACCGGATTTATCTTCGGCATACTGTGTTGAGACTTGGATATTATTGTTGAGTTAGATTATTTATATTTAGACTTGTGTTATATTTTATTTTATTTTCTTCGATATCTTATCATGCTGTAGTTATGTGATTGACTATATTGTTCATATTATATTGTGATTATTCGTGTCTCCTTATAGAGTTGGATACTCGTGCGAGATTGTTTAGATAGTGCATTGACCTAGACAGTGTTCTACCGCCGATGCTGCGGCGTAGGCTGGATGTATCCACGTACTCGTGCCCCAATTTTGGGTGCGGGTCGTGACACCTTTACCCATGGCACATATTTCGATGCAAAGTAGGCCACGTGTGGACCCCACTTTGACCCGACATTACCGTTTTGCTCCTGTGTCCAAATTGGACGAAAGGGTAGTATTTTCTAGCTATCTCGCTGATTTCGGGAACGTTGGTGATGTTTATTTCAGCATCCGGAGATATTTATTCGAAGGCCTTGGTTTCTAATCCTGTGTACTTGACATCTGGACGCTTACACTATACAGATTGCTTGCCAGACAAGTATACCTTACCATTGTATAATGATTTATATTCCATATGATGCATGCATTTTACTTCTATTTTTTAGTTCATATATTTTAACTGCTATATATACTGCGAGTCCAAGAATAACTTGGGTGCAACGACGGTGGCGTCGTATTCTGTTTTTACTATATATATGCATGTTGACCTAGTTTATGAGACCACCCTATTATCATGAGGCATTTTATGTTTCATTATCCATGACACAGTTATTAAACGACTATGAGTCTCATGTAGGACACGGACTTGCGTACTCGGCTGGCCACCGGTACGTATAGGTCGTACGACGGATAGGGATAACTGCTGATAGAAATTTGCATGCTAGAAGACATGGCAGTTATTTAGAGGTATCATCGTGTCATGGATGTGACATGCTTAGAGCATGGGGTGGAGAGAACTACAAGTAAGGCGTTTGGGCTCCTTTGCACTTTTCTATTTGTAACCCGTACGCTCCGCCGGAGATACACATTCATGATGACCCCTATATTACCTGGCGAATTATGGCGTTCAAAAGACGACATGCTTTGTAGGCCCCTGAATCTCCAAGAGAATCATGCCAATTCTATTTTAGCCAGATAGCCCACTTGTTGGAAAGTTGTTCTCAAACTGCATTCACATAAATGTTTTGGCGACCCATTGAATATTTATTTTTCAGTACTTTATTGGCATGCTTCTATGTATCTTGTTATATCCCTCTGAGGACCTGGTACCTTTCTAAATATAGACGGACAGGATTATCCACAGGAGTACGGACCCGGACCTGATGCTTCCTACCAGATTGAGGAGGTCTTATCTTCAGAGTACCTTTGATTCATCGTAGCTGATGGATATTCTAGTTGCTATTTTCTTTATTTACATTTATCTTACATTAGAGTTTGATCTTTTCTCTCATTTAGTAGTTTTAGTATAGTCAATTTACAGTGGATTTGTTTCCACCCGACTATCATACTCTGAGACTTCATATTTGATATTCAGTTATTTATTACTATTTCTTTATTTGTGTTGTGGATGAGATATAGATTGCGTATGACTTGTTAACAGTATATTACCACTGGTGGATTTAATATTCATAATACAGCGTAAGTGTGTGTATGGTTTCTATATATTGGAGTTTGTATACATACGGCTGGCGTGTTACGTATTCCTAGTCCTACGTATTTTGGGACTAGGGCGTGAGATATTTTTAGTGGTAGCCCATGCATATCTGCGAATATATTATCTCGGTTACGTTACTGTACCGAACAAGCCTGCGTATAGGAGTAGAGTATAGGATCTCATCCACACTTGACTAAAACTCATCTTCCCTTTTTCAAATATCCTATTTAAATGCTTGCATCCTGTTTGATTCATGTACTCCTTCTAATCGTTTCGTCCACCTCTTGCAGAGAGATGGATTTGCGTAGTGGATGTACTGCCGTCGGAGGCGACATACCTTCAGGAGTCAATGGCTAAACTTGAGGGGAGACCTCGACAACTCCTAGACTTTCGGGGCCGGATGGACAGACTCACAATCCAGAACCATCTGATTTTTCTGCATCGCCTAATAGGACTTTTCCACCTTCATCGACACCACTGGATGGTGAGACATAGTTGTTCCATTTTTTTCCAAATAATGATGCAGGAACAGAGACAACAGGCGGCCGCACTAGCTGTAGAGCAGAGGCAGCAAGCGGCAAAGCAGAGGCGAGAATTTCTGGCAATACTTAAGAAAATGGCTGCACAGGCTTCTGTATCAACTCAGGCACTAGTTCCAGTACCGCGAGCTAGAGTTGGTTCAGTCAAGGACTTTATACAGATGGTTTCCAAGTCGTATAAAGGCACTAAGAGCCCAGAGGAGACTACAAACTTGATTACCTACACTCAGAAGTTATTAGAAGCATCGCAGCTACCTACAGATCTATGGATGACAGGCGTAAGGACGCTGCTAGATGGTAACGCTCATCACTGGTGGGAATCAATAAAGCACCAGTTGGGTATGTATTAGACTTGGAAACAGTTCTTGGAGTGCTTTGAGAGGAACTACTTCCCGGATATTATAAGGGACGCGTTGTACGATTAGTTTTTTCATCTGGTACAGGGGAACAAGACAGTTGACGAGTATGATGCAGAGTTCAGTCGCCTTACTAAATATGGCGCTACCCTGATACCGAATGACTTAGAGAAGGTTAAGAGGTTTTACCGTGGACTAACTTAGGATCTCCAGCACTACACTAGCTCACAGTTCCAAATCTCTTATGTCAAATTATTGACAGAAGCTAGACAATAAGAGGCCATCAGCAAGGAAAAAGAAGGTCAACTGAAGACACAGCAAAGACCAGCAAGGACACAGCAAGGAGGACCTATCAGACGTCCTTTGGCACAGCAACAACAACATCAGCACAGAGCGGGACCGTACCAGACTTCGGAGAAGCCCCACTGTAATTATTGTGGAAGACGCGAACATATTATGAGATACTGTCGGAGTCGCTTAGGACAATGTATGAGGTGTAGTTCCGGACAGCATATGGTGAGAGACTGTCCAATACAGCAGATATTGGCGCTTCCACCGCCAATACAGAGACTAGCACTTCCAGCACCGAAGCCAGTTCAACAGATGACTAGACCATGAGCACCTCGACCTCCAGCACCTGGAGAATTTTAGTAGGGACCACCGCTACCTACTCAGGAGGATCAATACACGAAGGTCAGACATAGACTACCACAGAAAAATGGACAAGCTTTTGCACTAGAAGTGGATGACATGGAACAGGAGATTGATGTTATAACAGGTATTACTCTTGCTTTTACTTTTCCTGCTGTGACATTATTTGATACGGGAGCCACCCACTCGTTCATATCTTCTAGTTTTATTGCCAAACACAATATTGCCACTACACCTTTACCTAGTTGTGTTAGAATTCTCACTAGAGGAGGAGTTGTACCTGTTAGCCGAATTTGTAGATCGTGTCCTATAGTGATTCGTGGCAGAGAGATAAATGCCCGACTCTTAGTCCTTCCTATGCCAACTTTTGATATTATGCTTGGAATGGAAGGGCTAAGCAAGTACCACACTTTCTTCGACTATTTTAGAGAAAGCATTCTTTTTAAGGTACCAGGCCAGCCAGAACTTGAGTTTGCACGAGGATCCATAGAAGCCCTTGATGGTGTACAGCTTGCAATGGACGACGTTATTTATCACCCCCATTATTTTAGAGTTTCAAGACGTCTTTCCAGAGGAACTGCCAGGACTACCAACAGACAGAGATGTAAAATTCTTGATTGAATTGACACCAGGAGCAGCACCCATAGCATCGCATGTTTATAGATTGGCGAAGAAGGAGATGGATGAGCTGAAGGCACAGTTGAAAGAATTAGAGGAGAAAGGTTTTATTCGGCCGAGTGCATCACCCTGGGGAGTACCATCGTTGTTTGTACCAAAGAATGATGGGTCAGTGCGTATGTGCATTGACTACAGATCCTTAAATGCAGTGACCATGAAAAATAAATATCCATTGCCACGCATTGATGACCTATTTGATCAGCTTAGTGGAGCCAAGATGTTCTCGAAGATAGACTTGAGATCGGGATATCACCAGGTGAAGGTACGGAAGCAGGACATCCCGAAGACCGCATTCAGGACAAGATATAGACACTACGAGTTTCTGGTCATGCCATTTGGGTTGACCAATGCTCCAGCTATCTTTATGGGCTTAATGAATCGAGTATTCCATCAGTATTTGGACCAGTTCATGGTCGTCTTTATAGATTACATACTTGTCTATTCGAAGAGCCACGAGGAGCATGAGAAGCACTTGTGGATCATCCTAGAGACATTGAGGAGAGAGCAGTTTATATGCGAAGATCAGTAAATATGAGTTTTTCTTGGATAGAGTTTCGTTTCTTGGGCATGTCGTTACGGAAGATGGTATTTCTGTTGACCTAGAAAAAATCTCGGCAGTCGAGACATGGCCCGTTCCTAAATCAGCATCAGAGGTGAGGAGTTAACTTGGACTTGCAGGATATTACCGACGGTTCGTGGAGAACTTCTCAAGGATTGCAACACCTATGACTCGGTTAACATACAAGGATCAAGAGTTCGTATGGACCGACGAGTGTCAAGTCACTTTCGAGGAATTGAAGAAGCGACTGACCACAGCACCAGTATTGACTATCCCATCAGGATCAGGAGGTTATGTGATTTACAGTGATGCATCAGGGAAAGGCTTGGGATGCGTGTTGATGCAATATGGCAAGGTGATTGCATATGCATCTAGACAGTTATAAGTACATGAGAAGAATTATACAACTCATGACTTGGAGCTTGCAGCCGTTGTTTTTGCTCTGAAGCTATGGAGATATTACTTATATGGGGAAAGAGTGGAGATTTATACAAACCACAAAAGCCTCAAGTATGTCTTCACGCAGAAGGAGTTAAATATGAGGCAACGTCGGTAGCTTGAGTTGATGAAGGATTTTGAGTTAGAACTACATTATCACCCAGGCAAGGCTAACGTAGTAGCAGACGCGTTAAGCCGAAAACCAGCAGCTTACTTCTTGACGACACAGAAAGAATTATTGGAGGACTTACAAGAACTTGGCATAGAAGTGATATTACCCAGAGCAGATGGGACATTAGCCAACTTGCAAGTACAGTCATCACTAGTAGAGAGGATCAAGGCAGCCTTGCCTACAGACGCTAGATTTAGGAGATTGAAAGAAAGGACAGAGGCCGGAGAGCAGATGGGATTACGCATTCATGATGACGGGATATTACGATATGGTGATCATCTATATATTTCCAACGGAGAGATTCGACAGGAGCTGATGGCAGAAGTTCATAGTTCGATATATTCTATTCATCATGGAGGCACCAAGATGTACCGTGACTTGCGACAACACTTTTGGTGGAATGGGATAAAAAGAGAGAGAGAGAGCTTTGTAGCCAAATGTTTAGTATATCAGCAGGTAAAGGCGGAGCATCAGAGAACAGCTGGGCTACTGCAACCACTTCCGATTCCTGAGTGAAAGTGGGAGCACATTACTATAGACTTTGTCACGAGTTTTCCAAAGAGTCAAAGTGGGAGAGATACAGTATGGGTAATAGTGGATCGACTCACCAAGTCAGCCCATTTCTTGCCTTCAAGAGTTGGCCAGTCTACAGAAGCTTTGGATAACTTATACATGAGGCAGATCGTGAGGTTGTACGGCATTCCGGTCAGCATCATGTCAGACAGGAATTCGCGTTTTATATCTCACTTTTGGAGAAGCATGCAAGAGAGTCTTGGGACTCATCTGAAGTTTGATACATCTTATCACCCGCAGATAGATGGGCAGTCCGAACGTACTATTCAGACACTGGAGGATATATTGAGGACTTGTATGTTAGACTTTGGGGGATCATGGAAGGACCACCTACATCTTGTGGTGTTTTCTTACAGCAATAGCTATCAAGTGAGCATCCAGATGGCTCCGTTTGAAGCATTGTATGAAAGAAAGTATAGGTCTCTCATGTGTTGGAGTGACGTGGGAGAATGTCAGATTCTGGGACCAGAGTTGGTAGTCAATACCGTAGAGATAGTGAAGAAGATACAAGTACACTTGCGAGTAGCACAAGACAGGAAGAAGCAGTGGACAGACCTTCATCGTCGTCCCTTGGAGTTCAAAGAGGGCGATCATGTCTTCTTGAGGATATCACCTACTCGAGGCACCATTCGATTAGGAGGGCGAGGCAAGTTGAGCCCAAGGTATATTGGACCATTTGACGTGCTAGAGAGAGTGGGAGAAGTGGCGTATCGACTTGCACTACCACCTTCACTTGAGGGAGTACATGATGTATTCCACGTATCACAACTTAGGCGATATGTGGCAGATAGCAGTCATGTTCTCGACCATTCTGAGATCACCATTGGGCCGAGCTTGTCCTACTAAGAGCAACCCGTGGGGATCCTTGATCGTCCAGAGAAAGTGTTGAGGAACCAGTCTATTCCCTTGGTTCATGTAGCATGGAAGCATGGCGCGCCAGGATAATCCACTTGGGAGCACGAGGACGACATGTGCAAGCATTTTTCGTACCTATTCATAGACCAAGGTATGAATTCGCCTTGTTCAATTCTACCTTATACCATCCTTGATTTTATATCGTGGCTTAGTTTTAATTTCGAGGACAAAATTTTTATAAGTTGGGTAGAATGTAAAATACCCTAATTTTAAAATCTTATAATTATTTAATTAGTCATTTAAATTAATTGTAATATTTTTAGTTAAATAGAAAATAGAATTTACTAAAAAATTTAGGTAAATATTTATCTAGAAAAATTCGTGAATAAAACTATTAATATATATTTTATCTAATTTAGGAATATTATAGAAGGATGATAGATTTATGTGATGTGCTAAACAAATTTCTAGAATTTTATACCGTATATACATGTATATATAAATATATCTAATATAAGAAATAAAAAGAGAAATAAAAGAAAAGAAAAAAAATTATAATACTAAATCCCTTAAGAAACCCCTAAACCCTGGGCCTAAGAGACTCCTAACCCCATATTCCTAAACACAATGGCCCCAACCCCGCTACTAAGTTTCCCCAACCCCGCTGCTAAGTCCCCCGCAGCCCAGGCACACCCGTGAACCCCGCTTCCTCCTATCTCCCTATATATATATATATTATATCCTATACTTATAAACCCTAACCCTAAAATTATTCCTCACAACCCCACGCCGACCTCCACCACCCGACGACCGCGCAGCCACCAGCGCCGCCGCCGACCTCCAGCCAGCACCGCCGCGAGCACTGCAGAAATTGACTGCGACGTACCTTACTTTCTGTACTGTTTTCCGCTCCATCTTGCGACCAAATTCTGACCCATCTTCACTAGTATGTTCAGGACATATCCCCCTTCCAACTCTGTTAACTAGTTTCATTCGAATAATGCTTAACCCTAGGTAGAAATCTAGACCAAGTTGGAGAAAAATCACATCTTTTCAACTTCAGAAAACTGTTGCGACCACCTATGTTTAATGTCTGATATCTTCCTCCACAGGCATCCAAACTTAAATTTTTTTTTGCTATGCGAAGACCATATAACCGAGATAACTTCCTGTTAATTAGATTATTTTATTTGGTGTTATATGCAGAATTAAATTGGGTTAAAAATCATAAAAAACTTGTTTTTGGAACTTTAAAAATTTACGACAAATGGGACCGCCCCATCGTGTACCAATTATACCGAAAGGCACGTATGGTATATCCTGACGTGTGGGCTTTCGAAGAAACTGATTTGGACGTCTGTGCGCATCGGAATCAACCGGTATCCGTAAAAAGACCCTGTATCGCGACTTTTGCAAAATACCGCACCATTTAGTGTACGCTCGTCGGAATGCGACAAAACTTACACCATTGGATTCGTGGTATCGCGCTAGTCCTGTTACCCAAGTTTCACGTGATTCTAAAACAGTTGACCAAGCCACCTATTTACGGGCCCTACGGTTGACTTTTTGGGCGAATTTGTGTTTAGCTCACTGGAATCCAAAATTGGACATACCGTTGAGTTCGTATTGACGTTTAGAATTTTTTTACCTATGATTTGTCCTATTTAGAGACCTTTACCCCTGGCACGTATTTTGGTGCAAAGTGGGCCACATGTGGACCCCGTTTTTATCCAAAATTACCGTTTTGCCCCTATATCCAAATTGGACGAAAGGGTAGTGTTTTCTAGCTATCTCGCTAATTCCGGTAATGTTGGTGATGTTTATTTCAGCATCCGGAGATGTTTATTCGGAGGCCTTGGTTTCTGATCCTGTGTACTTGACATCTGGACGCTTACACAATAAAGATTGCTTGCCAAGCAAGTATACTTTGCCATTGTACTATGATTTATATTCCATATGATGCATGCATTTTAATTCTATATTTTATTTTATATATTTTAACTGCTATATAAACTGCGCGTCCAAGAATAACTTGGATGCAACGACGGTGGCGTCGTATTCTGTTTTTACTTGTTGACCTAGTTTATGAGACCACCCCATTATCATGAGGCATTTTATGTTTTATTGGCCATGACACAGTTATTATACGAATGTGAGTCTCATGTAGGACACAGACTTGCGTACTCGGCTGGCCACCGGTACGTATAAGTCGTGCGACGGATAGGGATAACTGCTGATAGAAATTTGCATGCTAGAAGACATGACAGTAATTTAGAGGTATCATAGTGTCATGGATGTGACATGCTTAGAACATGGGGTGGGAAGAACAACAAGTAAGGCATTTGGGCCCCTTTGCACTTTTCTTTTTGTAACCCGTACGCTCCGTCGGAGATGCGCGGTCATGATGACCCCTATATTACCTGGCAGCCTCTGGAGTTCAAAACACGATATGCTTTGTAGGCCCCTGAATCTCCAAGAGAACCATGCCAATACTATTTTAGCCAGATAGCCCACTTGTTGGAAAGTTGTTTTCAAACTGCATTCACATAGATGGTTAGGCGACCCATTGAATGTTTAGTTTTTAGTACTTTATTGGCATGCTTCTATGTATCTTGTTATGTCCCTCTGAGGACCTGGTACCTTTCCAGATATAGACGGACAGGATTATCCACAGGAGTACGGACCCGGACCTGACGCTTCATACCATACTGAGGAGGTCTTATCTTTAGAGTACCTTTGACTCATCGTAGCTGATGGATATTCTAGTTGTTATTTTCTTTATTGACATTTATCTTATATTAGAGTTTGATCTCTTCTCTCATTTAGTAGTTTTAGTATAGTCAATTTACAGTAGATTTGTTTCCACCCGACTATCATACTCTGAGACTTCATATTTGATATTCAGTTATTTATTCCTATTTTTTTATTTGTGCTGTGGATGAGATATAGATTACGTGTGACTTATTGACAGTATATTACCACTGGTGGATTTAATATTCATAATATAGCGTACGTGTGTGTGTGATTTCTATATATTGGAGTGCGTATACATACGACTGGCGTATTACGTATTCCTAGTCCTACGTATTTTGGGACTGGGGCGTGACAAATTGTATCCGAGAGGCCCAGCGAGAGGAGAAGGCCATCCGAGCCGAGGCGAGCAAAGTGGCAAAGAATACGGCTGGTGTTAAGGTCATGATGCATAAGCTGAAGGACAAGCATGAGTCATATGCCCGCTATGAGGATCCTGAAGCCTTTGCTTTAGAAGTTGAGCGTCGGGCCAAGGCACGCTTAGATAACCATATTACCCGACTTCGTGGGTGACTAGAAGAGTTGTGCTCAGACCAGGAGCACTAGTAGTATTTGTTTTGCCTTTCAAAACTACCTTTTTGTCTTAATTTTGTGGTTGGGGCATTAGTAGTCCCTTGAATGTAGTTTGCTTTTTTTCTTATGTAAAAGAAAATAAAAAGATTTCTTTTTTATTGTAATTGTGTATGTGGATATGTATATTGTACTAGAGGTAATATAGACGTAGTACAATATCGTAGTTACCGAGGATATCCTATTGGATGATCTTGATAGACCTATTACTTTTTACGTATTTGGGTGCAAATAATAGGTTCGAAACAAGCCCTATCAGGGATGATATGGACATGATAGGTTTTGTGGCCTTAACACCGTTGGCGTACTTAGAGTTAAGTAAGGATGATAAGTTTAGATGGCAACCAATAATGGACGTGATAATCGATAGTCATATAGAGAGGTTTGCTCAAAGGTAATATGGACATGGCAAACCCAGCTGGGGAGAACTGTTAGGATAGTAGTTCATAGGTGATATTGACGTGAACTAATGCCAAAGAGAACTGATTATGAATGGTCTACCCAATGTGTGGATAGACCTGAGAATTTCTCTACTAGGGAGCTTTTGAGGATCTACTGTCTGTTGCATATTCTGGACTCCTAGAATACAGATAATAGCTTTTATAGTTATTTGTGAAAAAGAAGTGCATATTGTGCTTACACACTTCCTGGAGATGAACAACGGGAAAGGTACACTGTACATCTTGGTTGTCTAGTTGATAATAAGGGGATTATAAGTCTAGCTTAGACATAGTACTTTTTGAGGAAGTTGTCTTTGATAGGCATCATGAGCAAGTCACCATTGGGTTTTGCGAGCCGGTAGGCGCCGTTGGAGAACACAGACTCTACGATGAATGAGCCCTCCCATTTAGGTTGGAATTTTCCTGCCGTCTTGTGGGTCAAAACCATCGGCCTTCTTATTGTCAAGATGAGGTCACCCACTTGGTAAGTTCTCTCCTAGACCCATTTGTTGAAGGCTCCTGAGAAGCATGCTTGGTAAAGCTCAATGCCTTATTGAGCTAAGAGACTTTTCTTGTCGAGTGCTTCTAACTCTTGTAGCCATCGACGGTAGTTATCATCAATGGTTAACTGGTTGGAGAGAGCCACTCAGAGTGAGAGAATTTGGATCTCGAGTGGGAGGACCGCTTCGCTTCTGTAAACCAAGGAAAATGGCGTACTGCCAGTAGGTGTCCGGACCGTTGTGCGATAGGCCCAAAGATATCACCTAGCTTCTCATTTCAGTCCTGCTTATTGGATGACACGAACTTCTTGAGTAACTTTATAATGGTCTTATTGAATGCTTTTACTAGACCATTTGCTGCTGGGTTCTAGGTAGTCGAGGCCACGTTCTGGATTCAGTTTTTTTATCACAAAATCGGTAGAAAGCATGACTTAAAATTGTGGATCATTATCGTGGATGATCCTTCTTGGCAAGCTGAAGCGGTATATGATGTAATTCTTGACAAATGTGATCACGTTTGATGTCTTTACTTTCACGAGTGGAACATTTTCTGTCCACTTGGAGAAGTAGTTAGTAATAGCCAAGATGAACCGATGTCCCTTAGATGATGGTGGACTAATTGGTCCAATAATGTCCATTCCCCATGCTTCGAACGGCCATAATGCTACCGTAGGGTGTAAAAATTCTGAGGGTTGGTGGATGAAGTCTGCATGAATTTGGCACATTCAAAATTTTCTTGAGTAGTCGACTAAATCTGGTACCATTGTCGGCCAATAGTAACCCATTTTCCGAAAGCGGTCCTAAAGCTCAGGTCCGGGCTGATTAGCACCACAAACACCGTCGTGAGCCTCATGGAGAGCCTGCTTCGCTTCTGCATTTGATAGGCATCGTAGCAGAAGACCGTCATAGAAAAATATAATATTTTGGTAGTTGTATCATAATAGAACCGGAGGGAACGTCTTCTGATGGAAGTGGCTTTCTTTGAGTTCTCGGGAAGAATTTCATAGACCGCGTAGTCGATAAATAGGAGCCTCCAGTCTTGAAGGCTAGTGTCTACTTTCCAATGTAGCTTAGACACATGCAGAGGTTATTTTTCAGGCAAACCATCTCTTGACCGATGTAAACCCCCAGATTTTTCAGGAATTTAAAAACAAAATTTCAAAATTTTTCTGGAATTTTTAACTAATTAAAAATAAGATATTTTGGTTTTAAATAAATTTAAATGTTTTTATTAAATATTAAAATATTATAAAAATAATATTTTTGGGTGTAAATTAAAATATTAGACATAGGGTAATTTTCCTGGAATTTATTGGACCCCGAAACTATTTTTAAAGACCTAAAAACTAAGTTATTTATTAAACCAAAATAAACTAATTTAAACCGGTTTAATGAACCGAACCGAACCGAACCCTGACTCAGACCCTAATATATAAAACCCTAATGGGTCGGATTCATCAACCCAACCCGTACCTGCGACCCGTACCCGACCCGTATCTTAGTGGGTCAGATTCGGACCCGTATCCAAATCCGACCCGAAACCGACCCGACCCTTGCTACAGTAATTCCCTAATTCACCCCCGTGGCTGTCCGCATCCCAGACTGTTCACCGGTCGCCGACCATTTCGAGTCGTCGTCTCCCCGCTGTCCGCTCGCCTTCCCAGCGTCGCTCGGCCTCCCCGCTCCCGAAACCACCGTCGCTTCTCCTCCCTTCCCGGCCTATTTAAACCCTGGCCTCCCCTTCGCTCCACCACCGTAAGCCACCCCCTCACCATCGACCCGATCTCCGGCCACCTTATTCCTCCAACGACCCCGCAGCTGGCCACCCTGACTCTGATAAATCCAACGACCCCACCACCGAGACAAGCAGCCGCCTCCGTCGTGTCCTAGCCGCCGCCGCCGCCAGCAAGCCGGCCGTGCAGCATCGTGCTACCTCGCAGAAACGTGATTTCAGTCAACTTCGGCGTCTTGTTCAGGTGACTTTTTCTCTCTTCTTGCTGTTCCATTTTTTGTTCCGCCTGCTGTAACGCGTAGACTGCATGACCCTCTCGATACCCGTGTAACTTGTTCGGAATATCGCGTCCTGTGGTGGTCACAAACTATGACCCAAAATCAGGGAAATAATTATCCTGTTTTTTCTTGAAACTGGGTGCGCCCCGCTAAACGGGATGACTTGGTCATGTGCGGACTTCACCGAAAGGTGCGTACCGTTAATACGGACGTGTGGGATTTCGCGGAAGTTGATTTGGATGTGCGGGCACACCGAAATCAATGTGTATCCGTCGACAACACTCCGTATCGACCCTGTTCTAGAACTTATTGTAACTTCGTGTACGTACTTCGTATCGAAACGAAACTTGTGTCATCAGACTCGTAGCAATACGCTGGTCCTGTGACCCAAGTTTGGTTCGATTCTGAGAACGTTCAAAAAATTGCATATCGTGGGCCCTACAGCTCCACTTGACAGGCGATTTTGTGATCGGCTCATCGGAATCCAGTTCTGGACATTCCGTTGGGTTCGTATCGTCATTCTGGACTTGTAGACACTAAGTTTGACGAATTTGAAGAATATTGTCTCTGGCACATTTTTCGGTGCGAAGCGGGCCACATGTGGACCCCGCTTTGACTAGAAACTGTCACTTTTGCCCCTGTGTCCAAATTGGACTCAAGGACAGGCAATTCTAGCTATTTGATATCTTCTGAACCTGATGGTAACATTTACTTCAGCATTCGGAGGAGTACCTACAAATCCCGCTGATACTAGAGCAATAGTTGGAGTCAGAACCCCAAGCAAGTGTACCTTGCCAAACTTGCAGTACCTGCTTCATATTATTATCTTGATTTATTTATATGATGTACATGCTTAACCTAGGACCGTGTGACATTACTTAGCGTTCGAATAATATTCGGGTGCCAATGCCGTACGCGAGTTGTTAACGTCACCTAGAGTTGGATATCGAAACCCTATACTTTCTCGTGCTTGCATCATCAAGTACGTCATAACCCAGGACATCTAACACTATTCATGAGACAGAATCTTCTTGAGATATTCATGGTGATTCTGTATTGGTTACATGATTCATGACATAGATATTGCATGTGCTTAGCTATCATTATGACTTGCTGCATTAGATATGATCTTGCTTGACATGGATATGAGACATCGTGGATATGAGATGTGTGATTACATTGGGGGGGATAGACACAAAGGCTATAGGCTGATTTTATATATAAATTTATTATGGTGCCATAGGCCCACTACATAGTAAATCATATAGTAAATTATATAGTATATCTGCTACAGGCTCCCCGACACAGAGCTCGTAGTAGTCTTAGCCTAAGTCTAGTGATGCTCTCACTTGAATTTCACATAATTGGTTACCTATTTTACCCTATTAATTTATTTATTATTGTACTGCATTTATTTTTGGCATGAGTTATTCTTATACCTTGCTATGTCCCCTGAGGACCTGGATTCCGAATTATGTCCCCAGGAATAGCAGACGAGATCTATCCTGAGGTATACGGGACATGAGCATTAGCAGGAGCAGAAGCAGGAACAGGAGCAGTCATTGGAGCAGTACCAGAACTCAAGGACGAGGTGATCGCCGAGGATTTCTCCTAAGTATCTGGTTATTATACTCAGTTATTTCTATTATTAGACTCTTATTTCATGTCTGATGAATTAATGTATCAGACATATTATCGGGTTGTTCCCCGAGTTATGTTTTATTGAGACTTGTTATTGCTTTATATTCTGATAATGTTGTATTTATTTCTGTGGATGAGATTAGTACCATTGCCCTTATTGTTGTATTACAACTTAAGTACACCCTGATGGGTCCATTAAATTGGGTTTGCCCATTGGTGTGTGCTGCTGGCCATTGCCACGTGTCTAGTCCCTCGATATTTTGGGACTGGGGCGTGACATGGTTTTTGTGGTGGCCCATGCAGGTCAACGACTAAATTGCTTCGGTTTCAACTTAGGGACTGAACAAGCCTGCAATAAGGATATGATAAGTTATAGGATCTCATCCACTTGATTGAATCGTTCTTGATATCTATATCGGATTCAAATTAAATTCTTGACATGCATCCTGCCTTGATTCCTTTGTGCCTCTTATAGTTTATTTTGGATGCAGAGTAATGGAACCACCAGCAAGCGACGGGACTCCTGCAGGAACACCACACGATGTTGTGGTCACCTATGATGAGGGAGTGACACCAGAAGACAGAGGACAATCAGCTCAAAGCAATCAAGCGGGCCAGCATACTTCATCAAGGTTCCGGCGTGAAGACATCCCACCTCCGCCATAGTTTGCTCCACCAATGCCTATTTTCCCACCAGGACAAGTCATGGACGGGCAGCAGATGTTTCAAATATTTTATGCAATGATGCAAGCCCAACAACAGGTTCAATAAGAGGCTCAGCATCACGAGGCGGAGAACTTGAGGAATAGCCTAGTAATCGTACTGGAGCAAGCAAACCCACCAGCACGACGGCCAACGACGGGCTCTATCACCGATTTTTGCCAGCTGAAGCCCCGTACCTTTTCTGGCAAGGAGGAGCCCACTGAAGTTCATGAGTGGCTCACCAACACTCAACATCAATTGGAAGCAGTTGAGCTTCCAAGGGAACGTTGGATGACTGCTGTCAGAATGCAATTAACGGGCAATGCACATCACTGGTGGCTATCTGAGGAGACACGGCTCGGACCAGACTGAGTCACTTGGGAAGAGTTCTCCAGACTCTTTCAGGAGATGTATATTCCATCTATTGCTCGGTCAGAACTTTGGGACAAGTTCAATCGCCTCACTCAAGACAGTATGACAGTAGAAGAATACAACGCGGAGTTCATTCGTCTGAGTCGCTTCGCCCCAACCCTGATCCCGACAGAAGAAGAGAAGGCTGAGATGTTCATCGATGGACTAAACTTCGAGCTACAGAGACTGATCAGATCTGTTGCACCTACTTCTTACTCGGACATCCTTGCTGCAGCACGACGAGTGGAGCACATCACCAGGAGAGAGTCCAGCCTGAAGCGGCCTTTCACATCAACACCAGCCAGAGCACCATAGGAAGAAGCTGCAAAGAGATCTCACCTACACCAGCCACCCAGAGCATCTCCGCAGATACTACCTACATGTCAATAATGTGGCAAGGTAGGCCATATTGAGAGGGGATGCAGACGCAAGTTGGGATTATGCTTGATTTGCGGATCCAATCAACACTTAGCCAAGGATTATCCTGAGCATCGAGAGGGAGCACTAATGTTAAACAGACAAGCTTTACCAGCACCAAGGCATGTTTATCCTGTATTGGGAGTACCACAGACGGGAATTGGAGAAGTCAGACCACTAGCCCCAGGAGGGTATCAGCCGAGGCCACCCTTGGCACCGCAAGCAGCACTCTTCCAGCAGGCCCAGCAGTAGCAGAGGAATCTCCCACAAGGACGCGGACAAGCTTTTGCGATGACCTTGGAGGATACGCAGACTCGTGGAGTAGCAAATGCGCGTAAGTTATTCATAGATGCATTGCTTTAGCTCGTGCCTGTTAGTTCGTGACCTTAGCCTAAGACTTAGTATTTGAACTTATTAATAAATAATAACCTAGTTTTTCTAAGCTGTAGTTTTCTTACTTTACCCAGATTTCCTTAACTCTTGAATTTGCATAGCTTTCATTGCTTAGGGAAATAATGTTTTTCTTCCCTAGGTATTTTGCTTAACCCTTATCCTTTGATTCTCCTTGATCATGATTCTTTAATGGTGTCGTGCTTCGAACCTGTTTTACGAACCGGGTCATCTCTGCTGACTGGTTATTCTTTGATTGTGAGGACGCAATCCTCTTAAGGGGGGTAGATTGTAAACCCCCAGATTTTTTACGAATTTAAAATTAAATTTTCAAAATTTTTCTGAAATTTTTAGCTAATTAAAAACAAGATATTCTGGTTTTAAATAATTTTAAATGTTTTTAATAAATATTAAAATATTATAAAAATAATATTTTTTGGTGTAAAATAAAATATTAGACATAGGGTAATTTTTCTGGAATTTATTGGACCCCGAAACTATTTTTAAAGACCTAAAAACTAAGTTATTTATTAAACCAAAATAAACCAATTTAAACCGGTTTAATTTTAAACCCGGTTTAATGAACCGAACCGAACCCTAACTCAGACCCTAATATATAAAACCCTAACAGGTCGGATTCATCAACCCGACCCGTACCCGCGACCCATACCCGACCCGTATCTTAGTGGGTCGGATTCAGACCCGCGTCCAAACCCGACCCGAAACCGACCCTTGCTACAGTAATTCCCTAATTCACCCCCGCGGCTGTCCGCATCCCTGACTGTTCACCGGCCGCCGACTGTTTCGAGCTGCCGTCTCCCCGATGTCCGCTCGCCTTCCCAGCGCCGCTCGGCCTCCCCGCTCCCGCAACCACCGCTGCTTCTCCTCCCTCCCCGACCTATTTAAACCCCGGCCTCCCCTTCACTACACCACCGTAAGCTACCGCCTCACGATCGACCCGATATCCGGCCACCTTCTTCCTCCGACGACCACGCAGCTAGGCACCCCAACTCCGACAAATCCGACGACCCCACCACCGAGACGAGTAGCCGCCTCCGCCGTGTCCTAGCCGCCGCTGCCTCCGCCGCCAGCAAGCCGGTCGTGCGGCGTCTCGCCACCTCGCAGAAACATAATTTTGGCGCCTTGTTCAGGTGACTTTTTCTCTGTCCTCGTTGTTCCGTTTTTCGTTCCGCCTGTTGTAATGCGTAGACTACATGACCCTCTTGATACCCGTGCAACTTGTTCGGGGTATCGCGTCCTGTGGCGGTCGTAAACTGTGACCCAAAATCAGGAATATAATTAACCTATTTTTCCCTGGAACTAGATGCGCCCCGCTAAATGGGACGACTTGGTAGTGTGCGGACTTCACCGAAAGGTACGCGCTGTTAATACGGACGTGTGGGATTTTGTGAAAGTTGATTTGGATGTGCGTGCACACCGGAATCAACGCGTATCCGTCGACAACACCCCATATCGGCCCTATTCTGGAACTCTTTGTAACTTCGTGTACACACGTTGTATCGAAACGAAACTTATGCCATCTGACTCGTAGCAATACGCTGGTCCTGTGACCCAAGTTTGGTTCGATTCTGAGAACGTTGACAAAATCGCGTATCGTGGGCCCCACGGCTCCACTTGATGGGCAATTTTGTGATCGGCTCATCGAAATCCAGTTCTGGACATTCCATTGGGTTCATATCGTCGTTCTGGACTTGTAGACACTAAGTTTGACGAATTTGGAGAACATTATCTTTGGTACATTTTTCGGTACGAAGCGGGCCACATGTGGACCCCACTTTGACCAGAAACTGTCACTTTTGCCCCTGTGTCCAAATTGGACTCAAGGACAGGTAATTCTAGATATTTTATATCTTCTGAACCTGATGGTAACATTTATTTCAGCATTCGGAGGAGTACCTACAAATCTCGCTGATACCAGAGCAATAGTTGGAGTCAGAACCCCAGGCAAGTGTACCTTGCCAAACTTGCAGTACCTGTTTCATATTATTATCTTAATTTATTTATATGATGTACATGCTTAACCTAGGACCGTGTGACATTACTTAACGTCTGAATAATATTCGGGTGCCAACGCCGTACGCGGAGTTGTGTAACGTCACCTAGAGTTGGATATCGAAACCCTACTTTCCCGTGCTTGTATCATCAAGTACGTCATAACCCAAGACACCTGACACTATTCATGAGACAGAATCTTCCTGAGATATTTATGATGATTCTGTATTGGTTACATGATTCATGACATAGATATTGCATGTGCTTAGCTATCATTATGACTTGCTGCATTAGATATGATCTTGCGTGACATGGACATGAGACATCGTGGACATGAGACGTGTGATTACATTGGGTGGGGAGAGACACACAGGCTACAAGCTGATTTTATATATAAATTTATTATGGTGCCATAGGCCCACTACATAGTAAATTACATAGTATATCTTCTACAGGCTCCCCGACACAGAGCTTGTAGTAGTCTCAGCCTAAGTCTAGTGATGCTCTCACTTGCATTTCACATAGCTGGTTGCCTAGTTTACCCTATTGATTCATTTATTATTGTACTACATTTATTTTTGGCATGAGTTATTCTTGTACCTTGCTATGTCCCCTGAGAACCTTGATTCCAGATTATGTCCCCTGGAATAGCAGACGAGATCTATCCTGAGGTATACGGGACAGGAGCATTAGCAGGAGCAGAAGCAGGAACAGGAGTAGTCATTGGAGCAATACCAGAACTCGAGGACGAGGTGATTGCCGAGAATTTCTCCTGAGTATCTGGTTATTATACTCAGTTATTTCTATTGTTAGACTCTTATTTCCTGTCTAATGAATTGATGTATCAGACATATTATCGGGTTGTTCCCCGAGTTATGTGTTATTGAGACTTGTTATTGCTTTATATTCTGATAATGTTGTATTTATTTCTGTGGATGAGATTAGTACCATTGCCCTTATTGTTGTATTACAGCTTAAGTACACCCTGATGGGTCCATTAAATTGGGTTTGCCCATTGGTGTGTGCTGCTGGCCATTTCCACGTGTGTAGTCCCTCGATGTTTTAGGACTGAGGCTTGACAACCGACCACTGTGATCAGCTTATGGATTTTGACCTAGACTGCCAGGGAGGCAGCGAGGCCGGCCAGGGTGTTAGCCTTGATGTTTTGCAGCCGAGGGATGTGCTCGATGAAGAACCCCTCGAAGGTGGAGATTATTCTCAGCGCGACTTGGTGGTAGATAATCAAGTCTTTGTTCTGGACCTCGTACTCACCCCGGACCTGACTTGCTATCAGCTTGGAATCGTCATAGGCCTCCAAATAGTTACTCCTACTTGTTTAGCGAGTTAGAGCCCAAAGACGAGAGCATTGTACTCTGCCACATTATTGGAGCATGGCTCTGTGAGAGAGTATGCAGGTTGATGACCAGATCATATAGGAAGATTAATATTATTCTGACTCCGGCGACGATATCGCCTCTGGGACCTGTTCTTGAAGCACGGTCAAAGAACATTTGTCAAACGGCCTCCGAGCTCATCATGTTGGAGTCTGTTACTTCATCTGGGATCTTCTCGTAAAGTTTTAAGATTTTCGGTACATGGTGGGCTGCCAGAAAATCTGCCAATGCTTGGCCTTTAACCGCCTTTAATGGGACAAATACCATGTCGTACGGCAATAGCAGTATTGCCCATATGGTAAAGCGAGAGTTTAACGCTTCGGGTTTAGTCGTAAGGACCCTGATAGGATTAACTCGTGAGATCACATTGATGGTTTATCCTGCCACGTAATGCCGGGTCTTCTGAACAGCGAAGACCAGAGCGAGGCACTCCTTCTAAATGGGGTTGTATCTGTGCTCCGTGTCGACTATCATTCTGCTGATATAGTAGATAGCCTGCTCATGACACGCATCACTTTTTTGGGTTAGTAGAGCTCCGAGAGAGTGATCTATTTCCCGTACATATAGCAAGAAGGGTCTTCCCACAACGGGGGCAACCAATACTGGAGGGTTCATGAGATACTCCTTGATATCGTCGAAGGCATGCTGATATTTTTTGTTCCAGACAATGGAGATTCTCTTCTTCATGAGCTGAGTGAATGGCTGACAATGTCCAGAGAGATTTGATATGAACCTCCTAATGTATGCTAGTCTTCCTTGAAGGCCACGAAGTTCTCTGAGGTTCTTCTGTAGGTGCATTTCAAGGATTATTTTAGTCTTGTCAGGGTCTACGTGGATACCCTTCGAAGTTATGACAAAACCTAAAAATTTGTCGCTGGTGACTCCTAGGAAGGATTTGGTAGGATTCATCTTGAGCCAGTGCGCACGCATCAGGTCGAACACAGTATTCAAGTCTAGGAGGTAATCATCTTTAGAGTGACTCTTGACAACGATGTCATCAACGTATCACTCCACTATAGATAGATGGTATGTAGTACTTGCATTTTTTAGACCGAAGGGCATGACTGTGTAGAAGTATAACCCTATCGGCGTTCGAAACGACGTATGCTTCTCTTCATCGGAAAATATCTTGATTTGATTCTAGCCTGAGAATTCGTCCATGAAGGACATAGCTCGAAGCTACAAGTGTTATCTATTATTATGTCTATGATCGAAAGGGGAAACTCGTCCTTAGGATATGTCGCATTCAGATCACGAAAGTCGATATAGATTCAAATATTTTTGTTCTTTTTTACGACAGGCATGATGTTGGCTACCCAATCTGGATATTGTTCCTCGCGGATGAAGCCACTAGCTATCAGCTTGTTGACTTCAACTTCGATGGCATTCATGTTGTCCGGCAGTAACCGTCATTGCTGTTGCTTGACTGACTTAGCGTTTAGCAAGATGTTGAGCTTGTGGACCATAATTTAGGGGTCTAGTCCTGGCATATCTTTGTAAAATCAGGCAAAGACATCGATGTACTCCCTGACAAACTGTAGTAGGGATTCTCGATCATCATCGGACAGACTTTTGCTGATGAAGATAGGTTTAGGGGAGGATTCATCGCCCAGATCGACTTGTACGACTTCGTCCTCAGTGGGAGATTTTCGTTGCTCGAACCGCATCTCCTATTATGAGTCTAGGCGTTGGACCCACGATTCTACTTCAAAGAGTTTAGGTGGATCCTCGTCGTCTTCCTCAGGGTCAGTTGATACCATGTTGGCATACAAGGTTTGTTTGAGAATCTCTCTGATACTGATATCGGAGTCCCAAGCGAAAGATTCTGAAGAGTGAGAGTGTAACTCATCTTCTACATCCGAGCTTTCGGGGGTTGTCGGAGGCGTGATGTACCCTAGGCCATGCTTGGTCTTTTGGTAGTAATCATCGGACTTGCCTGCAGGAGCGTGCAAACGCAGAGGCAGCTGTCGACCTTTGTCGTAGTTTAAGCCCCTAGCGGCTTTCAGATCATAGCCCATCTTCTGGATAAGGTCCTTGGTTTGAGAGTTGTGCCGGTATCGGGTTCTGGTTCCAGTTCTTCTGGGACGAAGGATTGGTGACTTTCCATTATGATATGTACTGATCATGTAAGAATTCGTTTGGTCGCAACGAAAATAACTTGCAAGTTGAGGGCCGCATAACATGTTGGCCGTTTATGTGCTCTCCTTTGGCCTTGGTCTTATGGACCCTTCGGCCGTAGGGCGTTATGGCCATATGCAAGCTCTCGCATGGCGTTGGTCGAAATGGATACTTTGACCGCATGATATCGAGGTCGCATAGAGCCATAGTTGTATATGAGGGAACACGTAGCATGGCATATCTGACGAAGTTATTAATGCATTGATGTGACTTTTTATCTTTTTATAAGCCTCTGCCTCTCTCACGATTCCCGAGGCGCTCAGGGTGATGAGTGGTGTGCCAGAACTTCTGACGGGCATTGAATGTCATGTCAGGGGATCTCATGCGGCCCCTTACTTCATGGTTGTTCAGGCTGCATGGGATCTTCGTATGCGGCTTCCTATTCCTTGGTTGTTCGGGTCGCATGGGGCTCTATGTGGTTCCTCTGCGGCCTGCTGTCATTTTAAAGGGGCATGATCCTACGAGGCCTGCATGATTTTCATGCTTCTACAATATTATATCAGTGTGAAGAAGACTAAAAATGGGACAATAATTTAATTTTTATTTTTCATAATGACAAAATTATCAATTTATAATAATTTAGTAATCGTAATAAGAACGATTTAACTTTCGACTACGGTAGATTTTTAAAAAAAAATAGTATTCCTAGTGAATCTAAAAAAAAACAATATACAAATCTAAAAAATTTGTATTATTAGTTAATCTAAAAAAAAGTTTAATATACAAATCTACAAAAATTCAAAAACAATAAAAATTGAAGGACTGTAAAAATTTAAAAAAATTACAGTATCCTAGGACTGTCAAAATTTTTGACAGTCCAGGTGAAAACTTACTATAAACTAGGACTATACTTTGATACTCCTACCAACAATTAGTGCTGTCAAAAGTTTTGACAGTTCTAGGATACTCAAAGTTTCCTAGGATACTTGTAGATTCTTAGGATACTCACAATATAGCAAAATTTACATTAGATTAAACAACAATCATACAACCAACATCAAGTAGTCCGACATTGAATAAATTGTTAATATGGGGGGATTCAACTTGGACTTTATGGATGGGCTCCCACGCAATCAACCAATAATTCGTTCAGTCACGGCCTGGTGAAATGTCTTATTACAGGGTTTATCAGCAGTTCGGCCACGGACTTGTGAAAATGAGTAGACAATCAAATAACACGGGAACAAACTTTTGTTCATCAAATCACGCTAAGCCTCATCTATGGTCAACACCACCGTGTGCACCTCTGTATCCTCTAACGTTCCTAGTGTTTGACTTTCGTGGTGTTTGACTATCGGGGTAGCTGAGAGCGAATTTTTCATTTACAAAATAGTTTTTTTTTCTTCGAATTATATATACTAGTCACTGTTTGCAAAAAAATTAATATAAAATTAAACTAGTTTAAATATAATTTGAATATATTTTTCTCAGGATTTGGTACAATTTTTGAAAATTTGGATATTTATTTTGTTAGATAATATCATGTATTTAGTTTAAATATAATTTGAATGTTGACTATATTTTGGGATTCGTTATTTATGTCTATATGAGATTGATATATGCTAACTTAGTATAAAAATTTTAGGTTTTTTTTTTAATTATTTACAAGTAGAAGGAAGTGCCGGACTTTTCTTTTTTGTGAGAAGATACATACGAGATAGATAGCAATTTTTTTGAATTTTTATTAATTAATGGAGGATATACAAACTACTTAAATGATTTATTATTGAACCATTTTCTAGCCACATTATAATAACTAGTAAATTCAGGTACGTTACACGTAAAATAAATATTTTTATGATATTATTAAAAAAATAGTTTTAATATATTTGAAATAAGTTTGCCAAGCAGTTTAAATATTTTTGATATTTTTTCCTTTAAATTTAGTTTTAAAATAGTTTTTAATTATTTAATTGTGCGGAAGAAAAGAGAGAAAAAAAATTCATAATTTTAAAAAAAAATTAAATAATAGAAAATTTATAAACAACTTAGACCGTTTAAGTTTTAGCCGTTTTTCGAGCCTTAGAACTAATATACTTGAAAAGAAGAAAAAATATTTACTTTAATCCCACTTAATAATATAAATTTAGACTTACATTCTACATTTTTTTTTTGTTTATTAAACTTACATTCTATTTTTTGTCATAAAAATATTTGACGATAGTTTTTGGTAACTAAAAAAATACTTTTCATGACAAAAAGTGAAATATAAGTCTAATAAAAAAAATGGATTATAAATCTAAACTTGTACTTATTAAGTGGGACTAATTTTAAAAATTCCCCAAAAGGAAAGATCTCATAAGAAAGTTTGAACTCTGTGAGGCATAATCTCCTACTGACCCGTGTTTGGTCGGTCTTATTATATATTTTGTAAAGGATTAGGAGGATCTCCCCAGTTGCTTGCTTAACGCTTCAACCTAATGTAATATTTACTTATATTAACATTTCGCTTTCCTGATCATTGTTAGGCCCTTGATACAATTAAAGTAAGAACGCACTATAATCCTTCCTATGTAAGTAAAACCTTGTCTGTCATTACTCATCCATCCACCCACCTTACCTACCTACGTAGAAAAGAAAAGAAAACCAGCCCCTCTTCTTTGAATTAGAATAATAGTACGTACAATTCTTCTTCAACCTCGCGCATGGACCAAAATATGAGATCTCTTTGGAAGATCTCTTATCCAAACTTTTTGTTGCGCGTTTATCTCTATTCAGAGGAGAGTCAAAGATTGGATGAAAGAAGGAGAGCACAGTTTATTTAGAGTTCAAGTACCCCACGTTTCTACAATCATTCTCGCCTTTGGTTACGCTGGAGTCGACAGCCACTAGCAAAAAGTTTGTCAGCAAATTCCACGGGAAGAGTTGAAATCAAATGTACTTGGGAGGGTTTTCCTTGACATACCTTGTGGATAAGAAGATGCAACTCTACCTAAATAAAAAACTATTAATGGCAGCACGGCTCTTCTTGGGATATGTCCTGATCTTTGTTCCCTGCATGGGATGACCAAAATGGAATTTTGTCTGTCACTTGTGTGACAAGATAGCATGGCTGCCCAAAGTTTTTGGCTATCGAGAACAAAAATAAAATAAAATAATATTCTCTCTCCCAAAAAAAACACGGTAAAAAGAGTTATTAGATATTTTTATGTGGTAATCCTCTGGTTATTGAAGACTTCAATAACGTCAATCGGTGTCAGAGAGAAAGAGTGAAAGGTCCACGTAAAAATTCATATTTTTTTATAAATGGAGTTGCTATATGGTAAAAATTAAATTATCAGATTTTGCTCCTATACTCCTAAATAGAGTCAATTTTTTTTTTGTTTTTTACAGGATGCAGCAGTGGATGAAGCAGGATAACTCAAGGAGATCATGTATAATCTCCATTTAGTTGGTGTGCAGATTTCATCTATACCAATATATTGTGACAATGCGACTGCAGCAGTGACATCTAATACTCGGTCACCATGTTATGTATGTGCAAGCCGAACTACCTATCCTATATATGATGAGTTGAACTGAGCTTGACTCGCCACCACTAGCCATAGAAAGAAGGTCAATTTCATGTCTCGACGGTTGTTCGGGCTTGAGGGAGTCTGATTTCTCTTCAATAGGAAGAAGAGGACTGTGAGACTTCATCACACAACAATGAATGAGCGAATCTCAGATGGCATCATTGAAGTGGTAGATGTTCGCGTTAGTCCCGAGGCTGATCAAAAGGTGGAGAAACAGACATCAGGGACAGAGATAGCGCTACTTTGAAGCCCGATCTCTGTATGATCCAACAATTGTAGTCGAGATCAGATATTCATATAAGAAATCCTCTCTGATTACCTCGATACCGCAATTGTAGCCGATTATAACTCCTTCTGGATCATAAAACTCAAGAACCAAAACACGTTCTTTCTTGCAAACTCAGCTTCAATTATGACGAAAGTTTAACAAAAGAAACTTGTTCTTCCTTGCAAACGCATGCAGATGCAATTCTTGCTAGGGTGGTGAAGATCAACGTTACTCAAAGCAAGTTTCGTCTTCTATCGATGATCTGCTCCCAACAGCCAGCAAGTTCACAAGAAAACTTCTGGAATGCTCGTAGTCACCTCTGAGAGTGACTTGAACGGACTCCCTGGACTCTTTTTTCATTTTCAGTGTATCTCCAAAAGGAGGCCTGAGGACTCTAATTATAGAGAAGGGTGGAAATCCATCTCCACTCCTAGCCGATATGGGACTAAAATAGCAACTCCAAAAATAAGGATTGATATTCCAAATCCCACAATCAAAGGAGTCATGTGCAATCTACATAGCCCGCGCATGTGCGCAACAACACAGCAGCGCAGACTCGCAACTGCCTATAGCCGCATATGCCGCCCATAGCCGCATAAGCTGCGCATGCACGTATATGCACATAACAACGCATAACAGTGCATATCGCTCATACATGCATACGCAACAACCATGCATGCAACTTGCGCAGCAACCGCACATAGCCACTCATAGCCAGCGTATGCACTCGCTCATGCGCCGGCATGCGCCCTCCTAGCAACCGTTCATGCAACTCGCGCAAAAAATAACTTTGCACCCTTGAACCCGAGTCCGAGTCACTAAGCCCCTTCGAGGCTTAGCTCATAAGAAAATTTTTCCAAGAGAGTGAAAAAAAACAAAAATGCTTTCTTGAGAAGTTTAAACTTAATCCTAGTAAAAAATATCTCACATGGCACCCACTTGGGCCACCACCCTATGTCCATATCTCAACACCAAACATGGTATTATATTGATATACCCACTCAGAGTGTTTTACAATATGGGACTATCTTTCTAGCCTTGCAAAAGGAAAACCTCCTATAAGCATAAGGAAAAACTTAAACAATTCTCCACATATCTCAATATAAATATGGGTTGAGCATTCCTCACAGTGACTGCTCATCATACATTAGGATATACGTCCCTAACGACTTGAATATTCCTGCATGGGTCAAAAAAATAGTATGATACAAGAATGGACAAAGCCTTGAATTCTGTATCATAGCTGTTATTCTTTCCACTTACATAATGACATCAATTGTGCATTATGGTTGCATATTAAAAGCCATGTGCCTACCTGGTTTTGGTGTATGCATTTTGGAAGTCTAAATTTTTTTTCTCAAGGGACGGCCTACATCTCTTTCCATACACTCTAGGTGAGTTATTTCAGATAGTCCCAAAATGAAGCCTTGCGTTTCCTTGCGGTGCTACGTCGCTATGACATGGCATAAAACTGAGGCTTTACTTCTTTTACCTCATCGTGGTGTCAGACTACTGTAGCAGGAGGATACCATCCTCTTTGTAGTGTCGTACTACACAGCATGAAGCCTTGCGCTTCCTTGCGGTGCTACATCGCTGTAACATGGCTCACAAAGACGAGGCTTTATATCTTTTACCTCTTTGTGGTATCACACCACTATAGCATAAGATCACCACCCTCTTTGTAGTGCTGCCTACCACTCTCCATTCTACAATATTAGGCTACCTGCCTATATGCAGTGCTAGGCAGCTGTGACATGGCCCAAAGTCAAGGATTTACTCTCTCGATGTACCTCATATGGCGTCACCCCACTTTAGAAAGGAGTACTACGCTCCTTTGTAGTGTTTTTCTATCCATGCTTCCTATAGAGCATGTTGGACAATCAAAATACCCGAGAACTCATTAAGACGTCGAAACCATCATCCCACATGACTTGTTCTAGATAAAGAACAATTAGTAGACAACAATGGTTCTGGGACCGTATCCCCTCAATATCTTAGAGGACTATCCACTATCCCTGATATTTTTCCAGTCAATGGTCCTCCCTTGAACCAAAAGCTAGATGCCTAGTAGATTTTTCTTTGAACTAATAACATAAAGCTTTATTGTATGATTGCAAAGATACAATATCAGAGGTCCTTCAACCCATTTTTTTGTTGTGTCCTCGACCAGCTGGTACTTAAGACCTTTTATGAATGGATTCGCCAAATTCTTCTAGCTTCAAATATCAACCATTATAATTATTCCATGCTTACTACGCTCATTCAATGTCATATGTCGTAGTCACATAGTTCTCTTCTTATCATTGAAGAGATCATTCGATACCACTGCTGCAACCACCTGGTTGTTGTAATATACCGGTATCACTGGAAGCTACGCACAAAGCACAGGAAGATCATACATGAGCTCCCGAAGCCATTTAGCTTTATCTACTGCAGCTTATAGTGCATATAACTCAGACTACATATATGAGTGAGAGAGTAAATTCTGCTTCTTTGACTTCTACGATATAGCAGCACCACCCATGGAGAAGACATATCCTCCTGTGGACCTTTCGCTCCTCTTCTAAGCACCGACTATGTCACCCTCACTTTTTCAACTAGGAATAGTTTGGTAATTTGGCTTGGGTAAATAATTTTAAGAATAAATATTAATATTAGTGTGTTATAGTAATTATTTGATGATTGTATTAATTATTTAATTATTAGTGAGTTATAGATTAATGTGACTTGTAAAAATTATTTTTGTTAGAGACTAGTCCAATAATTAGACTTGTCGTGACAACTAGTGAGCTTAGCTTGGATCCAAACTCATTAAACCCACCCCCATTAATTAATTAGAGAGTATTAGCTTAATTAGAATTAGTTAGAAGCTTTCTAAAATAGCCCTTCCATAATCCTATTCATAATTGGATGAAGAGGAACAATTTAGACCATGCACATGACTTTGGAAAGAGGAAAGGGGGGCGGCCACTATTAGAGGGGGCTCTACTCTCTCTCTCTCTCTCTCATTTGCATTCATTTAGATCTAGAAATTAGATCTCCAATTTCTATCATTCCCTCCATTGAATTCTTACTCAATTCACCTCTATTCCTTTCTCAAATTCATCATTCTTGGAGCTTGGAGAAGTAATGAGCACAAGAAAGAGGAGCTTTGGAGCTAGAGATCGTGTTCGGATCGTGTCTATTTTGGTTTTTATTGGAAATCCATCTTCCAATTGGTAAATTCTGAATTTCTTTTTATTCTAGCACCCAATCATGCATTTGACCATTAGGAATGACCCCATAACATAGAGCTACCTATAGGAGCAAGTTCTAGGCTAATTATTTATGTATTGTGAGTTCTATGTGGTAATTTATGTACATGTTGGGGAAACTACGAGTTTGACACACCAATATTGTGTCATGAGACCAACTAAATCTAATTAGACTTAGATCGAGGTTATGAAACTAGGTGTGTGTCCACAAATGGATACGTATAGGCTGTATCGTGGTATTTTATGATATGGTACGACACGGGGCCCAATTTTGGGGGATTTGTACAATTACTCTTCAATACTCATTGTAGCAAATTACTTTAATTATTTTAGGTTATATATATATATATATATATATATATATATATATATATATATATATATAAATGCTATATGTGGAAGAACTTGGATTTTGTTCTTTATTTGGGCTCGTTTCATGAGTTCTTAATTATACATCATAGGTGTTTGACTAATTGACACTAGTGCACATAAATTCATAAGTGTGTGTGTGTGTATATATATATATATATATATATATATATATATATATATATATATATATATATATATATATATATATATATATATATATATATATATATATATATCAGTGTGTACTATGTGAGTGTTGTGTATGTGAATTGATAGGTGAGTAGTGAGGGGGGGACTCATAGTGACAGGGAGAAGTAGACTTGGTTATACTGCCTGGGCAGTTGGTTCACTAATATGCTGTGTATAGGCAACCTGAAGTAAGGTGTTAGTATGTGCACACTATAATTAAGGGTGAATACTAATGTGTGTGTTGTATGTGGGGTTGTACTTATTAAATTGTTATAGTATGGGAGTAGAGGTGATGGTAGTGAAGTGTAATTGATGCTTTGAGCTCGGGCCTGAGGGTGAATAAAGGCAGTAATAGAAACATCATGGAGTGCAGGGATTTAAAAGTTGTGTCCAGTGGACTGAACAGAAGGGAGAAGCTTGGCCATATGTGCAACAACAACAGTTGTAACATCAATGGACTACTGTTGACAGTATAAGGAACAGTTGGGTTCATGCATAACAATATTTTTACCATATCGGTCATGTGTGAGTGTAGTGAATGTGTATTATGTTTAGTGTGTGTTCATCCACACAGCAAGGTAAGTTGGTGTGGGAAGATGCACACATTGATATATGAATCGAGGGGAGGGGGAAGGAGTGAATGAAACTTGGTGTATCAGATGGGGTTGGAGATATGCAGTGCACTCGAGACACTATAAGTATAGACCTGCGCACAAGTGTGCACAAGCAGTATAAAAATTGTGGTTGGATGTATGTAGGTGGATATCAGACTTGAGGAGGGGAGTGAGGTGTGTAGGTTACTTGAGTGAATAGAGGACCAGTTAGAGTTGGTGGGGGGAAACATATATGGTGTTCAGACCATATGAACAGACAAGAAACAACAATAATATTCAGTTGGGATTAGTATTAGATATTGGGCAAATTGGAGACTCGGTTACTGGAACTTGAAGTACCAGCTATGCACATGTAATAATATATAGCATCAGTCATCAGCAATATTAGACCTGTACCTGACTGATAGCAAGAGTATCAGACATATTATAGTTCAGTCATGAGTAGATAAGTGCCAGTGTATGCTTACTTGATCAAGTAAATGTTTGGGTTTGATGTGTGGGGGAAATGTCGATGAGGTTTGGGTTGAAAACTTGGGGTAGTACTTGGGATCAATTGCTAATGTGTTTGGGTATTTGGATATCAGTGTGAAGGTATAGGTATGTGGTGAGTATAAGTTGATGCCATTAAATTGGTATCAGTTGTGTAACAGATATAGGAGTGCTTAGGCATACAGTTATATGTTAGCTATATAAGCTAAGGGTATAGATATCTAGGTACCTAGGCATTGAGTAACTAGTATGGTGCCTGATATGCAAGGTATTGATACTTAGCCAAGGTAATATTAGATAGCTAGTATATCTATAATTTATACATATATATTCTTAGCTGCATTAGTTAGTATAACTATTAACTTCTGGATATGGACTTAGAAACCTAACCAAGACTTAGTATCCACTAGAATAGACTTGTAATCAACACGGAAGCTAAAAATGGATCTATAATCAAAGTAATGACCTAGTATAGCAATAATAAGCTAGTATTAGTTAGTTAGTAACCAATATAGACCAATTAACTTAGTATGGACCTAGAAATCATATTAGTGCATTCTTTTACTCATTATTCATCCATCACACAATTTGACATGATTTTCCTAAATAGGATTGTATGACACTAGCTTGGGCATTGAGATACACCCTTTTTTTTCCTCAGGACCAGAGGCGAGTACATCTCTCTGTTAGTTTTTATTTTATAATAGTGTATATATCTCATGTTCTAGAACTGTATACTTGATTCTGACACAGTGGTTATATGGACTGGTACTATATGGATCCTGTCAAGAGATGTTATCCCTTACCGTATTCATCGGGTACTCCTTCACATGTATTTCATCGTGTGTATCGGGTATTGATTTTAGTATACTTCGTGTTCACACACTACTCGTGTTCAGTGTGCCCATATTCGTATTTGTAACGTGTCGTGATTAGATCCATTGGTATTAGTTGGGGATGGAGAATAGGAGTTGGTCATGTGATCAAGCCCAAGTATATTTGTGCATATGTTGATTATATATTACATGTGTAATCGAGTTACCATATTGTATTCATGTTCAACCCAAACCGATCACATAATAAACTTATATTCCATGGCACATTAGCTAGTTTTATCTATTTTCTTTTATTTGCAGTTATTCTATTGCTTGTTCTTCATTCCAGTACATTACTTGTTTACTCTAGTTTATTTTATTCTGATGGTTTGTTATCTTGTATTCTTTTCCATTATTTGTTATATTTGCTCGATTATGTATTTGAAACTACTTTCAGAGGTATATACTTCACTCCAATCCTGATTAGATATATTTTTTAGATGATTGGCTTGTGGACCAGTATCCCACCTACTACGGGCCGCAGGATGGCGTACCATTAGAGGATATTCCTTTAGAGCAGGATGACATAGTACTAGGCTGAGGAGGCTTGACTTATTATTTAGTCTCGTATTACACTTTATTGAGGTTATTGCAAGTATATATTTTTATTTCGGACTTGTGGTATTGTGACTCTTTTTCTTCGTTATTCCATCTCATGCTTTATCTTCCTTAATTGCTATATGATTGAGTATTATTTACCATTATCATATACCATATTGTTCCTTTGTTTGGAGTTGAGATGACATTGACAGGTACCATATATATCTTGTGTGAGAAGTTTAGATAGTATGGATGACCCAGACAACGTTCTACCGCCGATGCTGCGGCGTAGGCTGTGCATTGATCACTACTCGTGCCCTTATTTCGGGTGCGTTCATGACAGACTAGTATAATGAAGCCTTCCACTACTGCTGGGAACCCGCTGTAGTAAAGAGAAACCCTTTGAGTCCTCCTGATATATCTCATAATTCTTTTCACATCTTTCTAATGCTCAATAACTGGATTACTCGTGAACCGACTCAGCATCCTGCCAACAAAAGCTGTCAGATATGGCAGTACTCATTGTATACATCAAGATTTCGATGACACTATAGTACTTTATCTGTCTGACGCTTTATCTTGGATTTGGTTTCAACTTTTGGTCAAACATGTAAGGAGTATCGATCCCTGAAAGATCCTGATATCCATAGAATATGAGCATCTTTTCCATGTAGTAAGCTTGTAACAGAAAAAGCCCAGCTTTTGTCTAGATTATCTTAATCCCCAGGATGACAACCGTATCTCCCATATCCTTCATACTGAATTTAGACAAGAGGAACATCTTTGTTCTAGTGACACACTCTATATCCATGCCCAGAATTAGTATATCGTCTACATAGAGATAAACAATGACTCATTTATTATCAGCGAACTTAGTGTACACACACTTGTCCGTCTCGCTGACCCTGTAGCCATTTGATCTGATGACTTTGTCAAACTTCTTATGCCACATCTTGGGAGCTTGCTTCAGGTCGTACATAGATTTTACCAATCTGCAAACTTTGTCTTCAAGACCCTGAACGACACTTATTCTAGCTGTTGCATGTAAATCTCTTCTTTTATTTCCATATTCAGAAAAGTTGTCTTGATATCCATCTGATGAATAATCAACTTATGAATAGTAGCCAGATAATCGGCATCTTGATAGTTGACATCCTTGCTACTCGGGTAAATGTGTCACATTAGTCAATCCTATGCTTCTGAGAAAATTTCTTGGCTACCAGCCTAGACTTGAACTTATCAACTTCCATCGGCCCTAATCTTATTCTTGAAGATTCATTTGCATTTGATAGGTTTAGCTCCTTCAGGCAGATTGACCAATATGTATGTATAGTTGGATGTCATGGAGTCAATCTCGTCATGGACTACCTCCTACCAGACGATCGTATCTCTGATCTTTATCATCTCATCATAGGTAAGCTGCTCAACTTCTACATGATAGGTGATAAAGTTGTCACCCTCACATTTTTACTCAAGGGTAGTTTAGTAATTGACATGGGTAATTTAATTTTAGGATTAATTATATTTAATATGTGTACATGCATGATTATTTAATTATTATATTATTATTGTTTGTTAGTTGTAGATTTGTTTTAGGCTTGTGTAGTAGACCAAACCCATTTATTAGAATGCATGAACCTAACATTTTGGATGAGTTTAGTTTGAGCCCATGAATTAGGCCTATGGATTAGGAGGTTGGATTAATTAGAGAAACCATTAGACTGAAACTTCCCTCATTAAATTCTTCATGAGAGGCCCCAAGGGATATTTGGAATATTTTATATTGCTTGGAGAGAGGGTTACATGGCTGGCCACCTATGATGAGAGAGAGTGCTCATTTCATTTCATTAATTTCCCAATTCTTAGATCTACAACTTTCCTCTTCCAATTCCCTCCATTCCCTCATCAATTCTCTACCAATTCTTCACCAATCACTTTCCAAATTTTTTATTGAGGCTTCTACATCAATGATCTACAAGAAGAAAGCAAGAAGCAAGGAGGAGGGGGCCAAGATCTACAAGAAGATAAGCTACTTGGTATTTGGGGACTTTTTATTGGAAATCCATCTCCAAATAGGTATATTTCACTTTTTTCCTTTCTAATAGACCCTAGATCTGAGATTTAACCATAAGAAACCAACCCACATGTATAGGCTACCCATAAAAATTAGTTTTAAGTTTATCGGAGACCTGCCGTAGAAGTTATGTCCAATTTGGTATCAATTTTGGAGAAATTCTGAGATTGGCACATGTAGTGGTTATCATTAGGTCTAATAGATCTAAATGACATTTGATTGCTTGTTTTTAACTAGTGTCGTGTCCACAATTGGATACATGTAGGCCGTATCTCATCAATTTGATAAAACATGTTGATTTTGGAGATTTTCCTCCGACACGGGGCCTTGTGCATATCATATTGTGACACGGACACGTAGATACTCTAATTACTATATGTATTGCTCATAATTAGTGTACTAGACTTGCTCGTATCCTCCGGGATGCGTTTGGTTGTGTGTTGGAGGCGTATCGTAACTGTATCATAGAATGAGTGTGATACGGGTGCGGTGTACTCCACGTATTTGTTGTTTTGTCTTCCTTGATGTACTTACATGTGTAATTAAATATATAGATGATAATTAAGTGATATATATATATGTATATGTAGTGTATTTGAGTTTGGGTTTATGTGTGTGTCTATGTGTGTGTATATATATATATATATATATATATATATATATATATATATATATATATATCTGTGTGTGTGTGTGTGTGTGTGTGTGTTGGTTTATATATATGTGTGGATAGATATATATATATATATATATCTAGTTATTTATATGTGTGTTATTATATATATATATATATATATATATATATAGTTGTGAGATGAGTATATATATACATAGATGTGTAGTGTTATGTTTGATGTGTTGTGTCTCTATGTGGTGTGTGAGGGGCATTGTGGTAGTGTCGAGGGACTTGAGCAGCAGGTCGAGCTTGTGCATCAGGATATGCACAGTAGGTATCAACAGGGTGGCTCGATAATTCAGTGAGAGAGGAAGCAGCAAAGGCTCGAGCACACTGCAGTTTTGAGCCCGAGCAGCAGTTCAGTGCAACCGAGGAACGCACACTGCAGTTTTGAGCCCGAGCAGCAGCTCAGTGCAACCAAGGAACGCACACTACAGTTTTAAGCCCGAGCAGCAGCTCAGTGCAACCGAGGAACGCACACTGCAGTTTGAGCCCGAGCAACAGCTTAGTGCAACTGAGGAATGCATACTGCAGCTTTGAGCCGAGCACAGTATCAGTGCAGAATTCTCCCTATGCAGCCGAGCACAGTATCGGGTGTAGACTTCGACTGTGCAATTCACCACTTGTGATTCAGTGAGTTGTTCAGTTAGTGATATCAATCCACTGTGCTGTGCCCGAGCACAGTGTACCAATTCCATGTTTCAGTGTAGTATTAGTTTAGTTTGTTAGTCTGATTTAGTGAGTTAACCAAGGTATTCGAAGATGGTTAGTTAGTATTTAAGGTTTGATTTCAGTTAGTTTCAGTGGTTAGCAATTAGTTAGTTAAGGTATTAGTAGTAGTTAGTATATATATATATATATATATATATATATATATATATATATATATATATATATATATATATATATATTAGTGTAGACATACATATTTATGTTAGTATACTAGTAAATAGTTAGCTATATATACATATATTTGTATTATTTGTCATTATATTGATATCTAGCTAGTTAGATATGTGTTTTGGTAAGTTAATATTTATCATAGTAGCTTAGTATATAGTAGCTATATGAATTAAGTATTTATATATTATGGTATATATTTATTTTTAGTAGTTTAGATACATAGTATATCTAGTGTTTGAGGTATGATTATAATTGTATTAGCTATATATGTTAGTGTTGGGTTACCTTGGGATACCAAGGTATTACTAAGGTATTGGACCAATACCCAAGGTATTGAGTTTGGGTATCGAGATAGGTGCGATACGCATTGGAGCAAGGCCAAGGTATCTTATTTCAATTGATTTGTTATAGTATTATAATATTTGACTCATATATATATATATATATATATATATATATATATATATATATATATATATATATATATATATAATACTATTTTCATATTCGAAAACTTGCGTATCTTAGGATACGGCTCTTTGAGTGCCTTGTTGTTTCTTAGCTTAGCTAGTATAGCATAGTTTCATAGTGTATTGACTTAGTGACTTAGTATTAGACTCTTGCAACCTAGATTTTATTGGTTTGACTAAGAAATGGCGTATCGACCTAGAATTACATCAACTTCACTTATTTTTATTCTTGAACCTTGTATTGATACAACGTACCATATATAGGTTGTGTGACACCAGCTTAGGCATCGAAAGACACACCTTACTCAGGACTTCAGGCGAGTATATTTCTCTGATAGTTTTTAATTCATAATATTGTATATATGCATGTTCTAGAATTGTATACTTGATACCAACACAATGATTTTACGGACTGCTATTATATGGATCCCATCAGGAGATGTTATCCCCTACCGTGTTCAGCGGGTACTCGTATACATTGTATCTTATTGTGTATATTGGGTATTGATTATATTTTGTGTTCACACACTGCTCGTGTTTAGTGTGCTTATTCGTTTACACCCACCGTTCGTGTTCGATGGTTATGATATTCGTGTACACCCACTGCTCGTGTTCAGTGGTTATATTTCGTGTTCGTAGCGTGTCATGATTGTATCCATCGGTATTAGTTGGGGGTGGGAGAGTAGGAGTTGATTATGTGATCAAAGCCATTGTTACATCGTGTATATTTTGGTTACATACCTCACTTGTAATCGTCTTACCTGATCATGTTCACCCAACCCGATCACATAATGAACTTGTATTCTGAGGCACATTAGTTAGTTAGATTGTAATTACTTTATCATAGTGTGATATTTATATTGTTGTTCTATATTCTTGTACATTACATGTATTTCTATTGTTCATCATTCATATGTTTAGTGATCTTCTATTTCATTTCTATTATCTGTTTTATATGCTCGATTATGCTATTGAAACTGCTTTCAGAGGTATGTACTTCGCTCCAATCCTGACTGGATATATTTTTCCAGATGACTGGATTTTAGAGCAGTGTCCCACATTCTACGGGCCTCAGGACGGCGTACCTTTAGAGGATACTCCTATTGACCAGGAGGACTTAGTTGCAGATCCTGAGGAGGTCTAGTTAAATTTGTATTGGATTGTATTAGACTATTCTTTCACAGTTTGTATTATTATTTCAGATTGTGGATTGTATTTTATTTTTTTCTTCGCTATTCCATTCGTGCATTATTTTTCCTTAGTTTGTTTTGTGATTGAGATTAGTCATACTTATGAGATACCATATTGCTTGTCACGCCCCAGTCCCAAAATACCGTGGGACCAGACACGTGGCAACGGCCAACAGTACGCACCGATGGACCAACTCACTATAAAGGATCCATCAGGGCATACTTAAGCTGTAAAACAAGTCTACGACAATCATGGTACAACTAATCTCATCCACACAAGACATAAACATGATCCACAGAATAAATAAGGAATGTAAATCATCATCCAGTCTCACATAGTACTTCGGGGAACAACCCGATAAATATCTAGTACAATGGTTCATCTGACCAGAATATAAAAAACTGAAATAAATAATAAAAGCTGAGCATAAACATGGATGCTCAAGAGAAGTCTTCAGCTAAGACCTCGTTCTCAGATGGTGGTACCACTCCTGGATCAGCTCCTGCTCCGGTCCCGTAAACCTCGGGATAAACCTCGTCTGCAAAATCTGGGGACAAAATCCGGATCCAGGTCCTCAGGGGACATAGCAAGGTACAAGAAAGCTCATGCCAATAAATAAATAAACAGTGCAGCAAATAAATAACTAAATGAACAATGGAGTAAATATGTAACCATCTAAGTGTAAATGCAAGTGAGAGCAGCACTAGTCTCAGGCTGAGCCACTACAAGCTCTGTGTCGGGGAGCCGGTAGCGGTAATAACCGGTAGTGGGTCTAGCTCTGCTACGAGAGTCTACGACCTCTCAATAATATAAGATATATATAAATACAGCCTATAGCCTGTGTGTCTCTCCCCACCCAATGTAACCACGCAAATCATGACCACAACGTCTCATGCCCATGTCAAGCGCGATCATAGCTAAATGCAACCAGTCATAAAGTATCTAAGAATATAATGTCCATGTCCTGTATCCTATACAGAATCACCACGAATATCTCGGGAAAATCCTGTCTCATGAGTAGTGTCAAGTGTCCTGGGTCATATGGTACTCGATAAGACAAGTACGAGAATAAAGTGTCACGAATGTCCATCTCTAGATGACCGTACCCAACACTGCGTACAGTGTCGGCACCCGACTGATAATCGGACGCTCAGTACATCACACGGCCCTAGGTTGAGCATGCACAGCAATATATATAAAGCAAGGAAAAATAGATAACTAAGCTGCAGAGTTTGGCAAGGTACACTTGCCTGATGTTCGGATATCAACAACTGTCCCTGTATCAGTGGATCCGGTAGGTACTACTCCAAAAGCTGTAATAAACATCACCAACAGTCTCAGAAGATGTCAAATAGCTGAAAATGCCTGTCCTTACGTCCAATTTTGGACACAGGGGCAAAAAGGTCATTTTCGGGCCAAAGCGGGTTCCATATGTGGGCCCACCTTGCACCGAAAAGTGCGTCAGGGTCAAAGGCCTCCAAATTCCGTAAACTCAGTGTCTACAAGTCAGGAACGATGATATGAACCCAACGGAACTTCCGGAATTGGATTCCGATGAGCCGATCACAAAATCACCCGTCAAGTGGAGCCGGTGGGGCCCACGATACGTGATTTTGTCAACGTTCTCAGAATCAAACCAAACTTGGCTCACAGGACCAGCGTATTACTACGGATCCGATGGCGCAAGTTTCGTCTCGATCCGACGTGTGTACACGAAGTTACAGCGTGTTTCAGAATGGACGGATACGGGGTGTCGTCGGCGGATACGCGTTGATTCCGGGGTACACGCACCTCCGAATCGACTTCTGCGAAATCCTACACGACCGTATCAACGTCGCACACAGTTTGGTAAAGACCGTGTGCGACCAAGTCGTTCCGATTGGCGGGGCGGACTCAGTTCCGGGGTAAAACAGGGCGTTGTTTTTCCTTTTTTGGATCGCGGTGTGCGATCACCACAGGACGCGACGCACCGAGCGAGTTGCACGGGCACCGAGAGGGTTATACAGTCTACGCATAGCAACTGACGGAAATGAAATCGGAGTTGCGAGGTGAGAGAAATCGGTACCTGAACAGGGCTCCGTGAACGCTGAATTTCAAGTGTCCGAGCGTCAATTTGTGTCCAGGTTGAACTCTTGTGTCCTCGCGTCCGGGGTCTGCTGTGGAGTTCTGCCGCTCACGTCCAGGCCGAGGGCTCCGTGAACGCTGCTGAGTCAGCGTCGACCGACGGAGAGGTACTCGCGGCGGCCGCTGCGAGAATCGAGGCCGCGTGAAGCAGTCGAGCGGCTGCTCGGCGTCTGGGCGGAGATGGGCCGAGGGTTGAGAGACGCCGGGGTCGCGCTGGACCCGGCGGCGGGTCGATGGCGTCGTGAGTCGGGGGCTTGGAGTCGACAGCGGGACTGGGATTCGGTGGTGTCGGGGATGAGTGTCCGCTCGCGCGGAGGGGAAAGGTCGAGGGTTGGGTCGCTGGCGATGGGAGAGCGGCGGAGTTCGGGGTACGGCGGCGGGGTTGCTGACGGGCGGAGATAGGGATGAGCGGCTAGGGTTCAGATGGCTGAGCACGAAAGTCGAGGAGGGTTTTATAGGCTGCTACAGTGTTGGCGGCCGGCTAGGGTTTGCAGCGGGTCGGGTTTGGTCTGGGTGGGTTCGAATTTGGGTTTGGTTCCCAATCCAAACAGCTTTTCGTCCTCGAATCGTTGCTCCGGAGTCCAATAAATTCACCGAAAAATGCCATGCGTCCGGTTTTCCATTTTACCCAGTAAATTTCTATTTCCAGAATATTTAAACTCCATTTAGTCATACTTAAAATTCTTTAACCCACAATTACCTTTGCTATAAATTCCAGAAGAACACCAAAAATACGGGAAAAATTGTATTAAATTTTATTTCTGAAATTTAGGGTGTTTACAATCTTCCCTCCTTAAAAGGATTGCGTCCTCGCAATCAAGAATAAGCTACTAAAGAAAGAGTTATGGAAATACAAGGTGGCCTAGTTTACAACTGCCTCCTCGAACAAGTGGGGGTATCACTGGCGCATACTATCTTCCTGTTCCCAAGTTGATTCGCCTGGTGAATGATGTTTCCATGCTACACGAACCAGTCTGATCGTCTGTCCCCGCAATGTCTTCTCACTGACGTCGAGGATGCCAACTGGTTGTTCCTCATATCTCAAACTTGGGCCTACTGTGATCTCTGAATGATCGACTACGTGACTTGGGTCGGTCACGTACCTTCGCAACTGGGAGACGTGAAATACGTCATGCACTCCCTCTAAGGATGGAGGTAATGCAAGACGATAAGCCACCTCACCAACGCGCTCTAGAATGTCAAATGGCCCAATATACCTTGGGCTCAGCTTGCCTCTGCTCCCGAATCTGATAGTACCCCGAGTGGGCGAAATCCTCAAGAATACGTGATCTCCTTCTTTGAACTCTAGGGGACGCCTGTGTACATCAGCCCAATGCTTCTGTCTGTCTTGAGCTGCTCGTAGATGAGTCTGAATCTGTTCCACCTTCTCCACTGTTTGTGTGACCAATTCTGGACCCAGTATTTGACGTTCACCAACGTCACTCCAACACACCTGTGATCTGCACTTCCTTCCATATAAAGCTTTAAATGGTGCCATCTGGATGCTGGCCTGATAACTGTTATTATAGGAGAACTCTACTAAGTGCAAATGATCTTCCCAAGATCCTCCAAAGTCTAGCATACATGATCTCAACATGTCCTCCAATATCTGAATGGTGCGCTCCGATTGGCCATCTGTCTGCGGGTGGTAAGCCGTGCTGAATTTGAGTCTGGTGCCTAGACTCTCTTGCATGCTTCTCCAGAAATGAGATGTAAATCTCGAATCTCGATCCGATACAATACTAACAGGCACTCCATGTAATTTGACAATTTGTCGCATATACATGTCGGCTAGTACCTCTGTGGACTGTCCAACTCTAAATGGCAAGAAGTGTGCCGATTTAGTGAGTCTATCCACAATAACCCATACTGCATCTCTTCCGCTGGGGCTCCTCGGAAATCCTGTGACAAAATCCATCGTGATGTGCTCCCACTTCCATTCCGGTATCGGAAGCGGCTGTAACATACCTGCAGTCCTCTGGTGCTCCGCCTTCACTTGTTGACATACTAAGCATTTGGCCACAAATCTCGCGATCTCTCTCTTCATTCTATGCCACCAGTAATACTGTCTCAAGTCTCTGTACATCTTAGTTCCTCCTGGGTGAACAGAGTACATAGAGCTATGTGCTTCGGCCATTAATTCCTGTCTCAATTCTCCATTTGGAACATACAGGCGATTTCCAAACCTTAATGTCCCGTCTTCGTGGATGCGTAGTCCTGTCTGCATACCTGCTTCTGTCCTTTCTTTGAGTCTTCAGAATCTAGCATCGGTGGGCAATGCTTCTTTAATCTTCTCCACGAGGGATGACTGAATCTCAAGATTAGCCATCAATCCATTCTGTCCCGGTACGATAACCTCTATCTATAGCTCCTGTAAATCCTTCAACAACCCGGGCTGCATCGTCAAGAAATAAGCCGTAGGCTTCCTGCTGAGTGCATCTGCAACAACATTCGCCTTTCCCGGATGATACTGCAGATCGATGTCAAAATCCACCATTAGTTCTAGCCAGCGTCTCTGTCTCATGTTAAGCTCCTTCTGAGTATACACATACTTTAGACTCTTGTGATCCGTAAAGATTTCTACCCTCTCTCCATAAAGATAGTGCCTCCATATCTTCAATGCAAATATCACTGCTGCTAGCTCCAGATCATGTGTCGGGTAGTTCTTCTCGTGGTCCTTCAACTGTCTTGACGCATAAGCAATGACCTTGCCATGTTGCATCAAAACACATCCTAGTCCACTGCCTGACGCATCACTGTAAACAACAAAACCTCCTGACCCTGAAGGAAGAGTCAAGATAGGTGCTGTTGTTAATCTTCTCTTCAGTTCTTTAAACGCCTTCTGGCAGTCTTCTGTCCATACAAACTCCTGATCCTTTCGTGTTAGCTTGGTCATTGGTTCTGCAATCCTTGAGAAATTTTCTACGAACCTTCGGTAATATCCCGCAAGTCCGAGAAAACTTCTCACCTCGGCGACTGATGTAGGTGTAGGCCAAGTCTCTATTGCTGCAACTTTTTCAGGATCTACTGAAAGTCCTTCTCCTGATATGATGTGTCCCAAGAAAGGTACTTTGTCTATACAGAACTCACACTTACTAAGTTTAGCATATAACTTCTCCTGCCTCAAGGTCGCTAACACGATTCTAAGATGCTCCTCGTGCTCTTCATGGTTCTTGGAATATATGAGAATGTCATCAATGAACACCACTACGAATTTATCCAAGAACTGATGAAAGACTCTGTTCATTAAGCTCATAAACACTGCTGGCGCGTTGGTTAAACCAAACGGCATCACCAAGAACTCATAATGCCTATACTTCGTCCTGAAAGCTGTCTTCGCGATGTCTTCCTTCCTCACCTTGATCTGATGATAGCCGGATCTAAGGTCAATCTTCGAGAATACCCTTGCACCACTCAATTGATCGAATAGATTATCAATGCGTGGTAAGGGATACCTGTTCTTGATGGTTACAGCATTTAGTGCCCTGTAATCAATGCACAACCGTACCGTTCCATCCTTTTTTGGCACAAATAAGATGGGTGCTCCCCAAGGTAAAACACTGGGCCGAATGAAACCCTTCGCCAAAAGATCATCAACCTGTTCTTTTAACTCCACTAACTCCTTAGGTGCTAGCCGATAAATTGATGAAGTGATTGGCTCTGCTCCTGGAGTTAAGTCTATTATGAATTCTATTTCCCGATCAGGCGATAAACCTGGAAGATCATCAGGAAATACATCCACAAACTCTGATATGACTCTTGGGTAACCTGTCTCCTCTTCTACAGATAATACCCTAAGAGTAGGCTGAACTCCTTGCTCTACTGCTCCTCGGAGAAACTCAAATTCTGGATGTCCAGGCGGTCTAAATATAACCCGCCCAAGTCGGCAATCGAGAGTCGCATGGTACTGACTTAACCAGTCCATACCGAGTACGATATCATAATTCGGCATGGAAAAGATTAGGAATTGAGCTCGCATTTCTCTTCCACAAACTACTACAGAACATGATCTACAGACATTACTAACCGGAATAATACCGCCTCCCGTAAGAATTCTCTTCATCTTCGGAAGGGGTGCGGTAGCTACTCTATGGGTGGCCACAAAGCTAGCTGTTATAAATGAATGCGATGCTCCAGAATCAAATAATGCTACTGCAGGTAATGAAGCTACTAAAATAGTACCTGCGATGACCTCGCCTGCTGTAGCCTCCACCTCAACAGCTAAAGTGAATGCCTGTCCTCGCCCCTGTGCTTGGCCTCGCTGCTGCTGGGCCTGCTGAAATAAAGCTGCCTGCGGTGCTAGGGGTGGTCTCTGCTGGTTCCCTCCTGGGGTTGGTGGTCTGACCCCACAAACTCCCGTCTGCTGGGCTCCTGCTGCTGGTCGTGGTACAGGTAATGCTAGTCTTGGTGCTCCGTCTCTGCGTTCGGAACAGTCCCTGGAAAAGTGCTGGCTGGATCCGCAGCTCAAACATAGTCCCAACTTACGCCTGCATTCCTTCTCAATGTGTCATACCTTGCCGCAGTGGTGACAAGTAGGAAGAGGTCTGTCCCTATGTGCTGCTCTATCTGGCATACCCCTCTGGGTTCGCTTTGCTGAATCCCCATGTGCTGGCCTGGATGGGGCTGACGTGATAGGCCTCTTCAGATTAGACTCCCTCCTGGTGACGCGCTCCAAGCGTCGGGCCGCTGCAAGGACATCGGTATAAGAGGTAGGTGCTACCGATCCAATCACTCTCTGAAGCTCGAACTTCAGGCCGTCAAAGAACTTCTCTGCTTTTTCTTCCTCCGTCGAGATCAATGTCGGGGCAAAGCGGCTCAGGCGAATAAATTCCGCATTGTATTCCTCTACTGACATGTTGCCTTGGATAAGGCGGTTGAACCTGTCTCTGAGCTCTGACCGTGCGACTGCTGGAATGTACATCTCTTGGAAGAGTCTGGAGAACTCTTCCCATGTGACTCGGTCCTGTCCAAGCCTCCTCTCTTCTGCTAACCACCAGTGATGCGCATTATCAGTTAACTGCATTCTGACGGCAGTCATCCACTTCTCTCTTGGAAGTTCCGCGGCTTCCAACTGATGCTGAATATTGGTGAGCCACTCATGAACTTTCGTTGGCCCTTCCTTACCAGAAAATGTGCGAGGCTTGAGATAACGGAAGTCGGTGATAGATCCCGTCAATGTTCGCCTTGCTGGCGGATTTGCCTGCTCCAATTCGGATACCAGGCTAGTCCTCAGATACTCGGCCTCCTGCCGATGGGCCTCTTGCTGAATCTGTTGCTGTGCTTGCATCATAGCATACATCATCTGGAACATTTGTTGCCCGTCCATGGCTTGTCCTGGCGGGAATACTGGCACCTGGGGAGTGAACTGTGGTGGAGGTGGGATGTCATCTCTCCGAAACCTTGGATTAGGCTGTCCGGTTTGATCGCTCTGCGATGCTGGTCCTCCACTCCTTGGAGTCACTCCGTCTCCATAAGTAACTACAGCGTCGTGTGGCGTATCCAAAGGAATATCATCTCTGTTCCCTGAATCCATTGCTCTGCAACCAAAGGATAAACTGTAAGAACGCTCAGAGGAATCAATACAGGATGCATTTCAAGTAACAAATTTCGAGTTCGATATAGAGTTCAACAATGGTTAAATAATGGATGAGAACCTAGAACTTATCCTATCTTTAGGGCAGGCTGGTTCGGTCCCTAAGTTGAAACCGAACTATTTAGTCGTTGACCTGCATGGGCCACCACAAAAACCATGTCACGCCCCAATCCCAAAATACCGTGGGACCAGACACGTGGCAACGGCCAGCAGTACGCACCGATGGACCAACTCACTATAAAGGATCCATCAGGGCATACTTAAGCTGTAAAACAAGTCTACGACAATCATGGTACAACTAATCTCATCCACACAAGACATAAACATGATCCACAGAATAAATAAGGAATGTAAATCATCATCCAGTCTCACATAGTACTTCGGGGAACAACCCGATAAATATCTAGTACAATGGTTCATCTGACCAGAATATAAAAGACTAAAATAAATAATAAAAGCTGAGCATAAACATGGATGCTCAAGAGAAGTCTTCAGCTAAGACCTCGTTCTCAGATGGTGGTACCACTCCTGGATCAGCTCCTGCTCCGGTCCCGTAAACCTCGGGATAAACCTCGTCTGCAAAATCTGGGGACAAAATCCGGATCCAGGTCCTCAGGGGACATAGCAAGGTACAAGAAAGCTCATGCCAATAAATAAATAAACAGTGCAGCAAATAAATAACTAAATGAACAATGGGGTAAATATGTAACCATCTAAGTGTAAATGCAAGTGAGAGCAGCACTAGTCTCAGGCTGAGCCACTACAAGCTCTGTGTCGGGGAGCCGGTAGCGGTAATAACCGGTAGTGGGTCTAGCTCTGCTACGAGAGTCTACGACCTCTCAATAATAGAAGATATATATAAATACAGCCTGTAGCCTGTGTGTCTCTCCCCACCCAATGTAACCACGCAAATCATGACCACAACGTCTCATGCCCATGTCAAGCGCGATCATAGCTAAATGCAACCAGTCATAAAGTATCTAAGAATATAATGTCCATGTCCTGTATCCTATACAGAATCACCACGAATATCTCGAGAAAATCCTGTCTCATGAGTAGTGTCAAGTGTCCTGGGTCATATGGTACTCGATAAGACAAGTACGAGAATAAAGTGTCACGAATGTCCATCTCTAGATGACCGTACCCAACACTGCGTACAGTGTCGGCACTCGACTGATAATCTGACGCTCAGTACGTCACACGGCCCTAGGTTGAGCATGCACAGCAATATATATAAAGCAAGAAAAAATAGATAACTAAGCTGCAGAGTTTGGCAAGGTACACTTGCCTGATGTTCGGATATCAACAACTGTCCCTGTATCAGTGGATCCGGTAGGTACTACTCCAAAAGCTGTAATAAACATCACCAACAGTCTCAGAAGATGTCAAATAGCTGGAAATGCCTGTCCTTACGTCCAATTTTGGATACAGGGGCAAAAAGGTTATTTTTGGGCCAAAGCGGGTTCCATATGTGGGCCCACCTTGCACCGAAAAGCGCGTCAGGGTCAAAGGTCTCCAAATTCTGCAAACTCAGTGTCTACAAGTCAGGAACGATGATACGAACCCAACGGAACTTCCGGAATTGGATTCCGATGAGCCGATCACAAAATCACCCGTCAAGTGGAGCCGGTGGGGCCCACGATACGTGATTTTGTCAACGTTCTCAGAATCGAACCAAACTTGGCTCACAGGACCAGCGTATTACTACGGATCCGATGGCGCAAGTTTCGTCTCGATCCGACGTGTGTACACGAAGTTACAGCATGTTTCAGAATGGACGGATACGGGGTGTCGTCGGCGGATACGCGTTGATTCCGGGGTACACGCACCTCCGAATCGACTTCTGCGAAATCCTACACGACCGTATCAACGTTGCGCACAGTTTGGTAAAGACCGTGTGCGACCAAGTCGTCCCGATTGGCGGGGCAGACTCAGTTCCGGGGTGAAACAGGGCGTTGTTTTTCCTATTTTTGGATCGCGGTGTGCGATCACCACAGGATGCGACGCACCGAGCGAGTTGCACGGGCACCGAGAGGGTTATACAGTCTACGCATAGCAACTGACGGAAATGAAATCGGAGTTGCGAGGTGAGAGAAATCGGTACCTGAACAGGGCTCCGTGAACGCTGAATTCCAAGTGTCCGAGCGTCAATTTGTGTCCAGGTTGAACTCTTGTGTCCTCGCGTCCGGGGTCTGCTGTGGAGTTCTGCCGCTCACGTCCAGGCCGAGGGCTCCGTGAACGCTGCTGAGTCAGCGTCGACCGACGGAGAGGTACTCGCGGCGGCCGCTGCGAGAATCGAGGCCGCGTGAAGCAGTCGAGCGGCTGCTCGGCATCTGGGCGGAGATGGGCCGAGGGTTGAGAGACGCCGGGGTCGCGCTGGACCCGGTGGCGGGTCGATGGCGTCGTGAGTCGGGGGCTTGGAGTCGACAGCGGGGCTGGGATTCGGTGGTGTCGGGGACGAGTGTCCGCTCGCGCGGAGGGGAAAGGTCGAGGGTTGGGTCGCTGGCGATGGGAGAGCGGCAGAGTTCGGGGTACGGCGGCGGGGTTGCTGACGGGCGGAGATAGGGATGAGCGGCTAGGGTTCAGATGGCTGAGCACGAAAGTCGAGGAGGGTTTTATAGGCTGCTACAGTGTTGGCGGCCGGCTAGGGTTTGCAGCGGGTCGGGTTTGGTCTGGGTGGGTTCGAATTTGGGTTTGGTTCCCAATCCAAACAGCTTTTCGTCCTCGAATCGTTGCTCCGGAGTCCAATAAATTCACCGAAAAATGTCATGCGTCCGGTTTTCTATTTTACCCAATAAATTTCTATTTCCAGAATATTTAAACTCTATTTAGTCATACTTAAAATTCTTTAACCCACAATTACCTTTGCTATAAATTCCAGAAGAACACCAAAAATACGGGAAAAATTGTATTAAATTTTATTTCTGAAATTTAGGGTGTTTACATTGCTCCTCCATTTGGAGTTGAGATAATTGACAGGTACCATATTATATTGTTGAGATGTTAGATAGTTAGAAATGACCCAGACAGCGTTCTTCCGCCGATTCTGCGGAGTAGGTTGGGCATAACCACGTACTCGTGCCCGAATATCCGGGTGTGGGTCGTGACACATTTTTAGTGGTGGCTCATACAGGTCTAGATAGATATCATATTGGTGCTCGTCTAGAGTACTGCTTTAGGAAATAGGATTTAGGCTGAGAATTTACTCAATCACAACTAGAAAAAATTCCAAATCTATTTTGCAAATCCTTATCTATTGAATATTGCTTTACTTTGAATAAAGTTCTGTCATTCTTTGATGATATCGTATCATATTCAATATTGATTCCATATTTTAATCTATCTTCAAGATGCCGCCAACAACACGTTCCCCTCGATCAGGTACCACGACAGCACGATCGATCACTTTATCACCCTTGAGGGCAGCACCCTCAGACGATGGTCCAGCACCTACATTCAGGATGTCAGCTTCACTGGTCCAGGTGGGCGTATCGGCAGCAGCTTTCGGAGGTGCTCCACCTCTAGTGCCGAGGATAGGGCAGACAGTTTTCGAGGATCTTCTACCTCCACCACCAGTAGCTGATCAGACACAGATGTTCGCACTTTTCCAACAGATGATGGAGGTGCAACAACGACAGTTAGAGGTCCTGCGACAGAGAGTGGAGAACGCTCACCAGATCGCACTTACAGCAGTTGACATAGCTACTGCAGCCCAGCCACAGACGGCACCAGCTCAGTTTATTCTGCATCAGCCAAGGCTGAGTACCATCATCGACTTTAAGAGGATAGGCCCAAAGGACTTCAGGGGCATAGAGGAGATTATCTATGCAGACGAGTAGATCGAGGACATCGAGCGAAACCTGTGGCTGGAACAGATTCCAAAGGTACTACAGATAGAGGCAGCGGGTTGTATGATGTTCGACATTGCTTTGACATGGTTTCGGACAGATCTGAGAATTAAAGTGCCAGAACTCTCTTGGGAAGCCTTCAAAGAGCTTTTCAAGAAGTTCCTCCCAAACGTGGCTCTTACATCTTTGGAGAGTCAGTTCAATACCTCGACCTGGGAGGTATATCAGTAGATGAGTATGCGACGGAGTATTATCGAATATGTCGCTTTGTGGAGGGTCAGAACCCTAGAGGCAGAGCAAGAAAGTTTAGAAAGGGCCTGAACTGGGAGGTCAAACCCCAACCCAACAGAGATCCTACTGCCACCTTCGAGGAGATACTCAGATAGGCGCAGAGATCGGAGGTTGACTTTGAGCTTGGCTCTAAGAGGTCGAGGGACATAGGAGGATCCAGGAACAACACGGGTCCAGCGAAGAGGCCTCACTTCTAGCAGCAGCACCAGAGGCATAATTATCATGGGCCAGCTAGAGCACCGGCTCAACAGATGCATCAGATCCAAAGGGCAGCAGTTCCTTGCACTTTCTGTAAGAAGCAAGGACACGGATGGGACGCATACAGGATGAGGATAGGCCAATGCTTATTCTATGGATCGGGAGATCATCAGTTGCGGGCTTGTCCTAAAGTCCCAGCTCGTCCAGCTCAGGGTGGAGGACAGGCACAGAGGGCAACCGCTAGACCACCAGCGGGCCAGTAGAGAGGACCTCTTCCACCACAGCAGCAGCAGTTTATCCAACTTCAGCAGCAAAGAGGAGGGCAGCGACAGGGGCGAGCTTTTACCTTGACTGTCGAGGAGGAGCAGCCGATTGGCGATGTCATCTCAGGTTCAGTTTATCTCGATTCCTTTTCAGCTCATATTTTGTTCAATTCTGGTGCTTCTCATAGCTTTGTATCTATATCTTTTGTTTTGAGGCACCGTCTTGAGTCTGAACCGTTGGCTAGGACTTGTAAGATCATGACCGGGGGTGACATTATCCTGGTCAGTGATATTTGCAAGAACCAAAGAGTTTATTTGGGAGGCCGTGAGCTGAGCATATATTTACTTGTAATGCCACTTCCGAGTTACGATATAGTAATCGGGATAGATTGGTTGAGTAGACATCCCGATAGTATCAATTGTCGTAGAGGCTGATTTTTATTTCAGTCGTCAGGAGAGCCAAAGTTTGAGTTTATCCGAGGAGCAGAACAGAGCGAAGGCAATTTCTGTGGAGCTTTGGTAGAAGAGCAGGAGCCGCCACATCCGTTGATTACAGATTTCATGGATGTCTTTCCATAGGAGTTATCGGGGTTGCCGCCGGACAGAGATATGGAATTCTCTATAGATTTATTGCCAGACGCAGAGCCGATCTCTCAGCACATCTTTAGAGTAAACAACAGCGAACTGGCGGAGTTGAAAAAGCAGATAGATGAGTTGCAAGACAAAGGATTTATCCGTTCCAGTTCATCACCATGGGGTGCTCCAGTACTTTTGTACCAAAGAAGGATGGGTCGGTACGTATGTGTATCGACTATAGGACACTTAACAACCTCACTATCAAGAACATATACCCATTGTCGCAGATTGATGACTTGTTTGACCAGTTGAGTGGAGCGAAGGTATTCTCCAAGATAGACTTTAGATTAGAGTACCACCAGGTGAAAGTGAAGAGGGAAGACATCCTGAAAACAGCTTTCAGGACTTGCTATGGGCAGTTCGAGTTCTTGGTGATGCCATTTGGGTTGACCAATGCTCCGCCAGTATTCATGAACCTGATGAACAAGGTGTTTCATCAGTACCTGGACCAGTTTGTTGTAGTCTTCATAGATGATATTCTGATATATTCGAAGACCCCAGAGGAGCATGAGCAGCACTTAAGGATTGTTCTGGAGACCCTCAGGAAGGAGAAGCTATATGGCAAGTTATCGAAGTGTGAGTTATTCCTTGATAAGGTTGAATTCCTTGGGCATGTCATTACAGGAGATAGAATCTTGGTGGACCCAAAGAAGATCTCAGCAGTTGAATCGTGGTCTACCCCGAGTTCAGTAGCAGAGATCAGGAGCTTCCTTGGATTATCAGGCTACTACCAAAGTTTTGTTCAAGAATTTTCCAGACTTGTAGAGCCGATGACTAGGCTGACCAGAAAGGACGTGGAATTCGTCTGGACTGAGGATTGTCAGTCAGCATTTGAGGAGCTGAAGAGGACATTGACTACATCTTCTATCTTGACACTACCATCAGGAGCAGGAGGATTTTTTATTTACAGTGATGCGTCAGGGAAATGTTTGGGTTGTGTGTTACAGCAACACGAGAAGGTGATTGCCTATGCTTCCAGGCTATTACGCCCGCATGAGAAGAACTATCATACCCATGATTTGGAGTTGGCAGCGGTTATCTTTGCTTTCAAATTATGGAAACACTATTTATATGGAGAGAGAATAGAGATCTTCACAAACCATAAGAGCTTAAAGTATGTGTTTACACAGAAAGAGCTCAACATGAGGCAACGATGATGGTTGGAGCTGATGAAAGAATTCAACATATCCTTACAGTATCATCCAGGGAAGGCCAATGTAGTCGCGGATGCTTTGAGTAGGTATCCTGTGGCTATATGCATGACTAGAGACAGACATTTATTGGCAGATCTTGACAGTTTGTGCATTGAGATATTAATTCCTGGAGTCACAACACAAATATGGGGACTTTAGGTGCAGTCAAAGCTGATGGACCAGGTCAGAGCCAGACAGTATGAGGATGAGTCTCTGAGGAGCATCAGAGCACAGGTTCAGGTCGAGTTGGCAGAGGACTTCATCGTCGCAGATGATGGATCATTGCGACACGGTACCAGGTTATGTGTATCGAGAGAAGCATTGCACGAGGAGATTCTACAGAAGGCGCATCATTCCCAGTACTCTATGCATCCATGTGCCAACAAGATATATAAAGACATGAGAGAGCATGTCACGCCCCGGTCCCGCGGGGCCGTTCGTCCTCGCTTTGGTCCCTACGGAACCGATCGTCCTCGCACGGGCGTGATGCCGTACAAGCCTAAAGTGCGCTTGCACAAGGCCAAAGCTTTGATACAAGGGCAAGTAAGCTATTTGATACTGAAGCAGCGGCACACATATTGCAGAAAAGTGAAGATCACAATGGCATATGAAAATAAGCTCTTTTATTGATAATCGAAATTGTTACAAGAGGCGCATGGCCGAAGTTACAGATCGCTCAAGCACTCTTCTCTCGATTACAATAACACTGTTCCATACATTATGTCCCTTTATACAAAAGTAACTCAAAGCAGGCACAACTCGATGCAGCTCCAAGCATCGACTCCAGATTTTTGGCTCCTTGGGATGAGGCACGGCTATCGCTTCCTCGCACGAACAGGCACTTGAGAACAAGCAAACTGTTGGTGGGTCAGCACTTTATGCAAGTACTGGTGAGATATAAACAACTGAACAGAAGCTACACCTCCTGAAACCCACACTAAGTAAACTTGTGGCAAAACATTGCATTACTAGTGATCTTGCTAGTTTTACCTAAGTTGTTTTCATGCAGCTCGGAACTATAGTTAGATAACATCTTTTTGAAAACACAAGTTAGAAACCAGTTTTTGCATATACGAATACTCAAGCATTCAAGCAACTCTAAGGGACAGTGTTCTCATCGTGTAGTGCGCAGCATGTATTGTGCATCACAATCTATCTCGTTTGGGGCAAAGTTATCTAGCAGACTGATCATATCAAATCAAGACAAGCATATCAAGTAGACTATCATTCTATCAAGCGATTGAGGCAACACATCTATATGATTTTGGTCCCCGAGAAACTCAGGATTGGCAGCGGTAATCCAGCTAATCCAATGACTCACATACTGGTACTATTAGCAGCTGTGACTGAGGTTCAGCTCTGCACTAATAGCCATTGTTCAACCGATGTTTGATGCATGAGTCACTATCAGATAAATCACGATGCAGACTAAATGAATAAGCAGGCTATATATATACTCATATTTCTTACCCCATTGCCGAACGGTTATCCCTGCAGCAGACACACAAGTTAGCAACAATTTGCATAACATAAAGTATACAGTTCTCTAGTTTCCTGTTCGTCCCTGCATCAAACAGTTAGGTATGCAAGAAGGCTAGCCTAGCATGCGCCCTAACTATATGATGGTCCCCTCATCGGGATTAGCAGTTGGGACGTACAAGCCCATCTCACTAATAGACGAGTCGCGGCTACCCAAGGACGTACAAGCCTTAGGTATCTAGATATCTTCCCGGGCCGAACGATCCCCAGTGCCCCAGGAACCGCTCGAGAGATAATCCTTGTGCACAAGTTGTCCTGACCAAATACAAGAATTCAAGCTCCTATCGATGCAAGATTATGCACTTAATCCAGAACAAGCAAGCAAACACATCTATCAAGTCCAGATAGCCGAAGCTCACTCTCTTAATCCACATTGCCTAATAGCCATATCTCTCCCGTAAGGTTTTTAAGCCTCAGGGTGGGCTATTAGTCTAGATTCACAAGTTCACGCTATTCTCCAAGTTCCATCTCTTCACAAGCCAACAATAAAACATATTCAAGCAAGCTAACTCTTAAATAAGTAACAAGCAAGAACAGTTCTTATTACTCTAGCATGCAAATTCTATCTCTTGTGGACAAGCATTCTAGTATTCCAGTCTAGCATACGATATAAGTGCAAGCAATCCTCTTTACTCTTGTTATTAGCATGGCAAGGTTCTATCTCGTTTCAGACAAGCATTTCTAGTTCCCTTATTAGGCAAGCAAGCAGATTCGTTTTAATGACAAGCTATGTGAGTTCTCTTATTAGCATACTGAGTCGGTTCTATCATTCTTCTTAAGCAACAAGCATTCAAAAACTCAGATTCATTATTAAGTCGTGCAAGAATCTGAGAATGCAGTTCTGCCCACTCACATTGATTAGTCGATCGGGAACTCTCCGAGAAGACTTCCGTTCGAGCAAGCAAGTCGATCTCACTTGTACATAGTGCCTACACGGAGCGGGGCACTACAGAGCATGTATGGTGGTATGGCATGAATCGGGAGGTAGCTAGCTTCGTATCCAGATGCTTAGTTTGCCAACAGGTCAAGGCAGAGAGACAGAGGCCAGGAGGATTACTTCAGCCCTTGCCCATTTCAGAGTAAAAATGGGAACATATGACCAGGGATTTTTTTATTTTGGGACTTTCGCGTTCTCAAGGAGGCAAGGATACGATTTGGGTCATCTTAGATAGGTTGACCAAATTAGCCCACTTTCTGCCATTTAAAGTGGGTACATCTACGGAGAAGCTTGCGGAGATATATGTACAAAAGATTGTCAGATTATACGGTATTCCAGTAATCATAGTCTCGGATCAGGATAGTCGCTTCACGTTCTATTTCTGGAGGAGTTTGTAGGCTAGCTTGGGCACTCAGCTCAAGTTCAGTACCGCTTATCACCCTCAGACGGACGGACGGTCAGAGAGGACTATTCAGACTCTCGAGGACATGCTACGCACCTGTATTTTAGATCTTGGAGGTTCTTGGGAGGATCACCTTCACTTGATAGAGTTTTCATACAACAACAGCTACCAAGCCAGCATTGAGATATCACCATTCGAGGCGTTGTATGGACGGAGATGCCGTACTCTATTGTCCTGGGATGATGTTGGTGACAGAGATTTATTGGGACCAGAGATGGTAGTGGATGCAGTAGAGAAGGTGAAGCTTATCAGGGACAGACTTTGAGTGGTGTAGGACAGGCAGCGACATTGGGCCGATAGCCACCAGAGACCTTTGGAGTTTGAGGTATAGCTTTAGCTTATTTTGCTTGTGTTTGATTATTGTTTATTAGAGTGCTAAGGTTGTATTTCGTGCTAGGTTCGTGGTCTGGTTTTCTTGAGAATTTCTCTGACACGTGGCAAGATTTATTTCGGTGGAGGCGGCAAGCTTAGTCCGTGATTCATCAGACCTTTCACTATTCTTGAGAGGGTCGGTGCAGTTGCATACAGACTAGACTTACCACCTATACTAGAGGGAGTGCACAACATGTTTTACATGTTGCAGCTGAGATAATACGTGGAGATCCCAGTCATGTGTTGGATCACTCGGAGATAGAGGTGGGCCCTACTCTTAGCTATCCAGAGCAGCCAGTGGAGATTCTGGATCGGAGAGAGAATGTGCTGAGGAACCAGACGATTCCTTTAGTGTGCGTCGCATGGAAGCATCACTCGCCAGGAGAGAGTACCTAGGAGCGAGAGACCGAGATGCGCGAGCGATATCCATATATGTTCGAGCTGTGAGGTATAATTCTTTCTTGTATTGTATTATTTATTTTGGTAGATAGTTTCTTCTTTAATTTCAAGGACAAAAATTTTCTAAGGTGGGTAGGATTGTCACCCTCATATTTTCACTCAAGGGTAGTTTAGTAATTGATATGGGTAATTTAATTTTAGGATTAATTGTATTTAATATTTGTGCATGCATGATTATTTAATTATTATATTATGTTTGTTAGTTATAGATTTGTTTTAGGCTTGTGTAGTGGACCAAACCCATTTATTAGAATGCATGAACCTAACATTTTGGATGAGTTTAGTTTGAGCCCATGAATTAGGCCCATGGATTAGGAGGTTGGATTTATTAGAGAACCCATTAGACTAGAACCTTCCCTCCCTAATTAAATTCTTTATGAGAGGCCCCAAGGGGTATTTGGGACTTTTTATATTTCTTGGAGAGGGGGTTACATGGCCGGCCACCTATGAAGAGATAGTGCTCATTTTATTTCACCAATTTCCCAATTCTTAGATCTATAATTTTCCTCTTCCAATTCCCTCCATTCTCTCATCAATTCTTCACCAATCCCTTTTCAAAATTTTTATTGAGGCTTCTACATCAAGGATCTACAAGAAGGAAACAAGGAGTAAGGAGGAGGAGGCCAAAATCTGTAAGGAAAGGAGCTACTTGGCATTTAGGAACTTTTTATTGGGAATCCATCTCCCAATAGGTACATTTCAGTTTTTCCTTTTCTAATAGACCCTATATATGATATTTAACCCTGAGAAACCAACCCACATGCATAGGATACCCATAGAAATTGGTTTTAGGTTCATCGGAGACCTACGGTGGAAGTTATGTCCAATTTGGTGTCAATTTTAGGAGAATTTTGAGATTAACACATGTAGTTATTGTCATTGGGTCTAATAAATCTAAATGACATTTGATTACTTATTTGTAACTAGTGTCGTGTCCACAATTGGATACGTGTAGGCCGTATCTCGTCAATTTAACAAAACAGGTTAATTTTGGGGGTTTTCCTCCGACACGGGACCTTGTGCATATCACATTCTGACACGGACACATAGATACTCTAATTACTATATATATTGTTCATAATTAGTGTATTAGACTTACTCGTGTCCTCCAAGATGTGTTTAGTTGTGTATTGGAGCCATATCGCAAGCGTATCATAGAATGTGTGTGATACGGGTGCGGTGCACTCCACGTATTTGTTATTTTATCTTCCATGCTATACGTACATGTGTAATTTTATATATAGATGATAATTAAGTGATATGTATATGTATATGTTAGTGTATTTGAGTTTGGGTTTATATATGTGTCTATGTGTGTATATAGTTATATATAAAACTATATGTATATGTATATGTATATGTATATTTATATATATATATATATGTGTGTTTATATATATATATAGTTATTTATATGTGTGTGATTATATATATCTATATATATATATAAAGTTGTGAGAGGAGTATATATATACATAGATGTGTAGTGTTGCGTTTGATGTGTTGTGTCTGTGTGTGGTGTGTGAGGGTCATTATGGCAGTATTGAGGGACTTGAGTAGCAGGTCGAGCTCATGCATCAGGATATGCACTGCAGGTATCAATAGGGTGGCTCGACAATTCAATGAGAGAGGGAGCAGCAAAGGCTCGAGCATACTGCAGTTTTGAGCCTGAGCAGCAGCTAGCTCAGTACAACCGAGGAACGCACACTGCGATTTTGAGCCTGAGCAGCAGCTCATTGCAACCGAGGAACTCACACTGAAGTTTTGAGCCCGAGCAGCAGCTCAGTGCAACCGAGGAACGCACACTGTAGTTTGAGCCCGAGCAGCAGCTTAGTGCAACTGAGGAATGCACACTGCAGCTTTGAGCCGAGCACAGTATCAGTGCAGAATTCTTCCTGTACAGCCGAGCACAATATCGGGTGCAGACTTCGACTGTGCAATTCAGCACTTGTGATTCAGTGAGTTGTTCTGTCTGTGATATCAGTCCACTGTGTTGTGCCCGAGCACAGTGTACCAATTCCATGTTTTAGTGTAGTATTAGTTTAGTTTGTTAGTTTGATTTAGTAAGTTAACCAAGGTATTAGAAGATGGTTAGTTAGTATTTAAGGTTTGATTTCAATTAGTTTCAATGGTTAGCAATTAGTTAGTTAAGGTATTAGTAGTAGTTAGTATATATATATATATATATATATATTAGTGTAGACATACATATTTATGTTAGTATACTAGTAAATAGTTAGCTATGTATACATATATTTGTATTAGTTGTCATTGTATTGATATCTAGCTAGTTAGATATATGTTTTGGTAAGTTAATATTGATCATAGTAGCTTAGTATATAGTAGCTATATGCATTAAGTATTTATGTATTATGGTATATATTTATTTTTAGTAGTTTAGATACCTAGTATAGCTAGTGTTTGAGGTATGATTATAATTGTATTAGCTATATATGTTAATGTTGAGTTACCTTGGGATACCAAGGTATTACCAAGGTATTGGGCCGATACCCATGGTATTGAGTTTGAGTATCGAGATAGGTGTGATACGCATTAGAGCCAGGCCAAGGTATCCTATTTTAATTGATTTGTTATAGTATTATAATATTTGACTTGTATATATATATATATATATATATATATATATATATATATATATATATATATATATATATATATATATATATATATATATATATATATATATATATATATATATAATACTATTTTCATATTCGAAAACTTGCATATCTTAGGATACGGTTCTTTGAGTGCCTTGTTGTTTTTTAGCTTATCTAGTATAGCATAGTTTCATAGTATATTGACTTAGTGACTTAGTATTAGACTCTTGCAACCTATATTTTATTGGTTTGACTTAGAAATGGCGTATCGACCTAGAATTGCATCAACTTCACTTATTTTTATTCGTGAACCTTGTATTGATGCAACGTACCATATATAGGTTGTGTGACACCATCTTGGGCATCGAGAGACAAACCTTGCTCGGGACTTCAGGCGAGTACATTTTTTTGATAGTTTTTAATTCATAATATTGTATATATGCATATTCTAGAATTGTATACTTGATCTCAATACAGTAATTTTACAGACTGGTACTATATGGATTCCGTCAGGAGATATTATCCCCTATCGTGTTCAGCGGGTACTCGTGTATATTGTATCTTATCGTATATATTAGGTATTAATTATATTTCGTGTTCACATACTTCTCGTTCTCAGTATGCTTATTCGTGTACACCCGCCGCTCATGTTCGATGGTTATTATATCACCCAGTGCTCGTGTTCAGTGGTTATATTTCGTGTTCATAGCGTGTCGTGATTGGGTCTATCGGTATTAGTTGGGGGTGGGAGAGTAGGAGTTGATTATGTAATCAAAGCCATTGTTATATCGTATACATTCTGGTTACATACCTCACTTGTAATCATCTTATCTGATCATTTTCACCCAACCCGATCACATAATGAACTTGTATTCTTAGGCACATTAGTTAGTTAGATTGTAGTTACTTCATCATATTGTGATATTCATATTGTTGTATTATATTCTCGTACATTACCTATATATCTATTGTTCATCATTCATATGTATAGTGATCTTGTATTTCATTTCTATTATCTGTTTTATATCCTCAATTATGCTATTGAAACAGCTTTCAGAGGTATGTACTTCGCTCCAATCCAGACTGGATATATTTTTCTAGATGATTGGCTTTTAGAGTAGTGTCCCATATTCTATGGGCCGTAGGACGACGTACCTTTAGAGGATACTTCTATTGACCAGGAGGACTTAGTTGCATAGCCCGATGAGGTCTAGTTATATTTGTATTGGATTGTATTTGACTATTCTTTTGGTGGATTCACAGTTTGTATTATTATTTCAGATTATGGATTGTATTCTTATTCTTTCCTTCGCTATTACATTCGTGCATTATTCTTCCTTAGTTTGTTTTGTGATTGAGATTAGTCATACTTGTGAGATACCATATTGTTCCTCCGTTTGGAGTTGAGATGATTGACAGGTACCATATTTTATTGTTGAGATGTTAGATAGTTAGAAATGACCCAGACTGCGTTCTACCGCCGATTCTGCGGCATAGGCTGGGCGTAACCACATACTCGTGCCCGAATATCCGGGTGCGGGTCGTGACAAAAGTCATCTCCGAATTTCTTCGACCTTCTCACTCGCTTTGCTGACTACTCAGAGAGAACTAGTTCAAGCGTTGTCTCTTAAAGGACAACCTACTCCAGGATTATATCTTCTTTGAAAGTATTTGCTTCTTCGGAGCTAACAATATTCTTCGGAACATTCGCAAGAATAATGTTCTTGTCTCCAGCAAACTTGTCTTTAAAGAATTTTGCGTCATGAGACTCAATGATATAATTTGATCCAATATTAAGAAATCTTCGACCATTATTTTTAAAAACATATATATTCCAAAATTATGGTCTTCATAGTCCTTGTCACCAGTTTCTGAATCTTGATATCTGGAAGCTTCACATACGCCCCACACTCGAATGATATTTAAGTTGGTTCTGACCTTGAACTAGAGTTCATAAGGAGTAATATCAGATATGGCATACGGTACTTTATCAAAATAAACATTGTCGTAAGCACAACCTCTCATCAGAAGGATTTTGGAAGACCCACAACATAGATTTCATCATCTTTGTCTATGTTATGTTCTTTCTTCTATAACTCCATTGGATTGGAGAGAATACAAAGCAGTCATTTTATTGACAATTCTATGTTCTTTGTAGAACGAAACAAACTTAAGAGAATGATGCTCTCTGCCTCGACCACTTATTAGTCTCTTCAGTTATTGACCGGTCTGACGCTCAGCTTCAGCTTGAGGTCCTTGGCCTTCTCGAACGTTTTATCTTTCTATACACAAATGCGTACTTTAAGAAGTTGTCCATAGAAGGAATGAAAACTTTATCCCGATCTTTGTATATGTTGCCATTACAAAAATACGAGAAAGTTTTACTAACTTTTGTATTTATCTTGCATACAACAAAGAAGTACAAAGAAACATAGAGAATTCTGAGTACAAATTTAAAAATCTGGAAAAGTGTGACGATGGAGATCAAGCAATACAACTGACTCCTTTACTACGTTGACGGTCCGAAGACGAAAGAAAATTGCAAAGTCTCTAGGAATCTGAGTTTATGTCTCACTATACGTACCTGGAAAGCACATATCCCGGCTATTTATAGGCATTGAAAGACCATGTGCGCACATGAATTTTGTCATAACCCGCACCCGGAATAAGGGCACAAGTGGTTATCAACACCCAGCCTACACCGCATCATCGACGGTAGAACGATGTCTGGTCAACCACACTATTTAAACATCTCATACTATATATATATATATATATATATATATATATATATATATATATATATATATATATATATAATACCTGTCAATGTTATCTCAACTCCAAACGTAGGAACAATATGGTATATGATAATGGTATCCATACTCAATCATAATATCAAACTAAGGAAGATAAAATACGATGTGGAATAAGAAAGATGAAATAGGAATCATAATACAATCACAAGTCCACAATAATATATATGTATGCCAAGAACCTCAATAAAAGTCTAATATAAGGATAAACCATAAGTCTAAGCCTCCTTAGTATCTGACACTGGGTCCTCCTGCTCTAAAGGAGTATCCTCTAATGGTAAGCCATCCTGCGGCCCGTAGTAGGTAGGACACTGGTCCATGAGCTAATCATTTGAAAAATATATTCAGTCAGGATTGGAGTGAAGTATATACCTCTGAAAGCAGTTCCAAATACATAATCGAGCATATATAACAGATAATAGAACATGATACATGATAACTAGCCATAAGAAATGGAATGAACTAGAGTGAATAGGTAATGTACTGGAATGAAGAACAGGGAATATGAATTACTGCAAGTAATAGAAATAGATAAAACTAACTAACGTGCCATAGAGTACAAATTCATTATGTGATCGGTTTGGGTTGAACACAAATACAATATGGTAACTCAATTACATGTGTAATATATAATTGACATGTACACGAATACACTTGGGCTTGATCACATAACCAACTCCTACTCCCCCATCCCTAACCAATACTTATGGATCCAATCATGACACGTTACGAACACGAGTATGGGCACACTGAACAAGAGCAGCAGTGTGTGAACACGAAGTACACGATAATCAATACCAGATACACACGATAAATACATGTAAAGGAGTACCCGCTGAACACGGTAAGGGATAACATCTCCTGACAAGATCTGTATAGTACCAATCTATGTAACCACTGTTCAGAATCAAGTATACAGTTTTACAACATGCGATATATACATCATCATGAAATAAAAACTAACATAGCGATGTATTCGCCTCTAGTCCTGAGCAAAGGGTGTCTCTCGATGCCTAAGCTGGTGTCATACAGTTCTATTTAGGAAATAATAAGTTAAATGGGGTAATGAATGATAAATTGTTAAAATGAACTAAAACATGATGCTCTAAGTCAACACTAGGTCATATACCAATTTCTAGGTCCAACTAAAGTTATTGAATCATGCCAGCTATCAACTAGATAATACAAGGTCACTAGCTAACTAAATTACTAATACTAGGTAATGGGTCAACCTTAGTTACTAATAATTAATACTTACTAATATCACTAACTACTATTAAGGACTGACACTACTAACTAGTATAACTAGCTAATAGTTATTAACTAATATGGCAACTAACTCTATTAACTGGGTTTACTAACACATACTAACTATCTTCCTAACTTGCTAATGGACTACTGCTACACTGTATAGTTTATAGCACTAATACTAATCAATACTAACTTAGTACTTTTACTAACCACTAACTTAACTGCTATTACTAAGATTCCACTTAACTAGTCTACAATCCACATCATATTCCTGGTGAATACTGCTACCTTTTGGAACTCAAATTCCTGTGCTTCAATTCTCTAGTTGATGTACTACTCTTCACCATGTTGTTCCCAGATATTAGTTAACCCCCACTTGAGTCTTATACTGCTACTACCCTTCATGAACATCAAGAAAAGACCACTGCACCCTTAATTCCTACTGCTACTGAATTACAGGAAATACAACTAAGTGTCCTGCACACATATCACCCAAACAGCTACAATCACCTGCATACACCCCTTATCACAGTCATCACTAAGTCAATGAAATATACTTCAGTTCATATCCGCACCTACTGACCACATCTACCTATACAATTCACTAACTGTTATTAACACTAACTAATCAAAGACTGAACTAACCTCTAATCCTAATACCTGAAACTAACTATATTCTCATGATTCTCTGATACTAATTGTTATCTAATTAGCTATACACTAATTGTTATATGATGAGAACATAAAATATCATATTTTTATTCCTTAATATATACTCCTTTATGCTCATTTAATGTCTAAAGATACTCATTACTTTTATATTTTGATCTAGGATGCAATTGGAGTCACTAAAAGCAAAATAGAGCTAATTATCAATTCTGGACAGTTTTGATACCTTGTAGTAAAATGGTCATAACTTGCTCATCCGAAGTCCAATTGAGCTGATCTAAATTGATTAGGAAAGCTAAGTGATAGAGACAAAAATTTGCTATTTTGAGTTTCCCAAGATTCTAGCTGCATCATGGACCAAATCACGCTTGAAGTTGAGTCAACTATGCTGTGCACAAATGTCACGACCCGCACCCGGTTTAGGGGCACGAGTGCGTGGGTACGTCCAGCCTACGCCGCAGCATCGGCGGTAGAACGCTGTCTAGGTATTGATACTATCTAACTAATGTCACGCAGGCATCCAATCTCCATTAGGAGGCACGGATGACACAATAAGATGAACATATACTCAATCACAGGATTACAGCACGATAAGATTTCGAAATAATAAACTAAAATTAAACACAACACAAGTCCACAAGAAATAACTTAACTTAACAATATCCAGGAATCATCAAAATGCCGGAGACAAATCCGGTACCAAATAGTCTATTTAAAGAACTAACAATAAATAATAATTTCCAGCTAGACCTCCTAGAATCACAACTACTATCAAGTCTGCAGCTACTCACCATATGGTCCATAAAGTGTCGGACAGCGGTCCTCTAAGGCATAGTCTGGAAAAATATTTCCAGTCAGGAAGGAGCAAAGGAACACTCTCAAATAACAGTTCCATTAATTGATAATGTCTATAATACAATAAAACATGTCATGCTAGCTACTGAGAAGACAGTGAAATAAATGCAATGGCAATTTAAGAGAGACAGGTAATATAAAGAGACAGGAAATAGGCAATATGATACAGTCAGTGCATGTATAAAAATGGAAGAACAAGGTACAGTATCATATACGGGTGATGTAGTATATGATTTAACATAGGGAACTGTAATCTATTCTAAGTGTTTGAAATAGTAGTTTCAAAATGTGATCGGCTTGGGAACATGTACGAGAGCTACATGGCCTGGCTAATCATGGGTGAAGAGCATGATTAACACTTACAATTTTCTATACTACAATAAGAGGTTATGATCACATTTCTTACTAACTACTTCCCCGCCCCCAACTAGTACTGTGGATCCAACCATGACACGTCACGATACACGAGCAAGTCAAGTCTATCATGTACGAGGTCTAAATATACATGTCGTGCACAATGTTAATACGATAATCAAGGTAACATCTCATGACTGCAGATCCAAGCTATACTAGTCCGTGTAGCACAGTGTCAAAGATTCAGTTGTAACATTTCAAGATCATTGAACTTATAGCAATTATCAAGAATTGGAAATTATCGGAGAATGTACTTGCCTTGGGTCCTTAGCTGGTATTTATGGATGTCCTGTTCCAGAGTATCCCCTGGGTGAACCAACAGTCCTATAGACATAACACAATCAAACCACATTTGCATCAGATGCTACGCTAACACACAGTCTATAAACACTGGCCTCAGGGCCATGCCAGACAGGGCACTAGTCAACTAGGGTCATCTAGTAGGACTACATATTTAAATAAACATCTTATTAATTAATTACATATAATTTCCATCAATATCGATAATAGATATATGTATAACTATATACTTTTAAAAATAAATAATACTTGCATATAAACATAATAAAATAATACTTGTATGTATATATATATAAACATAATTCATGAAATATATCTAAAATATATACCAATAACTTACTTGCTATAGTTGCACATTTTCCAAAATTCGTACATTTATATATTAACATATATCAAATACGTATTTACATATCTATACATTTATACCAAAATAATACATATACCAAATACGTTGTATATACATTTTTATATCCCAAATATATATATATGATACTTTTGTTTATGTATACAAAAATATGTTTTATAAGTACTAAAAATACATATTTGTATCTATTACCATTACATTATACAGTTAATTTTTAATAAATAAATAATATACATTTACCATTTTAATTACATACATATACTAAATATACACTATACATACCAATTAAATATATATTGAAATATGCTAAGTATATAAATAAAATACATGTATACCCATTTTATTAAAATATATTAAGTATATACGAAATATATTTTTATACGTATACCCATATTATATATACAATTAAACATTTAATTTAAATACATATGCTAATATATACAAATACGTATACACTAAAATACCCACACATTGATTAAATATACACAATTTCATATACTAATACAAAAATATATACTATACTCATACAATTAAATAAAAATAATTACTATACATATTCATATGCATTTATACTTACATACAATTAATTTTTAATAAAATAATACTATACTTTACATAAGTTTAAATACCTACAAATACATATACATATTATATATATATACTCATGTATATACATATATATATATACATATATATATAAATATATATATATATATATATAAAGAGAAGGAAGAGAGAGAAGAAGAAGGAGGGCTCACAGTGGATTGCAGGGAAGCTCGCCGGCCGCCGGAGGGGCAGAGGGCCGCCGGACCGCTGTTGGTGGTGGTGGAAACAGCGCCGCCGGGTCGAAGATGGATGGAGATGGTAGATGGAGAAGATGGGGGAGTCGGGGTGGCTGGATCCGCCGGAGTCGTCGAGGCAGCGCCGCCGGACTGGGCAAGGGGTAGCCGCCGGACTTGCTGGATGGAGATACCGCCGTGGGGATTTCGGCCTGGAGCAGCAGGGCTGACGGGGAGGTTGTCGGACTTGGATGCTCGAGAGGGGAGCAGCCGGACCTGATGGGGGCCGACGGACGCACGGGCAGCGGCTGGCCAGCCCGCCGGAGAGGGCAGAGACCGCCGGGTCTCACCGCAGAGGAGCAGCAGCTCCGCCGGCGCCGGAGTGGACGCTCGGGCCGGAGCTCAGGGAACGCACAGAGGAGGTTTCCCCCCCCTTAAATTGAAATTCAAAAATTTAAACCAAGAAGAAATGAAAGGAAAAGAAGAAAAATAAAAAGAAGGAAGGAAGGGAAGAAGAGAGGAAGAAGAAGAAGAAAAGAGAAGAAGTGGGGAAATTTCCAACGTTGGGTTGAGGGGAGATGGAGGCTTGAGGAGGGTGGTGTTTTCTAGGTTGCCTAGGGATTAGGGTTGAGGTAGACATGATATTAAATAGGATGAGAGAGGGTGTGATGGAGGGTGATGATTGCATCCCATGAATGGGTGGCCAGAATTTCATGAAGGAAATAATTCATGTAGGGATGAGGGTTTTTAATTAAAAATAATAGGCTCCCTCATTGGTTTAAAAATAATTGGGTGTTGGCACAAAATGCCAATTTGCAATTTAACCCTCTTAAATTTGGGAAATTACACAAACACATAAAATGACGAAAATTTGGCGGGCGATTCGGGGTCCGGTGTTTTGTAGGATCAGGGGACGCTGTAAGATGGGTATGGGCTGAATTTGCAGGGCACTGGAATTAAATGGGGATTTCAGAATCAGATAAAATGGTATCCTCAAATTAAATAGAAATAAATGCAAGTTGTGTTCAACAATTAATTAGGAGTACATGGGGCCAAAATCAGGTCAGGTCATCAATACCAATATTGAAGAAGACTCAGAATAGAATATTACCCTAATTTGGGCCGCACGAAAAATAAGTCAAGATGGCCTCCAATTTTCGATTGGAACGCACAACGATACAAAATAGGAGTTTTAAAATAAACGTCCGTGACGATTTTTGTGCGGCTAGAAACAATGCACAGGGAGCAAAATTATGAGTTGCAAAAATAGCAGGGTGGAAGGCGGACATGTCTAGGGCAAGATTGTGAAATTTGTTGGGAGACAAAAGTCTGGATAGTGCTCCATATATCGAAGCAAAGGCAATGCGCAAAATATTAAATAAATACAGTAATTAATTACACCTCCAATAAATAAATTATAAATAAAACAATTAACCTCAAAATTCCATAATTCCGACAGGTGCTCATCTACTGGCTTCTAGGTCTACTCTGCTAGCTAAAATAAAATAGTAAACACTGCATATAAAATTATATATTTAATTACACATCCCACAAAATTATTTAAATCAAATACACTATCATGCAATCAATTAATTGTAAATAACATAATATTAAATATTGTAAAAAAATCGAAAATACCCCTGTTTTTGGAATGTGGTAGTGACAAGTCTACCCACCTTAAAAGAATTTCGTCCTCGAAATTTAAAATCCTCATACTAGTGTTTAAATCATACACATTATTATTTCCCTCAAAATTTAAATCCATTAACCATGAAATCAGGTTATAATCCGCAATATCTTTTCACAAATAAAATTTCTGTAATTATTTCATTCCTCGGAATAAAATCAAAGTCCATTTGTCAAAATTTCCTTGAAAGTTTTGAGTTGATAATTCAATACCCGGAATTTAATATCCACTCCTCAAAATACTCAATAATATGATACTTAAGGATTCTCCAAATGTGACATCCAAATGTAAGTTCTAAAATTCATAACTTGCAATTAAATAAATACATTGATAAATCTCCCAAAATTTCCAAGTTAATAACCAACTTAAACATGTCATAATCTTTCTTGGAATTAATTAACCACCAATTATGCCATGTTAATTTCTTAACCATTTATTTAAATCAATAATTATCCTCAAATTTTAATCATCTTGTTCCTCTCGTCAAGTCATAACCTCTTCATGAATCTTTACTACAGTCAACACCAATACTCACGGTCTAAGGAAATTCTACCTATAGTCATACCACATACAATCTAGGGGAACATACATGGTTATGGTCTCATTTGTTATGGTGTTGCAGTCTATGTATCAGGGGTACTACTAACTACATTATAACAAGAAAATCATGCATACAACTATTGTACTAAGCAATCAATCAATCAAATAGGTAGGAACAGAATAAAGGAAAGAACAGAAACTGCTAACACATTACCTGCAATATTGGTCTCCTCGACCGTCATCGCAAATGCCCGTCCTGCTGGGGTGGTTCCCTTTGCAGGTGCTGAGCAATGTACGGTTCCACAGGTAGCCTAACTGGATCTCCATAATCCGAAGTTGCGCGCTGAGATAAGGAACTCGAAGACAATCCCTTACTCGATGTCCCGCAGCGCCACAGTGCAAACAAAGTCCCAGCCTCGTTCTACAGCTCTCCCAAAGGTGACCTGGCTTCTTACAGAAGTGACAAGTTCGTTGATCCTGCTGTACAGAAACTGGTGCCGGGTACTGCTGTTGATACTGAAATGCCCAGGGTTGTCGCTGGATAGGAACTGGTGCTAGGTACTGCGGTGGATGCTGAAATGTCCATGGTTGTTGCTGAATATGAACTGGTACTTGGTACTGCTGTTGGTGCTGAATACGGGGATGCTTGGCCGGTCCTGCGCTATCATTCGTATCTCCAAAAGTATTGTGACTCCTCTTAGGCCTGAGATCCAGATCCTCTTCTGCGATCTGAGCATCCATCAAGATAGCCTCATAGGTAGCGGTACGACGACCAGAAGTGCGTGACTTAATCTCTCTCGTCAGTCCCTTTCTAAATTTCCGGGCTCGATCTCCTGGGTCCCGAATCATAGACGATGCAAAACGGCTCAATCTACAGAATTCTGCAGCGTACTCGTCGACAGACAGGTTTCCTTGAACTAAGTCATGAAATTGACTTTCCAAGGTTCCCAATGCCACGTCAGGAAAGAACTTCTCCTTGAAGAGCTCCTTGAAGGTCTCCCAAGTAAGTCCTTGCGCAGTAATTCTCGGCTTCGTGCGATACCATGTGAGTGCGATATCGAACATCTGACTGCCAGCGGCTTCTATTTGCAAATTCTCCGGAATCTGGGTCAATCGCAGGCTTCTCTCTATATCCTCTAGCCAGTCGTCAGCGTAGAGTATTCCTTCGGTGCCTTTAAACTCTCGAGGCATCATCCTTTTGAAATCTACTATAGTGCCTGATCTCTGCTGCTGGCCAGGAAACTGCTGGTATTGTGCTACTTTCTCCAAAGCTTGGAGAGTCACTTGATGAGCATTCTCCATGTTTTCTTTCATCAGCTCGGTTTGTGTCTGGTACGCTTCTGCTTGTACCCTCTGAGCCTCAGCTTGAACTCGCTGAGCGTCTGCCGTCACTCTTTGGGCATCTACCATGCCTTGGATTAAGGTAAACATCTGTGTTCCGTCAATGGGCAAACCTCCGGGAAGCGGAGTCGGTAGAGGAGGAAGGTTGTCCGTCACAGCTGCGGCAATCTTTTGGACATGTGGAGGAGGAGGATCCCCGATAGGTGCAGAAATTCCCACGTGTATTGGAGATGTAGGAGGAACTACGGATGTCTGTCCATCAGGTGGAGAGGTGGCAGACCCCTCTAAAGCTGATGTTCCCGCTCTCATTGACCTTGTCTGCGGCGACATCCTGAAGACAGATCCCAAAGAATCAATTTAGGCAAAATGCGATATCATCAAGGAAGGACAGTACAGATCTAAAGAAGCAACATTCAAGATAAAGATTGGGAATAAAAATCCTAGTTGTGATTGCACAGGTCAAAGATGCATCCAAGGTCTGATATCTCTATCCCCTAGGTATCACAGTTCTACTTGAAACACACTAACTGCTAGCTTCCTTACCTACTGCAATAGTTGATGCTAGTTATTCTTATCACCCAAGTTCATATCAAATGCAACACTCTATACTAAGCACTGCTCTCTCTAATACAATCTTAGATGGATACCCAAGTCAGTTGGCAGTGAGATCTCAATTATGCTCAAGCCAACAGATCCTTACACATGCATCTCATCTACTTATATACTAATATATCTCTCTCTATAAGATCCTATCCTCAATTAAATTCCTCAAAATAACTCCTCGAATAAATTTTAAAGTAGCAATGCATACACTTTCCTCAAGGTCAATTATTTAAATACTGAAATGAAAACTTAATCACCTTAAAGATCCTTACAGACTTGTCTAGGTTATTGAATCGAATCTGAATCCTCAAAATAAAATTTTAATAACAAAATATCTCAACTCCCCAATTTCAAAGTTTTTGCAATTCATTGAAATCTTCAAAATAAATTTTTTTTTTTTATAACAATCTCAATCTTCTCAAAATTCAAAAATTTGGAATTCATTTTTCAATCTTCGATTAAAAATTTTAAATCCACCTTCTGTAGCCCCATAGCTCAAATGTTTAATCATTTTTACTGTCCTCATTGACGGGCATCATCAATTAATACTATAAATCAGTCTATAACTTCCTCTTAATATGAAATCAACTCTATAATGAAGCAAAAATCCTAATTTAATACCTTAATTAACAACAATCAAATCAATATCAACAAGTGAGAATGGACAGAACAAGGGAATGATTTTAAATTGGAAGTTTTAACAAGATTCTCAGGGGTCATCCCAGGAATCTCTCAAGAAATTGTGATTGAGTATTTGCTCTCGTCCTAGTATCCTATGTCCTAGATTCTATAGCAGGCACGCAGTAGTATAACAAGGATGTCACACTACTACGACATCGCACAACTCATGAAGTCTGACCTGCATGGGCCACCACTAAAAACGTGTCACGACCCGCACCCGGTTTAGGGGCACGAGTGCGTGGGTACGTCCAGCCTACGCCGCAGCATCGGCGGTAGAACGCTGTCTAGGTATTGATACTATCTAACTAATGTCACGCAGGCATCCAATCTCCATTAGGAGGCACGGATGACACAATAAGATGAACATATACTCAATCACAGGATTACAGCACGATAAGATTTCGAAATAATAAACTAAAATTAAACACAACACAAGTCCACAAGAAATAACTTAACTTAACAATATCCAGGAATCATCAAAATGCCGGAGACAAATTCGGTACCAAATAGTCTATTTAAAGAACTAACAATAAATAATAATTTCCAGCTAGACCTCCTGGAATCACAACTACTATCAAGTCTGCAGCTACTCACCATATGGTCCATAAAGTGTCGGACAGCGGTCCTCTAAGGCATAGTCTGGAAAAATATTTCCAGTCAGGAAGGAGCAAAGCAACACTCTCAAATAACAGTTCCATTAATTGATAATGTCTATAATACAATAAAACATGTCATGCTAGCTACTGAGAAGACAGTGAAATAAATGCAATGGTAATTTAAGAGAGACAGGTAATGTAAAGAGACAGGAAATAGGCAATATGATACAGTCAGTGCATGTATAAAAATGGAAGAACAAGGTACAGTATCATATACGGGTGATGTAGTATATGATTTAACATAGGGAACTGTAATATATTCTAAGTGTTTGAAATAGTAGTTTCAAAATATGATCGGCTTGGGAACATGTACGAGAGCTACAGGGCCTGGCTAATCATGGGTGAAGAGCATGATTAACACTTACAATTTTCTATACTATAATAAGAGGTTATGATCACATTTCTTACTAACTACTTTCCCGCCCCCAACTAGTACTGTGGATCCAACCATGACACGTCACGATACACGAGCAAGTCAAGTCTATCATGTACGAGGTCTAAATATACATGTCGTGCACAATGTCAATACGATAATCAAGGTAACATCTCATGACTGCAGATCCAAGCTATACTAGTCCGTGTAGCACAGTGTCAAAGATTCAGTTGTAACATTTCAAGATCATTGAACTTATAGCAATTATCAAGAATTGGAAATTATCGGAGAATATACTTGCCTTGGGTCCTTAGCTGGTATTTATGGATGTCCTGTTCCAGAGTATCCCCTGGGTGAACCAACAGTCCTATAGACATAACACAATCAAACCACATTTGTATCAGATGCTACGCTAACACACAGTCTATAAACACTGGCCTCAGGGCCATGCCAGACAGGGCACTAGTCAACTAGGGTCATCTAGTAGGACTACATATTTAAATAAACATCTTATTAATTAATTACATATAATTTCCATCAATATCGATAATAGATATATGTATAACTATATACTTTTAAAAATAAATAATACTTGCATATAAACATAATAAAATAATACTTGTATGTATATATATATAAACATAATTCATGAAATATATCTAAAATATATACCAATAACTTACTTGCTATAGTTGCACATTTTCCAAAATTCTTACATTTATATATTAACATATATCAAATACGTATTTACATATCTATACATTTATACCAAAATAATACATATACCAAATACGTTGTATATACATTTTTATATCCCAAATATATATATATGATACTTTTGTTTATGTATACAAAAATATGTTTTATAAGTACTAAAAATACATATTTGTATCTATTACCATTACATTATACAGTTAATTTTTAATAAATAAATAATATACATTTACCATTTTAATTACATACATATACTAAATATACACTATACATACCAATTAAATATATATTGAAATATGCTAAGTATATAAATAAAATACATGTATACCCATTTTATTAAAATATATTAAGTATATACGAAATATATTTTTATACGTATACCCATATTATATATACAATTAAACATTTAATTTAAATACATATGCTAATATATACAAATACGTATACACTAAAATACCCACACATTGATTAAATATACACAATTTCATATACTAATACAAAAATATATACTATACTCATACAATTAAATAAAAATAATTACTATACATATTCATATGCATTTATACTTATATACAATTAATTTTTAATAAAATAATACTATACATTACATAAGTTTAAATACCTACAAATACATATACATATTATATATATATACTCATGTATATACATATATATATATACATATATATATAAATATATATATATATATATATATAAAGAGAAGGAAGAGAGAGAAGAAGAAGGAGGGCTCACAGTGGATTGCAGGGAAGCTCGCCGGCCGCCGGAGGGGCAGAGGGCCGCCGGACCGCTGTTGATGGTGGTGGAAACAGCGCCGCCGGGTCGAAGATGGATGGAGATGGTAGATGGAGAAGATGGGGGAGTCGGGGTGGCTGGATCCGCCGGAGTCGTCGAGGCAGCGCCGCCGGACTGGGCAGGGGGTAGCCGCCGGACTTGCTGGATGGAGATGCCGCCGTGGGGATTTCGGCCTGGAGCAGCAGGGCTGACGGGGAGGTTGCCGGACTTGGATGCTCGAGAGGGGAGCAGCCGGACCTGATGGGGGCCGACGGACGCACGGGCAGCGGCTGGCCAGCCCGCCGGAGAGGGCAGAGACCGCCGGGTCTCACCGCAGAGGAGCAGCAGCTCCGCCGGCGCCGGAGTGGACGCTCGGGCCGGAGCTCAGGGAACGCACAGAGGAGGTTTCCCCCCCCCCTTAAATTGAAATTCAAAAATTTAAACCAAGAAGAAATGAAAGGAAAAGAAGAAAAATAAAAAGAAGGAAGGAAGGGAAGAAGAGAGGAAGAAGAAGAAGAAAAGAGAAGAAGTGGGGAAATTTCCAATGTTGGGTTGAGGGGAGATGGAGGCTTGAGGAGGGTGGTGTTTTCTAGGTTGCCTAGGGATTAGGGTTGAGGTAGACATGATATTAAATAGGATGAGAGAGGGTGTGATGGAGGGTGATGATTGCATCCCATGAATGGGTGGCCAGGATTTCATGAAGGAAATAATTCATGTAGGGATGAGGGTTTTTAATTAAAAATAATAGGCTCCCTCATTGGTTTAAAAATAATTGGGTGTTGGCACAAAATGCCAATTTGCAATTTAACCCTCTTAAATTTGGGAAATTGCACAAACACATGAAATGACAAAAATTTGGCGGGCGATTCGGGGTCCGGTGTTTTGTAGGGTCAGGGAACGCTGTAAGATGGGTATGGGCTGAATTTGCAGGGCACTGGAATTAAATGGGGATTTCAGAATCAGATAAAATGGTATCCTCAAATTAAATAAAAATAAATGCAAGTTGTGTTCAACAATTAATTAGGAGTACATGGGGCCAAAATCAGGTCAGGTCATCAATACCAATATTGAAGAAGACTCAGAATAGAATATTACCCTAATTTAGGCCGCACGAAAAATAGGTCAAGATGGCCTCCAATTTTCGATTGGAACGCACAACGATACAAAATAGGAGTTTTAAAATAAACGTCCGCGACGATTTTTCTGCGGCTAGAAACAATGCACAGGGAGCAAAATTATGAGTTGCAAAAATAGCAGGATGGAAGGCGGGCATGTCTAGGGCAAGATTGTGAAATTTGTTGGGAGACAAAAGTCTGGATAGTGCTCCATATATCGAAGCAAAGGCAATGCGCAAAATATTAAATAAATACAGTAATTAATTACACCTCCAATAAATAAATTATAAATAAAACAATTAACCTCAAAATTCCATAATTCTGACAGGTGCTCATCTACTGGCTTCTAGGTCTACTCTGCTAGCTAAAATAAAATAGTAAACACTGCATATAAAATTATATATTTAATTACACATCGCACAAAATTATTTAAATCAAATACACTATCATGCAATCAATTAATTGTAAATAACATAATATTAAATATTGTAAAAAAATCGAAAATACCCCTGTTTTTGGAATGTGGTAGTGACAACAAAAAGTGGAGCTGAAATAACCATTTTCCAACTTGTTCAAAGATTTTATTTTATTATTTGGGTTGTTGTAACTATTAAAGGATTTGTGGGAAGATATTGTGATCTTCAAACAACTATTTTAGAGTCTATAAAAGGGATAGAGATCAGGAGAAAATGGGGGAACAACACACAACTCTTCTTCCTCTTCTCCAATATTCTTTTGAAGTTTTTTTGAACATGTAGAGCTAAAAGTCTTGTTGGTCGAAGGAAACGGAAGCCTCGGAATGAATAAAATTTTGTGAGATCTAATCTGTGTTTATATTTTTGATCTGTACTTTGAGTATCGAATGTTTTCTTATGCACATTTTCATGATTATCTTGTTTAATGACTAGGATGCATACTAGTTTATTATTCCTGACAATCTAATGCTAAATTAGATATTGAATCCGTAATTGTTCGATCCCTCTAATTTGTGAAGCAACCAAGATTTAATGAACTGCTTTATTTTATTAGATCTTAGGAGAAAAACTTTTGACAAAATTAAATACAACCGCGTGTGCTTGTGTTGTTTTGCTTCATCGATCTCATCGAGTTTAATACGCTACTAGATTAAACCTTTAGCGCTTGTCTGGGGTTATTTAGTAGTTAAGGTTAATTAGATCGCTTGTTTTTAATTAATTATGGCTGAAGGAGATAGGAAAATAATTCCAACGATGAATATTCAAAGTATAAATTAATATATACTTGCATCGATGACCAGTTTTAAGATTCCAATGGTGGATGTTGACTGAGACCAATATTTTTTTTCCTTTGATTGTTTTAATACTTTAATTATTTTTAGCTCTTTTTAATTTACTTTGATCCAAAACTCTCCCCCCATCTTATTTCACATAGCATAAAGATCAAACTAATTACTCTTCGTGGGAACGATCCTTACTCTCACTACTACATATTATTTCAAGAGTAAAGGTTTTATTTTTGGGTGCCTACGATAGCACGCCAAATTTTGGCACCGTTACTGGGGAGTAATTTTAGTTAATTTTTGTGCTTTTTATGATCTTTATTTCGTTCTTGTGATCAAATAATTTTTTGTCTATTAACAAAAAAAAATCGATAACAGGAAATGGCGGCCAATTCTCAAATATTTGGCACTTGGCTAGATCTTCCATCTAGGCTTGCTGATGAGGTAAATATTTCTTCCCTTGAACAACAAATTTCTTGTTTAACTTCTCTTGTTCGTCAGATGGTTGTAGGTAACATGAAAACAACAAAGGCTTATGGGATTTGTCTAGTATCAGGGCATCCAACTGATATGTGTCCAACTCTTCAAGAGGAGCCCAATGAACAAGTGAATGCGGCATGTGGTTTTCCTGGACTACCACAAATGAAGTATGATCCCTATTCAGACACGTACAACCTAGGATGGAGAGATCATTCCAATTTTACCTATGAGAGTCCACAATTAAATCAGCTCACAACTCAAAATTGCCCAAGCTACCAGCAATACAAGCAGCAATACCTACAACCGAGCCAAACTTCTGATTCTGGTATGTCTTTAGAAGATATTATTAAGTCTATTGCCATTAATAACTTACAATTTCAACAGGAGACGAGGGCTAGTATCGAAAGTTTGAACAATCAAGAGTCAAATGATAACTGTAATTAATAAGCTAGAGGCACAAAGCTTGGAGAACTTACCATCTGAAACGATAGTAAATCCAAAAGAAACTGTAAGTTCAATCATTTTGAGAAGTTGTAAAGAAGTTGAAATTCCAGAAAAAGAAGCACGTGCATCGTCAAAAGAAGAAGAAGAGAAAAATATCGTTGCAGACACGAACATTCCTAATGACGATGTAGTACCTAATGCAAAAGAAGTTTTTAAACTTGATGGAAAAGATGGAGTAAAAATTGCCATTAGTGAGAATTTTGACAAAGAACATGAGTTACCTTTGAGTACTAACTTACATAAAACTGTTGCAGTGTTGAACGATCTTTCAAAAAGACAACAGTCAGGTAACATTCCATATATTTCGTTACCAATTTATAACAAAAGACCTTTACCTTCTGTTTTGTAGGGCTGCATTCTAGACTTGAAATCCCTGCCTAGTTATATCAAGTGTGCATAGAGTCGAGCCAACGACAATATTAAACAAAGGCGCTACTTGGAAGGCAACCAAAGAGAAGTTTTTTTTTTATTCTCGTATTTTATTTTTTGGTTATTTTGTCTTTTCTTTGCATTTAACCATACATTGGGGACAATGTCTGTTTTAAGTGTGGGGGAGGAGATTTAATTTTTTTTAAAGCAATTTAAGTTTTTGTTTTTCTAAAAAAAAAAAGAATTTTTTTAAATAAAATAATTTTGGTTTTTTGGTTTTTAATGATTTTTGGTTGTGTATGTCATGAGTAAGATTTAACTAGATTTGAAAAATTCATAACATGATTGAATAATTAATTTTTTTTCAACTTAGAATTAATTAGTCTAGTTATTTTCTATTGAAAATGGTAGTATCTAAATTGGTAGACAAAAGCCAGTGAGGATTTGAGCCTTTAGACTGACACATCAGTCTCATTATTCTTTCATGAGAGATATTCTTCCACTGATTTGTTTCTCTAGAACTTGCTTTGATTCTCTTCGAGGTCACATTGACACATGCATGCATGAACATGATTAAGGCCATTTTTGTTATGCGTTACATAAGCCAAATAGCCAACCTTGTAATTAACTTTTTTTTTGTTGAACCTCTTTGAGCTTTATTGTCTTTTTCTTGGTATACCCACATTACAAGCTTTCAACCAATAATATTTATACATTTACCCAAGTCGCAAAGCTAGTGGAGCATTGTTGATTATTATGATATGTATGGGTGTACGAAAAAATAAGAGTGGGGGTGTCTAAATTTGTGGTTTGGTTACAACCCACAAAATGGAACATATTTTTATCCTCAAATTTCCTAAGTTTCATTATTGTTATAAAAAAAAGAGAGAAAAAAGAAAAAAAAAGAAAAAAAAAGAAAAAAAAAGAAAAAAAAGAAAAAAAAAGGATGGAAGTTGTTTTACATTGTTTAAATGGTTTAAAAGCCAAATTGAAGAAGAAGTTAAATGGAGTGATTGATTTTACATGTTTTATATTGAGCTTGAGTTGATTCATTTTTGCTCCACTATTTTTGATGGCTTTTGAGCTACACTCCCAAATATATCCCACCTTAATCCTAAGCTACGTTACAACCCATGAAAAGTCCTTATGATTTATGTTATGCATGTGATCCCAGTGGTGGAGAATGAGAAGATATGCAAGCTTATGGTAGATTATTTCTTTTGGAATGAATTTGAGTAAAATATATACCTTTAAACACATGAGAGTTGAGTATTTATTCCGTGAGGGTCTACCTATTTAGTTTACTCCATTTTCAAGTAAAAATACCTACTAAGTAATTAGAAGTTGTTTAAGAATATATGTTCATGATATGTTATGAGTTTTGAAGAGCTTGGTTATTTTTTTATTTATGATATTGCAACCTTGATTTCTTTTTGGAAAAATAAATTAGAGTTTCGTCCGAGGACGAGCAAATGTTAAGTATGGGGGTATTTGATGAGAACATAAAATATCATATTTTTATTCCTTAATATATACTCCTTTATACTCATTTAATTTCTAAAGATACTCATTACTTTTATATTTTGATCTAGGATGCAATTGGAGTCACTAAAAGCAAAATGGAGCTAATTATCAATTCTGGATAGTTTTGATACCTTGTAGAAAAATGGTCATAACTTGACCATCCGAAGTACAATTGAGCTGATCCAAATTGATTCGGAAAGCTAAGTGATAGAGGCACAATTTTTCTGTTTTGAGTTTCCCGAGATTCTGACTGCATCATGGACCAAATCACGCTTGAAGTTGAGTCAACTATGCTGTGCACAAAAAGTGGAGCTGAAATAACTATTTCCCAACTTGTTCAAAGATTTTATTTTATTGTTTGGGTTGTTGTAACTATTAGAGGATTTGTGGAAAGATATTTTGATCTTCAAACAACTATTTTAGAGTCTATAAAAGGGATAGAGATCAGGAGAAAATGGGGGAACAACACACAACTCTTCTTCCTCTTCTCCAATATTCTTTTGAAGTTTTCTTGAACATGCAGAGCTAATGTCTTGTTGGTCGAAGAAAACGGAAGCCTCGGAATGAATAAAATTTTGTGAGATCTAATATGTGTTTATATTTTTGATCTGTACTTTGAGTATCGAATATTTTCTTATGCATATTTTCATGATTATCTTGTTTAATGACTAGGATGCATACTAGTTTATTATTCCTGACAATCTAATGCTAAATTAGATATCGAATCCGTAATTGTTCGATCCCTCTAATTTGTGAAGCAATCAAAATTTAATGAACTGCTTTGTTTTATTAGATCGTAGGAGAAAAACTTTTGACAAAATTAAATGCAACCGCTTGTGCTTGTGTTATTTTGCTTCATCGATCTCATCGAGTTTAATACTCTACTAGATTAAACCTTTAGCGCTTGTCTGGGGTTGTTTAGTAGTTAAGGTTAATTAGATCGCTTGTTTCTAATTATCTAAGCCTAAGAGAGAGAGAAAATAATTTCAACGATGAATATTCAAGTATGAATTAATATATGCTTGCATCGATGATCAGTTTTAAGATTCCAATGGTGGATGTTGACTGAGACCAATATTTTTTTCTTTTGATTATTTTAATACTTTAATTGTTTTTAGCTCTTTTTAATTTGCTTTGATCCAAAACTCTTCCTCCCATCCTATTTCACATAGCATAAAGATTAACTAATTACTCTTCGTAGGAACGATCCTTACTCTCACTACTACATATTATTTCAAGAGTAAAGGTTTATTTTTGGGTGCCTACGACATCACGCCATTATACCACTAACTTCTACTAACTAATGACTACAACTGTCACTGCTCTGATACTTTTGAGTATTAGAGATGCTCAAACCTCCTCACTGCACTTACACCTACACAGACACACAAACATATATCTACACAATTGCTCACTATCCTACACAAGGGTACCTCACTCCCACATAACCCACTGCACCTACACTGCACAGTCACTGCTGCACCTCACCCTTGGATACCTAAGTGTATCAACACACCCCAACTAGTGCCAACTGCTACTGCTACTTTCTTCAGCCCACTGCCATAGGCAGTGACTGTTGCTACTACCTTTAATCTCACTCACTCCTCATTGCACATTAAAGACTCGAAAACCCATATGCCTAGTACCCGAAGCCCCAACTGAACCTTCAATCTCACCCCCCAGTGTACCATATTTCCCCCAACACTCATCTACTGCTACTACAGTTGTTATTCTTCATTAATGTCTTAAAACAGACCTATCTATCTACTGATACACTAAACGGTCTCAAGTACTTACTGGCCCTGCACCAATGTGCACAAATCTGGACACTACCCGATATATTATCTCTCTCTACATATCACTGCAATGACTGGCACACTGCCTTCAGTTATTTTCCTCTCCCGATTGTGGTACATTTATGCATAGCACACCCTGCAGTCACAACTTCTCCCACATGTGCTCGACTGAACCCACAAGCCTATTTTCCCCCACTTGATCACTACCAACACAGACACAGGTATACACATGACACATGCATCATATATGAATTTTACTTCAATGACACTGGCATCTGTAGACAAATGCTCTCGAGTTTTATCTCACAGTCACTTGATTCACTTTAATCCACACCATCACCTCACCTGTACACTAACTGAACATGCAGCATATATATATATATATATATATATATATATATATATATATATATATATATATATATATATATATATATATATATATAAACACTCAATATCATATACCTATATATATACCATGTATTAGCGGCATTAAAACAAACACCTAGAGTACGTAATTGAGTAATTCATGATACACACCCAAGTGAGAAGCCACTAATCCAATTTTTCCACAATAATTATTAAAATATATATAATACATTATAATATAACTAAAGTAACTTTTTAAAATGAGAATCGAAGAGTAATTATGCAAAATACCCAAAATAGAGCTCTATATCACACGGTATCACACCGTATCATGATACGGCCTACTCGTGTCCAATTGTGAACACGTACCTAGTCCCACAACCCCTATCTAAGTCTAATTATATCTAATTGATCTCATGACACATAATTGATGTGTCAATCTCGTAATTCTCTCAACATGCACACAAATTACCACATAGAATTTATAATTCATAACCAATTAGCCTAGAACGTGTTCCTATAGGTAGCCCTATTCAATTGGGTCATTATTAATGGTCAAATTCATGATTTGAGAGCTAGAATGAAAAGAAAATTTAGAAATTACCAATTGGGAGATAGTTTCTCAATAAATTATTCTCACGGACACGATCCGAATACGCTCTTTTCACCCAAGCTCCTTCTCCTTGTGCTTCTTGCTTCTCCGAGTCCCAAGCTCCTTGTGGAATGAGAATGAGAGAGAAAATGGAGGTGAATTGAGTGAGAATTCAATGGAGGAAAAGATGAAAAATTGGGGATCTAATTTCTAGATCTAGAATGAATGCAAATGAGATGAGAGAGAGAGAGAGAGAAGAGGCTCTTATGGACGACCACCTTTTCTTCCTCTCCAAGTCATACACAATTGTCTAAAATGCCCTCCAATGGTTCATTATGGGAAATAATTAATGAGGGCTTAAATGGGGAGTCTCTATACTAATGCAAATTAGTCTAATCTCCTTAATTAATAAAGAAAAAATGGATCTAATTGGGCCTAGTCCATGTTGGGCTCACTAATTTGTCATGACAAATCTAATGGCTAGCGCACTATTATAGATAATTAATACAAGCACCCATAATTATATAGCATACTAAATAATATTTAATTCCTAAAAATAAAATAACAGGCCAAATTACTAAATTACCCCTATTTGGAAAAGTGAGGGTGACATATTTTCTGTCCATGCACGCTAATTTTGAGTCGTCGCATGGTCTCTTGAACAGAATACAGTTATAACTCGTGGGCGCATGTAGCGCTGTAATTTCCATGTGGCAATAGTTTGGATTTGTTGTTGCTGAGATCTTGGGTTGTTAGCACCCACCGTGTGTATGACTCGGTCTGCATGACACGTGGCATGCGCTGACTGGTTGAAGATCTTAGTTATTAATAACAAAAATATTCTATTTTAGAGAGTTTTTAGGGGAACAATGCCTCATAATAACTCCGTCGCGTGGGGATATGGGAACACTGCTGCATAACAATTTTACCGCATGGGAACGTTCTCACATGAAAATATGGGCATGCTACCGCATAACAATTTTACCGCATGGGAAAGCTGCCGCATGGGAATAATCATTGTGAAGACATAGGTATTACACGTTCTACGAAGCGTATTGGCCGCTGGCATAACTTTTAGTGGCTTGACTTTTTAGAACATTAAATGCCACCTTGTCAGTGCGGCTGCGGATGGCATTTGGGCTGCTTTTGCCGTATGGCTTTAGTTGCATGTGGTGCATGGCTTTTATTTGCATTTGGCACATGGCTTTAGTTGCATTTGGCTCATGTCCTTAGTTGCATGTGACGCATGGCTCATAATTTTTTATGCTTCTATAAGACCCCCTTCAAAGTTTTTAAACTTAACTAAGTTTGAAATACTTTGAACACAGAAGTATGCACAAAAAGTTGCATGGGGAGTATTGGCGCATCAACTTTAGGCCGCATGGACTTGATACCAGATCGTTCTCACTGCCGCATAGATTTGATGCCACAACGCTCTAACAGACTATCAAATCTGCATTGATGAGGATAATCTTGATCTCGGAATGGGTAGAATTACTCATGCTACAGAATTTGAGGCATCCCCATTAACCCCTATCAGTTATGACTCGAGTCATAGCTTCATTCTCATAAATGCTAGGTTCCTTGTTCGGCTTTGGTGCTGGATTCATCGAGAACCTAACCGTCGGACGATTGCCTCTGCCTATCATGAATCCTATCCTGAACCTATAAATAGCGGCTCTGAGGAAGTGAGAAAGCCTCTATTTTTCTTCCTCTTTCCATGCCTCTGTTTATCCCTCAACTGAAACCAGAAAGGGGCCATCTTGTTGAGTATTTTCTAGACCCGCTATCCTTGATGATCTACCATCTCGTGATGCTCGACTCGGTCAGAGGTAGGGGGGAGTGCCTTAGTCTTCCTTTTCCAACTCTAGGGAAGAGAACGATGCTTCTCGTGCCTATACTTGGACACATGGACACATATGCACAATATGTTGCATGGATGGGAGACCATCTGGAACATGCGCAGATGACGACCCTATCACCGACACACATGGTCGTTTACCGAAAGGATTTGACATAAAGATGTGTGGATGGCAAGAACCTTTTTGCCATATGCTTGGATGCAACTGTCTCAGGACGTTCATAAAGAACATGCGCTAGAAGGCCCTGCCCAACCACTCCCCGTATGGATGCGACTGTCTTTTTGAGGCGCTACATCTATAATATGTGCTATGGTCGATTACGCGCATGGATCCAAAGCTGGTGTTCATGTCCATGCGTATGAATGGATCGTTTCTGGCCTTCAAAGTGCTACTTCGGAGGAATGCGCATATTACGTATATCTGTTATGTTGTACAAATTTGTAAGTATTTTGATTTAGTGTATTTTTTATCATGCAGGGTTTGCCTTGGTTGGCTCCGGTCCCGATGGAGCATGAAAGGATATCATAATCCCGTTATTCATGACGAACAAACATATTACTCGAGAGATTTTCTGTCGTCTTCCAACCTAGTCCCCGAACATGGTCGCCGAATCGATTACAGGGTTGGGATTGAAATCCTAACCAAGACTTCTACTCGTGGCTCATCCACATAAAAGAAGTGGACCCATGCGCATTTATGTAGGCCCAGTTCTGTGTTGCAATCTCCCTTGCTATCCCTTAGTATGGATTCTTTTTCATGTATTGAGGTTTACACTGAGAAGCTTGTTGGAGGGGTGACCCAGAATGCACTGAGCTGCCGTCTTCACTTGCGTCGGTACCAGAAACAACACAGAGGGGTCCCCTGATGGAGAAAGTTCTGATTGTAGTATCTTTCCATCATATGTACTAACGATCTTTAATATCAATAAAAACCTTTGAATGTAATAGATCTTCATCAAATGTACTCATGATCTTGAATATCAATAAAATAAAATTTCTTTTCCAGAACTTCTCTTTTGCTCTGTATTGTGAATATGAGCTAGGATACTTAGAACTCGGTACGGATGATAAGTTGAAATAACGTACATCATTAGACGTATTATGAACATAACGATGAATAATCAATAAGAAGGAACGTTGCTATTGGGAAGTAATCTTACTCAGAGGTACTGTGGACGTGGTAAGGTACTTTGTAGAGATAGAGAAAATAAGACAGAGATAATGTGGACGTGACTATTTCTTTTCTTACAAGCTCGTCTTATTGGGGAGAATGGGCAGCTCATAGTTCATAGGTAGTATGGACGTGAACTACTGTTTAGGGATGTTTTGTAGATCAATTATCTGTTGCGTATTCGGGACTCCCGAGTACAGATAATATATTTTACAGCGTATTGTAGGGGGATCATAAGTCATATTGCATGCCCACACTTGCTCGAAAAAAGGAAATGTAAGCACTGTACATTTTTAGGCTAACTTGTTGGGGATGGAAAATACATGTCTATCTTAGACATAGTATTTTTTGAGGAACTTGTCGTTGATCGACATTATTAGCAAATCCTCATTAGGCTTCATGAACCTGTATGCGCCATTGGAATACACTGATTCCACTATGAAGGGGCCCTCCCACTTGTCTTGGAACATTCTATTTCATCAATTTTATCTGCATAAATATCGAACAAGTCAGGCCCTGATCTCCTACGAGTTTGATCATCCTTGTTGGACGTGAAATCACCATGCCAGCGCAACCACAGGATAATCGTTCTCATTCGAGCCAGATGTTGAGTGCTATCTTTCAAATTAGATTCATGATCGTTCTTACAAACTCTAAATCAAATCTGTTATTGATTACCTCAATCATTGAACCATAACATTCTTTTTCTCAATCCATACTATCCTCCAACTATCGATATCGTATCAAGTCTTCAAAATTTAAAACCATAATATCCATACTCAAGCTAAATTCTATCGAGCGATATCTTACTAAACCCAATTTTTTCATGCACGCTATCTTTCGTTCGCACCATCGTTCTAATCACGCTAATTTCGATTGCATCCTTGATTATTTTATCTCAAACTCAAGTTTCAATTTATTTGATTAGCTCATATAATCTACTAAGTTTTCTCGACCAAGATGTTGATTCCAATACTCTGAATCCCTATCCGATATAAGCCTTATCACTTTCTCAATTAATTATTTAATTGTTCGACCCAACTCTCGCATAAGACCTTAGAATTCCTTACTCTTTAGGCATTACTTATACCAAGACTTTGCACAATCACGTCCCTTATTGACAGACTCATTGCTACCCCGTAATCCTTGATTCACTCGAACATTTCCAAGATTATCCATACACCACTCAGGGTTCGAGCTATACTTTACAAACCTTCAAAACTCACTTTATCCTCAAATCGCTTATTCGTTCCTAAGCTATTGCATACACCACTTAGGAATTGAGTCATCCAAATAATTTTTTAATCGCGTTCGCATCAATCCATCCAATTTGTTTCCTTAAACTCAAGCACGATCCCTATGCGTCATTTTAATAAATCTTAGTCTCACATATTCCTCTTTGATATTCATCCATACAAACTATATTTTTGAGTCTTAACTTATCGATACAAATAACCGTCCAAACTATATCTAGAAACCTAGCCACGACTCCCTAGATTTGCCTTATGGATAGTATGCTAATATCTTTATTAATAGCCATTCTAAGTCTGACTTACACTTATCCGAATGATATACAATCTTGCTTGCCAATATGCTAGCACCCAAGGGTCTAGGTGTGCGATACCCAAGACAACTAAGCCAAAAGGTTGTATGCATAGCTATCATATTTGAACGATATTCTGGTCTCGCATACTAACTCGCCTAGTGTTCGTGTAAGGCTATATAGGTTCGCACGTAACTTGTAAATTCTTGGCAAAAGTCTATTCCCATAAAGTCTGACACGGTTCGGTATAAAGGCTATCACATAACAATCTCATACAACCAATTATTCATACGCACTTTTGAAATTATGTAGACTCATTGTATGGAATATCCCAACGGTAAAACGAGAGAGAGCGTATGCACATAACCCACGTACGTGCTTTCAAAAATGAGAGAAACGATACGAAGTCCAAGGACGTAAAGTCGTACTCTGATACCAATATGTCACGCCCTAATCTTCCGTAGGATCGGAAATCCCCACATAACATAAAACACCAAGCGAGCGCTCCCACAGGACGATCGTTCCTATCAGGATATGATGCCACACGAGCATAAGTTGCGCAAGGCCAAGATCCGAACAGGCGATGAAATAGCTAATCCAAAAATTGGCACATATAGTCTCCAATACAGCAAATATTTGAATGCCACGAGTAAACGGTCGTTCGATAACTAGTTCGTAAAGTCGATATGGCGAAAGCATAGAAATAAACACAAGTATGAAACAAAAACAAGCTCTTTATTGATATTAAAATAAGTACTACAAGCAGCGCTAGGCCGAGATTATAAGTCACTCAAGCTCTCTCTCCCTTTCTCTCTCTCTCTCTCTCTCTCTCTCTCTCAAAATAATAAAAGCGTGCCAAGCGGCTTATAATATAGAATGATACATAGGCGATATTTCAATACATTATGTCATGTATATGTTCTTTAGCTCCGGACGCAACACTCCAAGGCTCTAGAGCGAACATTACGCCTTAGCGCGCACGAGGGGATACTCCGTACCGAACAAGGTTCTTCCGTACCCTGCAAGCAACCTGGTGGGTTACCAGTACATGAATACACTGGTGGGGAAGCTTCTCGCGCACTCAATAAATCTAAACATGCTATATTAGTTTCGTGCACAATATATAAAGTTGTCTTTGTAGACTTGCCTTAGGATCAGTTTTATGGCAATGATATAAAGTCTAACTCGTGTAGCAGTGCATCGTGCGATATAAGAGTAACATGGAAAAACTTACCAACTTACCATTCGTCCTTCCTTGTCCAAAGATACAACCGAGTTAACCAAGCACGAATATAAATATATAATGATTCAAGGATCGCATAAGCTGACATAGGTGTTGCGAGCGTATTTTTTGACTCAGGTGAACAATTTACTCAGATTGTTCCCAGGTTTGTTATACGCAGATTCAAGATGGTTCATATGTTTTGCGTAGATTCTTTCAGATGTGACACTCAGATTATTCAGATTACTTGTTTCAATGCAATACAATGACTCGCATGCGGATTGCTGCTAAGCGAGATGAATTAATCTATATAAATATTTCAGTTGTAGGCTCCATGGTTATTGGGCACTAGGCCCCCCATACACAGTACTTAAGAATACTATTACATGGAACGGTCACTGGCATAGCCATAAAGGACTCAGACGACATTCATAATTTTTTACCTACCACAAGTGATGGCCAGTACACCCTGATAGGTACGACTTACCGGGCATTAAGTCGCACGTATGGCTGGACCCCATAGCAAGTCGCCAGTAATCCCATGATTCCTCCCAGGCTGGCACGATCCGGTGCCCCGGCGATCATCCGAGGAATCTCCATACCTCATGCATGAGTTGTACGTGACCATACAAGTTATTAACTTATCTTTTTTTTTCTCTTCTTTATTTATGCAACGATGATGGTTGTAGACGCGGTAGGCTATTACCCGCTATAAGTCATCCCGAGCGATTCTTTAGATTATCAAATGGGTTGTCGATGCTCCATGCAGTGCGAGTAGCGAACCCCACTACACGTCCCCGACATACCCGTTTATAATATTTCTTCACTTTCATTCTTGCGTATCTTTTCTTTTCAATCTTGCATTATGTGGTCCACGACACAGAAAATTACCTTGGGGACCTTATGGTCCCGAAGCCTTTTTATGTTTTTATTACTTAGCTCGGAAATGAATATTTTGATAGTCTTCCTGTCCAAACTAAATGATGCAAAACATGAATTATGTTACTTGACCATGGCATAAAACTATGTGACAAGCATTACAACAAAATAAACGATTTCTAGTTAGCACGTAAAGAAGGCAAGCAGTGGAACGGTAAAAACATAAGCCTTTATACTAGCGTGATGTCTAAAGGGTTTGTGCGAGGATTAAAACCGTGCAGAGATATATAAAGTGGCGCATAAAAAAATCTATCAAGTTACTTCTTTTTTTATGTTCTAGACAAGAAATTAAATATGGGATTATTCCCTTAGCTATGTGTGTTATATTCTTTATTAGAATGCAAGAGGTGATTTTCCTAGCGAATAGCATATTTTGTCAATGTTTTATGTGTGCAGGTTAAGTAAAGACAGGTTCATCGTAGCCATCAACCTAAGCGATAATTTGCCTTGGCCGAGCGATACTCCGAGCGCGCCTTTAAAAGTCTAAGTCTGAAATTCTGAAGGGCCAAGTATGAATTTCTTTGCCTCAAGCGAGTCTTCTCGCCGAGTTAGGCGGGACGGGTCGTCGCACTCAAGTCTTTTGAATTGGCTCTCCGCATTGACACGAAGCAGGTCGTTACATCCCATAGGTGAAAATTACTTCATAATGGTAGACCTAGGTGGTAGAGGCCTCAAATTTATTAGATTTAGGCTTTTGTGTGGTGGAATTGTATTTTCTATGGTTAATTTGGTAGAATTACGAATTTGTGTCCACCAAGTATTTGGATACATGTTCCCAAAAAAAAGTTTATGTCCAAATGAATCATGCTTGTGTCCTTGTGTCTAAAATTGGATACCTAGGTTCGTGTCATGATAATTCATGATACACATGGTTATAATTGTGTCCATATATGTTAATTATGTGTATACATGTGTTCTTTTGTCCAAAATAGTCCAAATTTGTTATAATATTCAGCCTCGTTTTAAGCAGCCATAAAAACTTAAAAATATCATAACTCATAACTCAGGAATCCGATAAATTATACATTTCTAACAGAATCGCATCAAAGTTAGATTTTCAAATATATAAATTAATAAGCCAAATTAGATTTGGAACTATCTATAAAATTATTTGAGCATCAGTTGTCCGAAAAATAATGCGTTTTGGTGTTTTCACAATTCAGGGACTTTTCGGACACAAAAATTTGATCCGTTTGAAGTTTCCAATAGCTTATATGAAGGGCTACGACATAATTTAATCCCAACATTTATTAAATAGGTCTAATAGGTACAATATTAGTTACAAGTTTAGATTTTTACGGGTATTCATAAAAACGTGGATATGGCCATCGTTATATCACTAATAGACTAAAGATATAACGTAGATATAGATTAGTATGAAACCCAAGTAATAGGATATTTATTGGTTCATGCACATATTGACATTGACAATTCATAATATAGGTTACTTGGGCTCCGATACTATAACCACCCAAAAATTTCTGATTAATAAAATTATATATATATATATATATATATATATATATATATGCAATTTTGTAAGAATATATGTGAGTGTGACCCCTACTACGTTAGCATATTAGAAAGTAGAATTTCTCGTAATAAATAAAATAATTTTGGTATTATATAATAATAATAATAATAATAATAATAATAATAATGATTCTAGTGTTAATAATAAACAAAATAAAATAAAGTAAAATATAATAATAAATAAGTTAGTTGTTAAAAAGAATATATAAAATAAAAGTAATATAAATAAAGAAAATATTAGTAAAGAAAAAAAATAAAAAAAAATAAGAGCACTTGCTAGTGCTACAAGCAAAAGTAGCAGCATCATAGACCTTTCACCCCCGCACCATAAACGCGGAACACAACAACATACCAACCCGACCCATAACTTCCTTATATATATATATATATATATATATATATATATATATATATATATATATATATATATATATCCAGGAAACGAAATCCTAACCCTACTTCTTAATCTCGGAGCCGCAACCCATCTTCCCCACCATCGTCGACCCTCGACCGCATCCCAACGTTGTCGTCGTCGACCGCCTGAATGCCGCTTCGCTATAGTCGATCGCCGCGAACTCGAATTTTTGATTAACTCGACCAAGGTACCATCCTACGATATATATATATGCATCCAAGAAACGAAACCCTAACCCTACTTCTTAATCTCGGAGCCGCGGCCCATCTTTCCCACCGCCGTCGACCCTCGACCACCTCCCAACGCTGCCGTCGTCGACCGCCTGGACGCCGCTTCGCTGCAGTCAATCACTACGAACTCGTCTTTCCGATTAACTCGACCAAGGTACCCACCTACGACAGCAGATTTCTCTCTCTATGCAAGGTTAATTTTTGATCTGTAAACTTTTATGCATAGACCACATGATCTAGTTTACGATTGTGTAAATTTTTAGGATGAAGCCTGATTAAATCAAGATGATAATTCTCCTCCAAAAACCCAAAAATTGCTTTTATATGAATATACATATTTGACAGAATTTACAATCAAGAATCCTGTTTTTGAAGGCAAATTTCTCGGAATCCGTTCAACAAAAATTTAATTTTTTTCTAAAATAGAGTATATATAACCATGATTGCAACAAAGTAATTACTTTAGAAAATTACTCATTAATTGCTGATGAAAAACTGTGTCCAAAAACCCAAAAAACTTGCTTTAAAAATATTCAAAATTTGTGATGCGGAGTGGGTTCCGACAAACCGGACCACCATGTCACATATCAGTTGTTTCTAAAGGAGCATATGGAATACCCTAACGTGCGTGCTTTCGTAGAAGTTGATTCGGACGTGTGTGCGCGTCGGAATCAACGCGTATCCGTGAAAAGTTTTTCGAATTTGTGTTTTACAAAATTTCCAATAAGTTTAGGCACGCTCGTCGAAATGAGACAAAACTTGCGTCATTGGACTCATGGTATCACGTTGGTCCTGTGACTCAAGTTTCACGCAATTCTGAGACAGTTGATCGAGCCGCCTATTTGTGGGCCTACGGGTTGACTTAAAGGGTAAAATTTTGATCGCTCATCGGAATCTAAAACTGGACATACCGTTGAGTTTGTATCGACATTTAAAATTTGTTTGACCTATAACTTTCAAATTTATATACTTTTACCCTTGGCACGTATTTTGATGCAAAGTGGGTCACACATGGACCCCCACTTTGACCCAAAATTACCGTTTTGTCCCTGTGTCCAAATTAGAAAAAAAAGTAGTATTTTTTAGCTATCTCACTAATTTTGAGAATGTTAGTGATGTTTATTTCAACATCCTGAGACGTTCAATCGGAGACAGTGGGTTTTGATACTCTGTACTTGACACCTAGACGTTTACATTACGCAACTTTTCTGCCAGGCAAGTATACCTTGCCATTGTACTGCGATTTACATTCCATATGGTGCATTCAATTTTTTCTATTATTTATTTCATATATTTTACTACTATATAAACTGCACGTCCAAGAATGAATTAGGAGCAACGACGGTGGCGTCGTATTTTATTTTTATTATATATTATGTATGTTGACCTAGTTTTATGAGACCAGCCCACTATCTTGAGGCATTCTTATGTTTCATTGACCGTGACACAGTTGTTACACGAGTGTGAGTCTCATATAGGACACGTACTTGCGTGACGGGCTGGCCACCTGTATGTATAGGACGTACGACGGATAGGGATAATTTCTAATAGAATTGCATGATTACAAGCCTTGACAGTCATTAGAGATGTTATCGTGTCATGGGTATGGCATAAATAGAGCATGGGGTTGGGAGAACAATAAGTAAGGCGTTTGGGCTCCTTTGCACTTTTTCTTATGTAACCCGTACGCTCCGCCGGAGATGCGTGTTCAGATGACCCTTATATTATATCTCTACAGGCGGCCTCTGACGTTCAAAAGACGTCATACTTTTTAGACCCCTATTTCTCCGAGAGAATCATGTCAATCTCATTTTTAGCCAGATAGCCCATGTGTTGAAAAGTTGTTCTCAAAGTGCATTCACATAGACGGTTAGGCGACTCTTGGATATTTATTTTTATTACTTTACTAGCATGCTATTTTTGTATCTTGTTACATTCCTCTGAGGACCTAGTCCACTTCTAGGTATAGACGGGCAGGATTATTCGCGGGACCCGAACCTGACGCTTCGTACCCGATTGAGGAGGTCTTACCTTCGGAGTACCACTGATTCTTCACAGCTGATGGATATTTTAGCTACTATTCTTTTATTGACATTTATCTTATATTGGAGTTTTGATCTCTTCTCTCATTTAGTTTTTGGTATAGTCGACTGGCAGTGGATTTATTTTCACCCGTTTACCATTCTTTGATACTTCATATTTGAGATTCAGTTATTTATTTTATATTTTTTTATTTATGCTATGGATGAGATATAGATTGCGTGTGACTTGTGTTGACAGTATATTACCACTTGTGGATTTGATATTCATATACGCCGTACATATGTGTTATGATCTTCCAACACATTGGAGTTGTCGTATACATACGGCTGGCATGTTACGTATTCCTAGTCTTACGTATTCTGGGACTGGGGCTTGACATATTTTTGTGGTGGCCCATGCAGTTCAGAATATACTATCTCGGTTACGTTATTATACCGAGTTATCCTGCAAATAGGATTAGAGTATAGGATCTCATCCACTTATTTAATCACTTTCTTTGAATTCCAATTTTGTACCCTCCTTTTCTGCTTGATTTGTATCTACCTTGAATTTGTTCCAATGCTTTCCTCCCCCCATGAGATTTGTTGTTACCCTCGCCATCACTGTAGATGACTCGTCAACTCAGGAGGAGTTGTACCTATTAGCCGTATTTGTAGATCTTGTCCTGTAGTGATTTGTGGCAGAGAGATGAATGTCCGACTCTTAGTCTTTCCTATGCCGAACTTTGATGTTGTACTTGGGATGGACTGGCTAAGTGAGTACCATATTTCTTTAACTGCTATGGAGGAAGCATTATTTTTAAGGTACCAGGCCAGTCGGAGCTCGAGTTTGCACGAGGATCTACAGAAGTTCTTGCTGGTGTTCAGCTGGCAATGGACGACGTTATTTATCATCCTATCATTTCAGAGTTCTAAGATGTCTTTCCAGAGGAATTTCCAGGACTAAATCCAGACAGAGACGGAGAATTCTCGATTGAGTTGACACCGGGAGCAGCACCCATAGCGTCGCATGTTTATAGATTGGCAAAGAAGGAGATGGATAAGTTAAAGGAACAGTTTAAAGAATTAGAAGAGAAATGCTTCATCCGGCCAAGTGTATCACCCTGGGGAGCAACATTATTGTTTGTACCAAAGAAGGATGGGCCAGTGTTCATGTGCATCGACTATAGAGCCTTGAACACTGTGACTGTGAAGAATAAGTACCCGTTGTATGGTATTGATAACTTATTTGATCAGCTTAGTGGAGCCAAGGTATTCTCAAAGATAGACTTGAGATTGGGATATCACTAGGTGAAGGTGCGAAAGTAGTATATTCCGAAGATCGCATTCAGGATAAGATATGGACACTACGAGTTTCTGGTCATGCCATTTTGATTGACCAATGCTCCAGCTGTCTTTATGGACTTGATGAATCGAGTGTTCCATCAGTATTTGGACCAGTTCGTGATTGTCTTCTTAGATAACATACTTGTCTATTGGAAGAGCCACGAGGAGCATGAGAAGAACCTGCAGATTGTCTTAGAGACCGTGAGAAGCGAACACTTATTTGCGAAGCTCAGTAAATATGAGTTTTTCTTGGACATGGTCTCTTTTATTGGACATGTCGTCATGGGAGATGGTATTTTTGTTGATCCAGAGAAAATCTCGGCAGTTGAGACATGGCCTGTTCCTAAATCATCATCGGAGGTGAGGAGTTTCCTTGGACTTGTGGGATATTACCGACGGTTCGTGGAGAACTTCTCAAGGATAGCAGCGCCTATGTCTCGGTTGACGTGCAAGGACCAAGAGTTCATATGGACTGACAAGTGTCAAACCGCTTTTGAGGAGTTGAAGAAGCGACTGACCACATCGCCAGTATTGACTATTCTATCAAGATCAGGAGGTTATGTGATTTATAGTGACGCATCGGGGAAAGACTTGGGATGCGTATTGATATAGCATGGCAGGGTGATTGTATATGTTTTTAGACAGTTGCGAGTACATGAGAAGAATTATCCAACTCATGACTTGGAGCTTGCAGCCGTTGTTTTTGCTATGAAGCTATAGAGACATTATTTATATGGGAAACGAGTGAAGATCTATACTGATCACAAAAGCCTCAAGTATGTCTTCACGCATAAGGAGCTGAATATGAGGCAAAGTCGGTGGCTTGAGTTGATGAAGGACTTCGAGATAGAGCTGTATTATCACCCAGACAAGGCTAACGTAGTAGCAAACGCGTTAAGCCGAAAGCCTGCAGCATACTTCTTGACGACATAGTGGGAGTGACTAGAGGACTTGCAAGAGCATGGCATAGAAGTTGTATTACCCGGAGCAGACATGACACTAGCCAACTTGCAAGTACAGTCATCACTAGTAGAGAGGATCAAGGAAACTTTTCCTATGGATGCCAGATTCAGGAGGTTGAGAGAGAGGATAGAGGATGGAGAGAAGACAGGATTTTGCATTCATGATGATGGGACATTATGATGTGGTGAATGTCTATATGTTCCCAATGGAGAGATTCGATAGGAGCTGATGGCAGAAGCTCATAGTTCGATATATTATATCATCCTGGAGGCACCAAGATGTACCGTGACTTGCGACAGTACTTTTGGTGGAATGGGATAAAAAGGGAGATAGCTCGTTTTGTAGCCAAATGTCTAGTATGTCAGCAGGTCAAGGATGAACATCAGAGGACAGCAGGGCTACTACAACCACTTCTAATTCCTGAGTGAAAGTGGGAGCACATCACTATGGACTTCGTCACGGGCTTTTTGAGGAGTCCAAGTGGGCGATATGTTGTTTGGGTGATCGTGGATCGACTCACCAAGTTCGCACATTTTTTGCCTTTACGAGTTGGCCAGTCTATTAAAGCTTTAGCTGACTTATACATAAGGCAGATCGTGAGGTTGTACGGTATTCCGGTCAGCATTGTTTCAGAAAGGGATTCATATTTTATATCGCACTTTTGGAGAAGCATGCATGAGATTCTTGGGGCTCATCTAAAGTTTAATACATCTTATCACCCGCAGACAGATGGACAGTCAGAGCATACTATTCAGACACTGAAAGATATGTTGAGGACTTGTATTTTGGACTTTGGAAGATCATAGGAGGACCACCTACATCTTGTGTTGTTTTCTTACAATAATAGCTATCAAGCGAGCATCCAGATGGCTCCGTTTGAAGCATTGTATGGAAGAAAGTGTAGGTCTCCCATGTGTTGGAGTAACGTAGGAGAACGTTAGATATTGGGACCAGAGTTGGTAGTCAGCACTGTAGAGACAGTGAAGAAGATACAAGGGCACTTGCAGCGCAAGACAGGCAGAAGCAGTGGACATATCTTCACCGTCGTCCCTTCGAGTTTAAAGAAAGCGATCATGTTTTCTTGAGGATATCACCTACTAGGGGCACTAATCTCTTTGGAGGACGTGGCAAGTTGAGCCCAAGGTATATTGGACCATTTAACGTGCTAGAGCGAGTGGGAGAAGTGACGTATCGACTGGCACTACCAACTTCACTCGAGGGAGTGCATGATGTATTCCACGTGTCGCAACTCAGGCGATATGTGACAGATAGCAGTCATGTTCTCGACCACTCTGAGATCACCATTGGGCCGAGCTTGTCATACCATGAACAACCCGTGGAGATTCTTGATCGTTGAGAGAAGGTGTTGAGGAATCAGTATATTCCCTTGGTCCGTGTGGCATGGATGCATCACTCGCCAGGAGAATCCACTTGGGAGCGCGATGATGACATACGCAAACATTTTTCGCATCTGTTCCAAGAGCAAGGTATGATTTACTTGGTTCTTTTCATACTGCATAATTTTTGTTTCCTACAATGGGTTAGTTTTAATTTCGAGGTCAAAATTTCTTTAAGTGGGGTAGAATGTAACCACCCTAAATTTTTTAATTAATAAAATAATATATGTATATATAAATATGCGATTTTGTAAGAATAGTGATGCATGAGGGTGACCCCTACTACGTTAGTATATTAGAAATTAGAATTTCTCGTAATAAATAAAATAATTTTGGTATTATATAATAATAATAATAATAATAATAATAATAATAATAATGATGATGATGATTCTAGTGTAAGAAATAAATAAAATAAAGTAAAATATAATATAATATAATATAATATAATATAATAATAAATAAGTTAGTTGTAAAAATGAATATATAAAATAAAAGTAATATAAATAAAGAAAGTATTAGTAAAGAAAAGAAAAGAAAAATAATAATAACACTTGCTAGTGCTATTAACAAAAGTTGCAGCATAGACCTTTCACCCCTACCCCTTTAACGCAGAACACAACAGAATACCAACCCGACCCATAACTTCCTTCTATATATATATATATATATATATATATATATATATATATATATATATGCATCCAAGAAACGAAATTATAGCCCTATTTCTCAATCTCGGAGCCGCGACCTATCTTTCCCACTGCCGTCGACCCTCGACCGCCTCCCAACGTTGTCGTCGTCGACCGCCTGGACGCCGCTTCGCTGCAGTCGATCACCGCGAACTCATCTTTCCGATTAACTCGACCAAGATACCCACCTACGACTGCAGATTTCTCTCTCTTTGCATGGTTAATTTTTGATCTGTAAACTCTTATGCACAGACCACATAATCTAGTTTATGATTGTGTAAATTCGTAGGATGATACCTGATTAAATCGAGATGATAATTTCCCTCCAAAAATCCAAAAAACTGCTTTTATATGAATATACATATTTGACAAAATTTACAATCAAGAACCCTGTTTTGGAAGGTAGATTTCTTCCAATCCGTTCAACAAAAATTTAAAATTCTTTTTCTAACATAGAGTCTATATAACCATGATCGCAATAAAGTAATTACTTTAGAAAATCACTCATTAATTGCTGATAAAAAACTGTGTCCAAAGACCCGAAAAACTTGCTTTAAAAATATTCAAAATTTATGATGCGGAGTGCGTCTCGACAAACATGACCACCATGTCACGTACCAGTTGTTCCTAAAGGAGCGTAGATACCCTGACGTGCGGGCTTTCATAGAAGTTGATTCGGACGTGTGTGCGCATCGGAATCAACGCGTATCCGTAAAAAATTGTGCTTATCCGAGTTTTACAAAATTCTTAATTAGTTTGTGTACGCTCGTCGGAATGGAAAAAACTTGCGCCATTGGACTTGTGGTATCATGCTGGTCCTGTGACTCAAGTTTCACGCTATTCTGAGACAGTTGATCGAGCCGCCTATTTGCGGGCCCACAGGTTGATTTGAAGGGTAAAATTTTGATCGGCCCATCGGAATCCAAAATTGGATATACCGTTGAGTTCGTATCGACGTTTAGGATTTATTTGACCTATAATTTGTTTAATTTAGAGACTTTTACCACTGTCACATATTTCGATACAAAGTGGGCTACATGTTGACCCCGTTTTGACCCAAAATTATCGTTCTGCCCCTGTGTCCAAATTGGACGAAAGGGTAGTATTTTCTAGCTGTATCGCTGATTTCAGGAACGTTGGTGATATTTATTTCAGCATCCGGAGATGTTCAGTCGGAGGTAGTGGGTTCTGATACTCTGTACTTTATATCTGGACATTTACATTACGTAGCTTTCCTACCAGGCAAGTATACCTTGCCATTCTACTGTGATTTATATTCCATATGGTGCATCTATTTTATTTCTGTTATTTAGTTCATATATTTTACTTCTATATAAAATGCGCGTCCAAGAATAACTTGGGAGCAACGACGGTGGCATCGTATTTTATCTTTATTATATATTATGCATGTTGACCTAGTTTTAAGAGACCACCCCACTATCATGAGGTATTCTTATGTTTTATTGGCTGTAACACAGTTGTTACACGAGTGTGAGTCTCATGTAGGACACGTACTTGCATGACGGGCTGGCCACCTGTGCGTTTAGGACGTACGACGGATAGGGATAACTGCTGATAGAATTACATGATTAGAAGTCTTGGTAGTCATTAGAGATGTCATCGTATCATGGGTATGGCATGAATAGAGCATGGGGTGAAAAGAATAACAAGTAAGGCATTTTGGCTCCTTTGTACTTTTCCTTATGTAACCCGTACGCTCCGTCGAAGATGTGTGGTCAGATGACCATTATATTATATATCTACAGGCGACCTCTGACGTTCAAAAGACATCATACTTTTTAGGCTCCTGATTCTCTAAGAGAATCATGTCAATCCCATTTTTAGCCAGATAGCCCACGGGTTGAAAAGTTGTTCTCAAAGTGCATTCACATAGACGGTTAGGCAACAATTGGATGTTTATTTTTAGTAATTTACTGGCATGCTATTTCTGTATCTTGTTACGTCCATCTGAGGACCTGGTCCACTTCCAGGTGGAGACGGGTAGGATTATCTGCAGGACCCGGACCTGACGCTTCCTACCAGATTAAGGAGGTCTTACCTTCGGAGTACCCCTGATTCTTCGCAGCTGATGGATATTTTAGTTGTTATTCTTGTATTGACATTTATCTTATATTGGAGTTTTGATCTCTTCTCTCATTTAATTTTTGGTATAGTCGACTGCAGTGAATTTTTTTCACCCGACTATTATTCTTTGATACTTCATATTTGAGATTCAGTTATTTATTTCATATTTCTTTATTTGTGTTGTGGATGAGATATAGATTTCGTGTGACTTGTGTCAACAGTATATTACTACTTTTGGATTTGATAATCATATACAGTGTACGCATGTGTTACGATCTTCCAACACATTGGAGTTGTCGTATACATACGGCTTGCATGTTACGTATTTCTAGTCCTACGTATTCTGGGTCTGGAGCATGACAGATACATGTTATGACACTGTATCACCGACTCAGGATCATAGGCGAGTACATTCTTTGATAGTTTTTTTTTACTTGATGAATACTATGAAACATGTACTTAATGATGTTATACTTGATTACTGACACGATGGTACAAGGATTGGTATATATATTAGATCCTCAGTTATGAGATGTTACTTTCATATTGAGACCTTGCTCCTCGTATTGATATTAGACATTGCTCATCATATTAATATTAGACATTGATCATTGTATCGTAACATGTCATGGTTGGATCAATTGTACTAGTCGGGACGGAAAAGTGCTAGCTAGATATGTGATCATATCCATAGACATTGTGGTAGTAGACATCGGCTACTAGCTAATCATACACTTCACATATGATTGAGTTACCTTTTCCTTAGTATAAATATTGAATTGTCCAAGCCGATCACATATCTAAACTAGTATTTCAAAATACTTAGCGTAGTTATAGTTCCTCTCTATTCCACTTCATATATGCTGACTATGCCATGTTGCTCTTATTTATTGATTCCTCCTACTTGCCATGATATGATATCAATTCTACATTGCTTATCATATATTACATTTTCTATTACTGTTTATAGTTTTTATCATTTAATTGGAACTGCTATTGGAGTTGTGCTCGATCCATCCTGTCTGGATAATATTTTTGGAGTTGTTGTGTCCCACGTTCCTGGACTTCGGAGTAATGCTTCAATCGAGACTGCTATTGCAATGTGGACCATGAGGTGACCCTGTAGAGATCTAGACTAGTATTACTTTATTCAGCATCTACTATAGTTTAATTTCTAATAGTTGGTTGTTTGGATTGCCTTCATTCTATATCCTCCTTAGTATAATATGATTTAGTTATTATGATACTAGTTGTTCTTGATTAAGTTGTGAACTTCTTGAGGTCTAGACATCGTTGTACTGTCGATGCTGCAATGTAGGTTGGATGTACCAATGTACTCATGCCCCGATCATCCGGATGTCGGTCGTGACAAATACACAATGTATAATCACTGTGGAAATGCTCATATTGAAATATGTGGGAGATTGTTGGAATTATATTTAAAATTTGGTCAATAGTGAGCCGATCCCACAATTTAGCTAATCCAATTATGTTATTTCAATATTTTGGTAATCATTTATTGACTTGAACACATGAGCAGTGTTACCTCAAGTGGTTGGTATGGTGGAGAGTTTTTCTCGTGGGCAATATTCAAATTCGACAATAAACATTGTTTTCATGACATTGTTTTTTTGAGGAAGACCCTTTTGAGGTAGGCCCCAAATTAGCAATTCGGACACGGGTGCGTAGCACAGGCGAAAGGGCACAAAGTGACACTTTGATAGTACATTTTGCACTTCGCACGAACGCATCGGGCAAAATTTTGTGATATTTTGCACGTCTAGCACAATTTTTGCGCGAGAAGGTGCGAAACGCATCGGGAGCAATTATGCGATGTCTCGGACGTCCAATATAGTTTTGCGCAAGAAGGCGCTTCCGTGACGCCTCGTGCATCCATCGCAGTTTTGAGCAAGAAGTTGCCTCCGCGAACGTCTCACGTGTCAGTGCAATTTTGTGTGATAAGGACTTCTGCACATTTTGCGATGTCTTGCACGTCCAGCGCAGTGCTACGCGTGAGGGGTGGGGTCTGGGTAGTCAAACTATCCCATGTGGATTTGTGGGACGGCTAACCACCCGAGTTTTTAGGAGAATATTCACCTTGGGAAGTCCATCCCACATGAGGCCCATGTGGACCTGCGGGACAGTTACATATCCCATCCCCCCCCCCCCCCCCCCTCCCATTTATATTGTTGTACTCTTTGGAGACGAGGAATCAATTTTTTTGAAGAGTCTTCACCTCTCTTATTTCTTCTAGTTCCTACTTCAAAGAAATGCGAAAGAAATGCTGCAACATCATTTGTGCTCAAAGTGAGTCATAGAAAGATTGGTCTCTCTCCTCCCAAAGGGTCTTAGTGAAGTATTTCGGAAGCTCAAGCGAACTTGTTGGTCCACAGAAGAAATTCGACGTCGAAGGTCGAATCTCGCTATGAGCAATGATGATTGACATCATCCCAGCAAACAATATTTCTTCTATGTCCTATTGTAGCAATGTGGTTACATTTTCAAAGCCTTTCCGTCACTTTGGAATCTTTTCTTGTTCCGAGTGGTGGAACTCTTCAAGGTTGTAGTTACAATTTTGTTCAAAAGTTGTACAAATTTTGTAACCGGAAACTACTGAATTTGCTCTATCATGATACCATGTTTCTTATGCTTAAAACCACTTTTCCACAAAGAATAAGAAGATGGCTCCTTAGGTTGACTGTCTGACTGTTGTATAGAATGCTTCTAGGTATATTCTTTGGCCAGCGTGACTACCCTATGATGTATCTCTATAATCTCTATTATGGGGTGTTAGTTTCCCTCAGTGCCCGTAAGTTTCCGGATTCCTTCACAAGTTTTTATCATGCTTTGAGTTTTTCCTCATATTTTTTTTTTTTTTTTTTTTTTTTTTTTAATGTCTAATAGATTATTCAAAATTTTGTGTACACTATATTGTATATTTTTTGAATCTATTATTTTTAACTTCTATCAAATAAATAAAAATAATAATACGTTTTCGTGACTCGATAAAGTGATCATCATTTTAAGTTGATAGTGCAATCTTATACAATAAATATCTATAAGACTGATCAAATAGGGCAAAGAACAAAAAATGTAACGGTTTCTAAATCAAGCAACAAACCATATACAGTGTAACAAGCAAGAAACAACCAAATATATCTATGATCGAAGTCAAATTCGGCATTCACAAATTGATCCCAGCACTTTTAGAAATGTAAAAAGTACGTGAGATGAAGATCTGAATTAGGGGTGCAACTCCGACGGTTGGCTTGAATTTTCAGGCCGAGTTCAAATCCAACCCGATTCAACATATGTTGTCCAAGATCAAGTCCAGAGGATCGATTGGACTCAGGTTGGATCGGATTTATCAAAATATAATAAGATATTTAAAATAATTTTAAATAATAATAATATTAAACACATAATCAAATTGTAATCAAGTCTCAATTATTAAAAAATACAAACTGAAATAAAATTTAGGATAAAGAGTTGAAAAGTTTGGATAAAAAAATTTAGTATTTAAACTTTTTATTTAAAAAGTATATATATATATATATATATATATATATATATATATATATATATATATATATATATATATATATATGGTTTCGGATTCTTTGAGTAAACCGACACATGAATTCGAGTGCAACCCAATTTTTGATCGGGTTCAAATATTTTAATCCGAATCAAAGTCCGAACCTAAATATCTTCAACCATAACTAGGAAGTGGTGTCAAGGTGTGTAAACGGGCAGGCCAATCCGGAACCTGCCACTGACTAGGCTCGGCCAAACCCGGTCCTGGTTGGCCCAGACCCGATCAACGGACCGTCCCGCTCCAGTTGAAAAGTTTGGGTAAAAAAATTTAGCATTTAAACTTTTTATTTAAAAAAAATAATAAATAAATAAATAAATATATATATATATATATATATATATATATATATATATATATATATATATATATATGGTTTCGGATTCTTTGAGTAAACCGACACATGAATTCGAGTGCAACCCAATTTTTGATCGGATTCAAATATTTTAATCCGAACCGAAGTCCAAACCTAAATATCTTCAACCATAACTAGAAAGTGGTGTCAAGGTGTGTAAACGGACGGGCCAGCCCGGAACTTGCCATTGACTAGGCTCGGTCAAACCCGGTCCTGGTTGGCCCAGACCCGGTCAACGGACCGTCCCGTTCCGTCCCACACCCCCTACGGGTTCGGATTGGATCGGAGAATCTGACCCGTAAGCCCGGCCCGGTCCATCCTCTGGTCGGGTCGAGTCCAATTCGGACGACCGGTCGGGCCGGCCAGGACAGCGCTGTTCAGATCCAGTTCGATTTTATTTATTTATTTAGAAAATAATAATTGTAATATATATATATATATATATATATATATATATATATATATATATATATATATATATATATATATAAAATCAGGCAGGTCCGGACCCAGACCGGTTCAGCCCGGTCCAACCCTGACCAGATCATGAGCCCGAACTGGATTGGATTATTTATTGACCGGGTCGAACCGATCCGGCCCGCAGCTCTCTTCGGATTGAGCCAGGTATTGAGCCAGGTACAACCGGACCCAGTCAAACCCAGTTGACCCGGACCGATGGGCCGGCCTGGACAGGCCCAATACACACCTTGAAAGTGGTGTTGTGCTACTATACAGATAAACATGTCTTTTGATAAACACAGATAGAAGCCATGGAATGAATCATTTCATTACTGTAAAGTGTCAAAAGATACAAAGAGCAGAAAAAAATAGCAAACCTTTCTGAGTTACTTACAGTGAAATAAGACCATCTACAATATTACCTGAACTACTTTTTGCTCATTTGAACCTTCCCCTGTAGATAATGACTACTATCTAAAATCAGCATGTGTGGCAATTCCTTCTTTCTAAGTCAAACCTAACTTTATGCGAAGTATTCAATCCCTTCTTCTTGCAAGAAGTGTCAAACTCTTTGACGGCAAGAAACTCCAGAGAACAATTTGAACATGTGTCTGTAAAAGAATACCAACCAGTTGTTATGTATAGGCTTCTCAACCCACATTTAGAGAGACCCTTCAAATGAGACTTGGGGATGAGGACTTTTGGATGGCTGAGCTGATGCAGCGGCCAAGCTTTGAAGCATATTAATGACACCATCTGTGTCGTCGAGATAGTACTTTGCCTTGCTCGGTTTCTTACCAATCGTGCAATCAAAAACTTCACGGATTATTGGCAATGATGGATTGTTCACAGCACTCTTGATGCTCTCAAACATGTCCTCATCAGAACGATCATCCCCGATGCACAAAATGAAGTCCGGAGAATTTCCCCTAGTCACCATGGTGGAGATGAGATTTGTCACGGCTACACCTTTGCTTATCCCCTGCAGATGATTCCCAAAATCAGAAAAATATTTTAAACTCTAAAAAAGAATTGATGTGTAGAACTGACACTGAAAGAAGAAGGTTATTCAATCAAAATAAAGTTGATAAATGGATATAATCTGTCATCTTGTCCGAAAACAAAGCTTCGTTGATTAGTACGTAATCGCTCTGTTATCAGATTTAGGAGGATTTGAAGCACAAGATTTCCAAGACAATTTTCTTTTTCTTGCCTGGGGGTTCACTTCAACTATGGCCTGGCCTCTTTTGACTGCAACAGGCTCGTTCGCAAGCACATTTTCGAGGTGGTCGAGTAGTTCTTTCGCCTGCCATGATCCAAAATCTGGATCGGCCTCCTGGTGATGCCAAACCAATGCACTTTCCTTATGCTCAATATAAGAACCATCAGTCGCCTCTGTGTAATGCTTCATGACTGGTTCGGCATTCTTCTTCCAGTCAAAGTTACTAGAACCTAACTGGAATACTTCCCAGGGAGAATCCTGACTCCACCTATAGCAATCAAACTCAATTCAAATAAAAGCCATGCAATAAAATGAGCAGCCAAGAAATAAAAGAAAAGATGTTGAAATGAAAAAAGGATCTCTCTTCTAAATGCCATTGTTTTGTTCAACATGTTGCTTACCTAGTGAGTCAGAAAATTTTAGTTTTAGTAAAAGATGCTCATAAGTAGACTAGTACATTCTATCAACATGTTGCTTACCTAGTGAATAAGGAAAATTTATTTTTAGTAAGATGCTCAAAATATAACATGGCACAGAGTAGCATCTGAATAAGCATTCCCAACTACATATCTGTGCGTTGTCCGTATCTTGTTGCATATGTATCCACCAACACGATACAAATGCTCCTCTTGTTGCATATGTATCCACCAACACGATACAAATGCTCCCATTAACACTGGTACACTTCCTCTATCTGTCCATAGTATCCATATTGTGCCGTGTCGTATAGATTTCCGTGCAAGATAGATTTACGATGAGGGCACAAGATCAAGTTTCACAGTTTCCAACCTTTAGTGCTAACATTAATCATGCTATAACACGCGAAAGAACTTCTGAATGATTCCACAAATGTCAAAACTTAATCTTAATGCATATATCATGATAGGAAAGAACTAATAACTTCTGAACTTGTATTTTTGTTGCTTTCTATTTATATTTTACCCTTTTATTTATGCGTTACATATGAGAGAATAGTGCTTTATATAGGGAAAACTATTTAATGAAATAGAAAGAAAAAGGAATGCAACAAAAATGTAGATAGGCAGGATTTTACCTAGTGAAGTAGCCATGCTCGGCGGAGATCCCCAGCCGTTCACAAGGAGCAAACCATTTGCCCAACGAGTCCTTCCCTCTGCCACTAACCACGAAAACAACATTTTTTGGATCCGCACACAAGCCATTGAGTACTGAAATGACTTCCTTGCTTGGCCTCCTATCAATGGAACCCTCCGGCATAATCGTCCCATCGTAGTCCAACAGTATAAGCCTATTGCTCGTACGCACATAAGCTGCCTCAATGTTTTCTACGGACAACCTCTTGAAATTTGGATCCAAGGCCATAATCCTGAATCCCAAACCTAGCCCCATTCCCCAACAGCTCTTGTTGTCATGGTCCTTGCAAGCCCTCTGCAAGTCCTGATCGAAAGATTTTGCCCAGTAGGCCACGTCATGGGAGCTGACATACTTATAATGCTTGCCGTGCCTCAGCTGTTTCTCTTCGTCCGACATCGTGATGGCCGAGTACATGCCCTCTGCCACGTCGTCCACGCTCCACGGGTTGACTCGGATGGCCCCACTGAGGGACGGGGAGCAACCGATGAACTCCGAGACCACAATGACGCTCTTCTTCCCACTGGAGGCGGCCAATGCTGGGCTCCACTGCCGGCAGACGGTATACTTGTACGCAACGAGATTAAGCCCGTCCCTGACTGGATTGACGACCACGCAATCAGCAACAGCGTAGTACGCGACCTTCTCGTAGGTTGGAACAGGGGTGTCGACCAGCACAATCGGGTCGTACCCGGGCCTTCGGAACTGGGCATTTATCCTCCTTGCGGTGCCCCGGATCTCTTGGTACACTTCCTGCACGTCCCTCCCTTGGCTCCTGGCCGGGTTGGCAATCTGGACCAAGATGACCTGCCCGACCAGCTTCGGATTCTCGGTCAACAACATCTCCATTGCAAGAAACTTGAGACCGATCCCCTTGAACACGTCCACGTCGTCGACACCGAGCAACAGGTGCTTCCCTGCAAACCTCTCCCTCAACTCCTCAACCTTGTCCCTCGTCTCCTTCATGGCCACTACCGCCGTCAGCTGCGACATGTGGATCCCAACCGGCAGGATCTTGATGCCGACGGTCCTCCCGTAGTACTCGATCCCGATGTAGCCCCTCTTCGCCTGGTAATCGAGGCCGAGCAAGCGCGAACACGAGGACAAGAAATGGCGCGCATAATCGAAAGTATGAAACCCGATGAGATCGGAGTTGAGCAGGGCCTTGAGAAGGTCCTCGCGGACGGGTATGGTCTTGAATATCTCCGAGGACGGGAAGGGCGAGTGGAGGAAGAACCCGAGCTTGATCCTCGGAGCCCTCTTCCTCAGAAAAGTAGGCAGCACGAGGAGATGATAGTCGTGGACCCAGACGAGGTCGTCGTCAACGGACGATACGAGCTCCATGACCTTGTCGGCGAACTGGATGTTGGCTGAGATGTATGCCCTGAACTCCTCGACGTCGAAGCGGTGGGAGGAGAGAGGGGACAGGGGGAGGTGGTAGTGGAAGAGGGGCCACAGATAGTGCTTGCAGAAGCCGTGGTAGAATTTGCGGTGGAGATCGGGGGATAGGAATACCGGCAGGCAGCGGAAGTGGTGGTAGAGATGGGAGGCCACCTCCTCCTGCTCCGAGGGGTCCACGTCGGCGCGGAGGGTGCCAACGTGGAAGGCCTCGGAGCCGTCGGGGAGACCCGAGTGCAGCTGGAGGGCAAGGGCATCCGGGTCCCACGAGAACTGCCTCCCGCCGGTGGTCGCGTCGCGGGCGACCACCAGCGGGAGATGGTTGGTGACGATGATCCGTCGCTCTGCCGAGGGCGACGGATGATCGTCGTCGTCTCCCGCGGGGCTGTGCGTGATGACCCGCGGGAGGCGGATCGGGCTGTGGGACTGGGGATCCGGATCCGATAGGGAGAGAAGATCCGCGGCGGAGCGACTCGGCATGATAATTATTTAGGAGAGGGAGAAGAAAAGAGATGCAGATTGGGAAGGGGGGGAAGAGGAGTATAAGAATGGATTGGGTGGGGTTGGGGTTGGGGTGACCGGAAGTAACCGGTGGGAGTGGAGTGAAAGGACGAAAAGGGGCTTTGAAAAAATATCACGTGGTTTTCTCGTATAAGAAAATCCGTTACTTGAGAAAAGATTGGATATGATGAGACCAGCTGGATATGAGAACCAGCTGGATATGAGAACACATCATCAGGGTATATATTGTAAGAAGAATATTTTTGCTGGTTTTATTCACTTATAACATATGTTTCCAAATACGACAATGCTACACCTACAACTAAATGCATAGACCATTTGTACAACTATCACGTGGAACCCACGTGGCGGCCGACTATTGGATGAGGAGATATGTGAACCCGATATTTGTCACATTGTCGTCACGTGGCAGGAGTGTCACATGACAGCCATTCATTGGATGAGAGGTGGGGTCGGATGCGGCCCACATAGCAGGGAGGAGAGAGGGTTGTAAGAAGGTTGTAAATATTCAGTAGTAAACTTAGCATTTTCCTTCCAAATATGTCATGGGAACTATTCATGAGGTGATATATTGTAAGAAAAATATATTGATCGAATCGGAATGACGGAAGATCCATCGATCGAGCCACTAGGACGTTTTATATATAGTTGTATAAAACGTCATCGGGTAATATATATATATATATATATATATATATATATATATATATATATATGAGTTTTTGATATTATCTCCTGTTAGATGGGGGATATTGATATTATTTTCCTGTTAGATTAAAAGTTGAGAACACCTCTCTGTATGTGTTGTTAAAAACTTATTAGCGCCACTTTCAAAACTCATTAGCGACACTTACAGAGGTGTTTTCAAATTTTAATCTAACATTAGGGTAATATCAATATCCTCATCTAACAATGGGGTAATATCAAAAACCCCTATATATATATGACATAGTTTCGAACTAGTAGGGAGGGAGGAGCGGGTGAACTCCATTATTCGGAGTGTCGACTGGAAACTGGAAGGGCATGTTGTTGGCGGCCATTTCGCAGACGAGATCAGATCCATCAATATTCAGCCGCATATTGGTGGAGAAAGGTGGAGATGGGGTAGAAGCATGAAAATATATGCTGCAGAGTTATACACGGTATTTCAGTGCCGTGTGGCGAAAGACGTGACTTCAGAGCCATCGGCGTACAAACGGAGCTTTATCGCTAGTACAGCGTAAAATATAGCTCCAGAACAGCCCGCGTAATGCAGTATTTCCAGGCTGCTCCGGCGTAAAAAGGTTATTACATCGCCACTTTGGCGTAAAATCTACTCGCTTTTAATGCAGTGGGAGGTTGTACGAGGAACTCTTCGTATTCCTCGAATGAACCTGTCAAATCATGTAGTGAACCTGACGTCTGGCTCCTGACAAAGAGTACTACACGACTGCCCATGCGACGGCTGTAATGATGGTGCGGCACAGAGACCCAGACCGTCGTTTTGTGACATCTCCTTGATACATAGTGCTTTTACGCATACAAAGGAATACGCTGCCTTGTTTTATACAGGCAGAAGCGAGCTTTTACGCTCAACAAGAGACAAACGAACCGTCACGTCAAAAGCTGCTCTTCGTACAGAGCTCGAGGCACGTCTCGGCAGTTAATGCGTGTGATGGGGGCAGATCTCTGCATTTAATGCACGGGATTTGGTTCCATTTTCAAAGACTGGGTGAGCCATAATTACGGCTAATACATCCACATCATCACCTCTGCATATTACCCCATCAGGCTATTTTCAGCTATAGGAGCACGTCGTACGCTACCTCCTTGAAATACGCCGACCTGGCTATTTTCAGCTATAGGAGTACGCCGTATGCTATCTCCTCGGAATACGCCAACTCAGGCTATATTTGTATTGGTGCGTAATGAGGCTATTTGGTCCAAAATTAGCTCAAGACCTCAGTCAAAGAAGGATGATCGGCTATTTTGTATGCTAGCTACCTATCCATGCAGCATCAGGCTTCTACGCCTACTCGGCTTCTACGCCTACTTGGATTCTACGCCTACTCGGCTTCTACGCCATGGTGACAGTTATTGGCTTCTACGCCAACCTTTTCTACGCGAGGGACAGCTACCTACGTGGCTTGCATGCCATGATCTTCGCAGCAGTTATACGCATTATCTCATAATGGGACACGCGTCACACGCAGATTCAGAGGATCATTTATACGTGGGTAGCAGTTATTGTAACTGTCGCGTAAAAGGTGCCACATTCTCCACTATCCGGCTTCTACGCCGACTGGACGGTTACTGTCACTAAAACCCTATAAATAGAGACCTCTATTGACAGAGGTCCAGGGTCGAAAAAAAAGTCAAAAAATCGAAGAACAGAGAGAGTAGAGCACAGACAGAGAGTAGCGATCAACGATTTTGGCATCGAGCATCCACTCCCCTTTGCAATCTTTGAAGCTTCTCCGTCTTCTACAACACTTCTTCATCATCGTATGATCCAAGGGACAAAGTGATCGACCGCAGATCAGACTCCTATAGCAATATTTACCCAGATTAAAATTTGTACTTGACATCCTCGTATAGGATTAATTGTACTTCTTGTTTGTAAACCAAAGAGAGGGTTTCGTATAAACCTTATTTTATTTCTTTCGTTTATTATCAAACACAAGATGGCGACTCTGTTGGGGACCTCTTTCTCATCTGACGAGAAAGCAATTGCTCAACACGATACAGTATCAGTAGCCATGAAGAATACCTTGGTCGTCTAGTTCGACCAGTCCGCCTACGAAGACATGCTTCGAACATGGGGTAGCTCTCACTCTCTCTCTGTCCAAGACAACAGAAAATTGCGTAAGGTCTGGATGCCCCGGACATCCCCTACCATTCCTGCCGACTATCTGGTTTTTCCGACCAACAAGGTTGTAGCTTTGCAACCTTCGCGCTCTGCGCATAAAACTCTGTCTCCCGTCTGTGACGTGGTAGACAAAACTTTTGGCGATGCCTCAGTGCTAGGCTCGAAGTCTGCTTCGCGCTCCGCGCGTAAAACTTTGTCTCCCGTATGTGACGTGGCAGACAAAACTTTTGGTGATGCCTCAGTGCTAACCCAGAAGTCTGCTTCGCGCTCTGCGTGTAAAACTCTGTCTCCCGTCTGTGACGTGGCAGACAAAATTTCTGATAATGCCTCAGCGCCAAATCAGAAATTCCAAACGCGCTCCACGCGTAAAAATGCATTCGCCCTCCTTGGAAAAGCAGATGGTCCCTACGATCTACGCAAGGGAAAACAAGTGGCGGAATCCTCAACTTCTCGGCCTTTACGCCAGCAAAAGAGGAATCTACCCGCTCTCCAGATTACACGAGAAGCTGATGGCCGATTGAGGACCTCCTCAGGTTTACGCCAGCCTGAGAAGAGTTCCAAATTATGCCAGGTTAGGCCCCTCAGCGTAAAGAAGGCCCAGTTTGCGGAAAGGCACACTCCTCGAGGATCATCTACTACTCATATGGCTAACCTGCTGTACACGGGTGGCAGAGAAAAAGTTATGGTTCCCAACATTCGCATGCCAAATGATATGAACAGGAGGAACAAGCCTTCTTCTTCTGCCAATCCCCCTGACTTGCATGAATATCTGATCCAGAAGCGCAAAGATAGAGGATCTTCCAGCATGTCTATTACGCCTCCTAGGGAGCACTATTATAATAGTCATAGGATTGTAGTTAATTATTGCTGTTCTGAAGCAAAACGGTCGGTTTTCGACCGGTTGAACTACTCTCTGTCTTTCCAGGAAGAAGAGCCTACATATGCATCAGTGAACATGGCTTCACACGTTCCTAGGGGAAGGTCGAATTCAAGACGTCATCCTCCTAGAACTCCAAGCCAAAGGAGATTCGACAAGCTCCTTAAGAACACTGAAGCTGGGGTATTCCGAAATACCCGTTCGAGGTCACGACAACCGGCTTCGTACTCTTCTGATTCCGATACTGGGGGTCGCCAGTTTCCCGAATTAGATGCTGAAAGTATAGAGTCAACTTCTACAGAGACCTATACTAACCCTTCAATGACACCCAGGGAGATGGGAGTCTATGCCATTGGAGATGCAATCCATGATGGAGAATATGCACCAGATGATGCTGACCCAACACACAGATGCTATGGCTCAAGCATCGGTCCCTCTGATTCAGATACGTGTGGTGGTGGACTTACCACCATCCAACGCTAACCAGGAGCCTGCTCTAGATCAAGAATCAGCAGCTCCCCCACTTCCTAACTCGGAGAATATATTGCCTCATGTTGGAGTTGTAATACAACCGATCTCTCACCACTCTGCGGTCCCTCCACTGGCTGAAGATCCGATGCAGGCAGTACGGGAGTTGAAAGCCCAATTTGATGCCTTGAAGAGCAAAGATCAGCTCAAGAAATTGGGAATCAACCAGCCTTATCCAGCTATCTGGGATGAGGTCCCTTTCCCTCCTAAATACAAACCACAGACTATGGCTTTGTTTGAGGGAAAGACATCACCGAGCCAGTATATGAACTACTTCAGTATGATGACGATGTTATTGCAAGAAAATGACGCCCTTCTCACTCGAGTGTTCAAAGGCTGTCTCTTGGGAGTGGCTTATCAGTGGTATCGTAGTCTTGCGGACAACTGCATTACATCCTTTGAAGATTTCAAGACTTTGTTCTTCGCGCGATTCTACGAAGGAGGGATGGACATGTCTATGTCCTCTCTCATCGAAGAGAAGCAGAAGAAAAAGAAGAACGTTCACACTTTTATCGAACGTTTTCGTCAAGCCACTTTGCAAATGCCTTTCGGAGTTCCAGACTCAATATTGGTGGACATTTGCAGGAAGAACCTTCTTCCGGTGATCTCGGTGTTCACAGGACCATATTAGTTCCATGATTGGCCCTCGTTCATCATCTCAACGGTAGCCGTTGAGGACAACAGTCGGAAGGCACGTGATAATGGAATTATGATATCTGCCTCTGATAGGGGCAAGAGGTCATCCTCCAACAATGACCTTCCTCGTGGTTCCAAAGGAAAAGAAGCTCTGGCGATCAATACGTCCAGGCAAAATACTGCGGCAACCACACAGACGAAACCTGGGACTTCCAGGCTCATTGAAGTATACTTTTTTGATGACGACGATATTCCGAGCATATTCGAGTGTCTAGTCAAAAGCGGCAAGATTACCCTCCCAGAGTTAAAGCGGCCTAATGAAGTCGGCAGTACCAATAACCCCAAGTACTACATTTTTCACAGGTACATACATCACGCCACAAAGGCGTGTTATGTACTAAAAAGGAAGATCCAGGAGTTGATCGATGCTAAGGCCATCACTCTGCACAACATCGAAAAGACGGTCACAGTCAACATGATCTCTCTTTAATTTGGCGATCTGCCTCCACAAGAAGTTCCGGATGGTGTTGTACCTATTTCTCGGACAACGATGAATATCGTTAATCTCTCTCCAACCAGGGGTCAAAATCATGACCTGGTACCCCTAACTACCCAGCGGGACGAGATTATGTGGGTTCATCCAGATCTGGTGTCAAAGATCGAGGAAGAGACTCAAGCTGCTAAGGCTAAGTCTAAGAAGAACTCGAAGCGTAAACCATGTCATACGGTTACGGTATCCTCGACATCAGAAGAAGAGGTTTTGGCTACTGGAACCCGTTCAGGGAAAGCCTACCCAAGGACTATGGAGCAAGTCAGGAAGATGCATCGACAGACGCTTCAGCTGCCAAGCCTTCAGAACCGGAACCCGTCATACCAGAGGCCGGTCCTTCGAGACCAACTTTGGCGGATAAGGGGAAGCAAAAAGAAGTGCGTTTGATAAACCTTTGAAGAATATTCAAAACAAAGGTTTAGAGAAGCCATATAACTTTGACATCCTAGCCCAATTGGCTAATACACCAGCCAGGTTGTCTATTTTTGAACTACTCAGGCTCTCTAAAGATACTCGTCAAGCCCTGAGTGAAGCATTAATGCAGGCGGATGCATACTTGACCCAGCTCAAGTCCCCTGATGAAGAACCTGTGGCATGTCCTCAATGCCATAGTGTGATGGAGGTGGTCCCAAATATCACTTTCACTCAAGATAACATGCTGTTAAAACATAACAGGCATGACAGACCCCTCTATTACACCGGATACGTCGGTTCCATGGAGGTCGACCGGATTCACATAGATCTGGGATTATCAATCAGCATCATTCCTCATAGTCTGCTCAGACCGCTGAGGATTCCTACCAGCGAATTGGCTTACACCACCACTATAATCGTGGGTTTCAACGCCAGAAAAAGTAAGCCGTTGGGGAAATTCGTCTGGGGATCCAGATTGGCGACCTCAGATAAGTGGCTACATGCTATGTCATTGATTCAGAGGTGTCCTACAACATTCTGCTGGGCAGACCATGGATCCATGATCACAATATCGTTTCTTCGACTCTACATCAATGCTTCAAATATGTAGATGCCCAAGGAATAATACAAACGGAGTTTGCTGACCTGAACCCATTTAAAGGAGTAGAATCCTACTACTCCGATGCCATGTTGTACACTCAAGACTACATGGAGGAGGTGTTAGGCGAGACAGAGGAAGAATCCCACCGGGAGCCAGAAGAACCCTCTGCCAAGCAACCTCTGTCAATCAAGGTGAAAGGGCGAACTACTCGTCCAAAAGTCGTGGAACCCATGGCTATCCACCTGAACAAAACTAGGTCAGGAAAAGGAGGTGATCCTCTAGTGATCACTTTGAACCAGAAGCCTCCACCCTTGGTCATCAACCTTCGGCTTATCAAGCAGCCGGCTGATGTAAATATAACCAGGAACATAGTTTCTGATGATAATAAAGATCCTATTTTCCAATACATTGACGCTCAAATTCCAAATCAGGAATCCTCTCCCCATGACGATATAGAACTTATAGCACAAAAATTCTTGGAAGCTATGGACTCCTATCATCCGTATGTGTGGGAAGTAGCAACATCATCTAATGTTATCACGACATATGGGCCACATGAGGATTCTATCTTTATTGTCCCGCCTACTCACAGCAGTCAGCGTCCAATAGTCTTCGGTTGCATGCACAATAAACCGACTATACTAGAGGATTCTTCCGATGATGATGCTGGTAAAATACAGGTTCACAGATATAGGCCGCATGCTTTAAAGATTATGCAAAGTATGGGTTATGACTTGAAGCTGGAACCCGGTCTTAACTATGGGAAAGGCAGACGAATGCCGTTGCACGGTGATCCCTACTTCCAATGAACTCGTTTTGGGTTAGGGTATACCCCTTGCAACTTCTGAGTCAAATGAGAATATCTTTTCCTCTTCTCAAGATGGCTCGTCGTCCTCCGGCATCATATGATGCTCTCGAACGAGCATTATCAGTAAATACGATATTGACAGATTCCCTCGAAGCAGACGAACAAGAATCTGAACTGTTTGAGAATGACTCTTGGGCTCAGCAAATGGATACACAGTGGGAACTCCAGTTCGAGCAGAGAGAACCTCCCATTGAAGATAAAGTTATCCAAATTGACGTTGGGGATGAACTTTCGCCAAAGCCGATATTTATCAGTAATAATCTTTCCGAAGAAGAAAGGGAAGAAATAATCCAGCTGATAAAAGAATATATCGATATCTTTGCGTGGAATTATGAGGATATGCCAAATCTTGATCCGAAAGTGGCTACTCATAAGCTCAACATATTGCCCAATTCGAAGCCTGTGAAGCAACATCAGCGCCGGTTTTGTCCGGATATGATGGACGCTATCGAAGCTAAAATCAAGAAGTTGATAGCCTGTGGCTTCATCCAGGAAGAACAACATCCTGACTGGGTTGCCAATGTTGTTCCAGTCATAAAAAAAAGTGGGAAAGTACGTGTCTGCATCGATTACCGAGATCTGAATGCAGCCTGCCCCAAGGATGAGTTTCCTCTTCCTATTACAGACGTCATGATCGATAATACCTGTGGGTTTGAACGCATGTCTTTCATGGACGGATTTTCAGGATACAACCAAATCAAGATGCATCCTGAAGATGAAAAGCATACTGCCTTTCGGACACCATTGGGGGTATATTGCTATACGGTCATGCCCTTCAGATTAAAGAATGCCGGGGCTACGTACTAACGAGCTATGAGTAACATATTCCATGAGCATTTACACAAAATAGTAAAATATTACGTGGATGATATAGCTGTCAAAAGTTGCCTCAAGGATAATCACATCAAAGACTTGAAGACAGTGTTTGAGTTGATGCGCCAACATCAACTCAAAATGAATTCTACAAAGTCCTTTCTTGGTGTATCCAGTGGTAAATTCCTGAGATTTGTCATTACCGCTAAAGGCATTCAAGTGGACCCTGATAAAGTTAAGGCCATCTTAGAAATGCGACCACCCCGTAATCTGAGGGAACTAAGGGGATTTCACGGTCGTCTGGCTTATATCCGGAGATTCATATCCAACCTCTCTCGGAGATGTCAGCCTTTTTCTTGTCTCATGAAGAAAGGTGTATCCTTCGTATGAGACGAAGCCTGTCAGCAAGCGTTTAATGATATCAAATGCTATCTCACTAATCCTCCAGTTCTGGTGCCTCCTGTCATAGAAAGACCATTTTTGCTGTATGTTCGAGCAATGGATCATTCTTTGGGGGCTCTCCTCGCACAGAAGAACAATGAAGGTCATGAACAGGCTATCTACTACTTAAGTAGGATGATGGTCGGAGCTGAACACCGGTACAATCTAGTAGAAAAAGAATGCTTGGCCCTGATGTTCGCCATTCAAAAGACGCGACACTATGTCATAGGCCAGACTATTCATATCATCTCCAGGATCAATCCTCTTCGGGTATTGATGAACAAGCCAAGTGTTCTTAATTTCTGACTCACGACTTGGGCGATATTATTAACACCATATGATATGGTGTACGTCCCTCAGAAGTCCATCAAAGGCCAAGCATTGGCTGATTTTCTAGCTGCTCATCCGATTCCGGAGACCTCCAAACTATACAAAGATATTTACGACGAAGTTGTAGAATGTAATTCCGTACTAGAAAGTGATACATGGCAATTGTTCTTCGTTGGTGCCTCCAAGACTGGTCCCAGGGGAAACGTGGTTTCAGGAGTAGAAATTATCCTGGTCACTTCGGATAAACTCGTTATCTATCGAGCATATTCTCTTACCAAGCCTTGCTCTAATAATGTGGCAGAGTATAATGCCCTACTAATCGGGCTCCAAGTTGCTAAAGAATTGGACGTCAAATATCTGGAAGCTTTCGGTGATTCTCTGCTGATCGTCAATCAAGTCAGAGGAATATATGAAGTCCGTAACCCAGATCTCATTCCCTATCACCAAGCAACGGTCGAGATAGCCATGACGTTCAAAGGGTTCTTCCTAGAGCATGTACCTCGATCTCAGAATCTGGAAGCTGATGCCCTGGCCAGTCTAGCTGCAGATTTAGCTACTCCTATAAGAAGGCAGAATTCGGTGATCCTTCTTAACAAAAATTTATTCTGTATGAAAAACAACTTTCACATAGAACGCAGCTACGCTGTGAACACAGATCCTCCCAAGAGAGACTGGAGAAGTCCCTTTATAGACTTCGTGGCATACGGAATATTGCCGGAGGATCCTAAAGAAGCAGTATCCATCAAAAGACGATCATTACGCTTCTATTTTGATGCGTCTTCACAATGTCTATATCACCGAACCTACGATGGATTGCTACTATGATGTCTCTCCGATGATGAGGCACAGCGGATTATTTGTGAAGCTCACGACGGTGTATGCGGAGCACATCAACCCGGTCCTAAGCTACAGGATTGCATCAGGAGGATAGGCTATTACTGGCCTACTATGATCACGGATGCAATAAAATATGCAAGACAATGCAAAGCCTGCCAGGTTCATGCAGATTTTATACATCAACCTTCTGAACATTTACATCCTACGATTGCATCCTGGCCTTTCGAAGCATGGGGTATGGATATCATTGGTCCTATTCACCCGTCTTCTTCCAGAGGTCACCAGTTCATACTGGCCATCACGGATTATTTCTCCAAGTGGGCAGAGGTGATCCCTCTTGCTAAGGTGAAGACATCTAACGTGATCAGCTTCATCAAGCATCATGTCATTTATCGCTTCGGGATACCCCGAAAGATAATTCATGACAATGGGCCTCAATTCATCAGCCAAGCATTTCATCGATTTTGCGATAAAAATCGGACACAAAATATGGCCTCTACGGCATACAATTCTGCTACTAATGGTTTGGCGGAAGCTTTCAAAAAAACCATTATCAAACTCCTGAAAAAGTTCGTCTCTTCGAACAAAAGAGATTGGAACGAGAAGCTAGGAGAATGTCTCTAGGCATACCGCACAATGGTACGAGCACCGACGGGTTGTACCCCATTCTTATTGGTCTACGGAAGCGAAGCAGTTCTCCCCATCAAAATCTAAATTCCGTCACTCAGAATAGCAGTGGCTAATGAGTTGACACAGGAAAAGAATGACCTATTAAGGCTTCAAGAGCTAGAAGGATTAGACGAGAAACGCCTTCAAGCCCAACAACGCATCACGTTCTACCAGGCACGCATTTTCAAAGCTTTTAAGTGAAGGAAAGAGTGTTCAAAGTTGGAGAGCTAGTTTTAGCTGTAAGGAGGCCAATAATTATTACTCACAAGAGTAAGGGTAAATTCCAACCAAAATTGGAAGGCCCTTATGTGATCGAGACGACGTTCTCAAATGGCGCTTACAGATTAACCAAGCCTAATGGAGACTTGTTAATGGCTCCTATCAATAGCAAATTCCTGAAGAGGTACTACGCTTAACCTCCTTTGCTCAAATGGAGTATGGTGAAGATCTTATTCTGACAATACTACGTCCGAAATAAAATTTAGTTGGACCATATTCTATTATGTCCATATAACCTCTGAATAGATATGTTTAACTAATTTGGAACTTCAAGACCTATCACGTCCATATTACCTCTGATAGTGTTTTGTATACAAATTTAGTTGGATCATATTCTATCATGTCTATATAACCTCTGAATAGATATGTCCAGCTGAAGCTTACCGAAATAATATCACGTCCATATTACCTCTGATATCACATTCACTCTACCCTATCATTTATATTCCAAAATGATAGGTCCTCCAAAGTCAGATAAGATTTCTTTATTATCTCCCGGAGGAGCAAAATTACATATAAAGGCAAAAATGGTACATCATTTGGGAGGAGCAGCCAAATCACGGATCTGCTGCGGCAGTGTGGCCATCTTCTCATTCCTGAAGCACAGAACGGTAGCGCGAGCCCGCTCCAACCTTGCCTCCTCATTATTCAAGGCAGACATTTCAGATCAATGGCGCACAAAATCCGCATGGAGGATACCCACACGTACCAGGTTCTGCTGAGACGCTTCCCTTCGGGCATTCAGCACATCTCGAGTTGCCGACAAAGAGAGAGCCTTCTTCTTGGCCTTAGCAAGTTCGTCTTCCAATTGGCGGATCCTCGCTGACTCTTCCTCATATTCAGCCTTGCACTGGGCCAGCTGGGGAATGACATACCCCAATGAGGCATGCTCTTCATTCATCTCTTTCTACTGAGCCTCGATGGACTTGCTGTAAAACCCCCTTCCTAGAAAATCGTATATACCCTTTATTTATTAATTATTAATTAAATTATAGTAATTAGGTCCAAATAGGAGAAATAGATTTTTAATAATTTTTATGTTAGGTGTTCGGGCACTTAGATGACTTGTGGGACCATCAAGAATTTTTCAAATTTTATTCCATGTAGGAGACCCCTTGAGCAGTTGCTAGCCTAACGATGTGCAATACCCTATTATATAATTTTCTTATGTGTGAATATATATATATATATATATATATATATATATATATATATATATATATATATATATATATACAAATATATATGTATATATATTTTATTTAAAGAAAGAAAGAAAAAGAAAAAAAGAATTAATTTAATAAGAATAATAATAAAATAATATCAACTAGTATATTAATAACTACTTTACTTATACCACTTTGTATTTGCTTTAATTCCTTCTTAGCAAACTATGCTGCTAAGTCCATCACCCACCACTTTAAATTGCTCCAGCGGCCAATAGAGGACCCGAACTCCCCTTTCAGCGGCATAGTCCAAAACCCTTCACCCGCGGACTCAATTCATCTTCCCCCTCTCTCTTAATATTTAATATATATATAAATATATAGTTAGCTCTCAAAACCCTAACCTAATATTTCCAGACCTCCTCTTCCCATCTAGAGCCGTCACCGCAGCCAGAGAAGCCTCCCCAAGCCATCCAACCATCCCGTCGACGCCGACATCGCGAACTGCAGTTTCCCACTCGAAGCACCTTCGCTCCGGCGTGATTTCCCGTCGACTCGCTCGACCAAACGCTGTTCCGTTTTCATAGGTATAATCTTCCCTCAACCCTCTCTAATATTTGTTTTATAGTCAACCTCGGAAAACGTGTGCCCCTAGGTGAAAAACAGCGTCCAAGTCAGCGAGAGCAGACAGAATTCTGCAATCGCAGAAACTTGCGATGACCACCCATATTGCCGAGTTCGTATCTCCCACCACAGAGATCCGAATTCGGTGATTCTTTTTGATGCCTTTAGATTACATGACCTAGTTTATTTTCTGTATAATAACTTTGTGCTATTAGTTGCTGTGGACAAAATTGTATTCGTCACAAAACTGCGCGCACCTACTTTTTTCGGTTTTCGAAAAGTTGGAGATCGGAGCGCGCCCCGCCAAACGGGACCGCCCCGCCGTGTGCCAAGTGTACCGAATGGTGCACGCAGCATAATCGGACATGTGAAAATTCGTGGGGACTGATTTGGACGCGTGTGCGCGCCGGAATCAGGCCGTATCCGCGAACACATTCCGTGTCGCCACTTTTGTGGAACTCGCGAGTATTTTGTGCACGCTTGTCAGATTGCGACGAAACTTGCGCCACTGGACTCGTGGTAACACGCTGGTCCTGTGACCCAATTTTCACGCATTTCTGAGACGGTTGACCAGATCGCCAATTGGCGGGCCCCACAGTTGACTTTTTGGACCAAATTATGTTCGGCTCATCGGAATCCAAATTTGGACATACCGTTGGGATCGTATCGACATTTAGAGTTGTTTGACCCATAGTTTGTCCTATTTAGAGACTGTTACCCTCGGTACGCTTTTCGGTGCGAAGTGGCCCACAGGTGGACCCGCTTTGGCCCAAAAATGACCTTTTTGCCCCTGTGTCCAAATTGGACATAAGGACTGGCATTTCTAGCAGTTTGACACCTTTTGAGACTATTGGTGATGTTTATTACAGCTTTTGGAGTAGTACCTACCGGATCCACTGATACGGGGACAGTTGTTGGTATTCGGACATCAGGCAAGTGTACCTTGCCAAACTCTGCAGCTTAGTTATTTATTTTCCTTGTTATATATATATTACTGTGCATGCTCAACCTAGGACCGTGTGACGTACTTAGCGTCCGATTATCAGTCGGGTGCCGACACTGTACGCAGTGTTGGGTACGGTCATCTAGAGATGGACATCCGTGACACTTTATATTCTCGTACTTGTCTTATCAAGTACCATATGACCCAGGACACTTGACACTATTCATGAGACAGGATTTTCTCGAGATATTCGTGGTGATTCTGTATAGGATACAGGACTTGACATAGATTTTATATTCTATATACATTATGACTTGTTGCATTTAGTTATGATCGCGCTTGACATGGACATGAGACGTTATGGACATGATATGCGTGGTTACATTGGGTGGGGAGAGACACACAGGCTACAGGCTAATTATATATATATAAAACATAGTAAACACATAGTAAACACATAGTTATTGCTGCTACCGGCTCCCAGACACAGAGCTTGTAGTGGTCTCAGCCTGAGTATTCGTGCTGCTCTCACTTGCATTTCACTTAGATGGTTACATATTTACCCCATTGTTTCATTTAGTTATTTATTTGCTGCACTATTTATTTATTTATTGGCATGAGCTTTCTTGTACCTTGCTATGTCCCCTGAGGACCTGGATCCGGATTTTGTCCCCAGATATTGCAGACGAGGTTTATCCCGAGGTTTACGGGACCGGAGCAGGAGCTAAACCAGGAGCTGTACCACCATCCGAGGATGAGGTCTTAGCTGAAGATTTCTCTTGAGCATCCATGTTCATGCTCAGTTTTTATTATTTATTTCAGTCATTTATATTCTGGTCTGTTGAACCATTGTACTAGATATTTATCGGGTGGTTCCCCGGAGTACTTTGTGAGACTAGATGATGATTTACATTCCTTATTTATTCTGTGGATCATATTTTATATCTTGTGTGGATGAGATTAGTTGTGCCTTGATTGTCGTAGACTTGTTTTACAGCTTAAGTATGCCCTGATGGATCCATTATATTGAGTTGGTCCATCGATGCGTACTGCTGGCCATTGCCACGTGTCTGGTCCCACGGTATTTTGGGACTGGGGCGTGACATGGTTTTTGTGGTGGCCCATGCAGGTCTACGACTAAATAGTTCGGTTTCAACTTAGGGACCGGACCAGCCTGCGCTTAGGACTAGAGTATAGGATCTCATCCACAATTGACTATGATTCATCTTCCTCCCATCTGTTCTATTTGAACAATTGCATCCCGCTTGATTCCTGTACTTCCTTAATAGTTCTTTGAGTATAGACTTCTGCTAGAATATAGGAACCCCTGTTATTAGGATGATAATTAGGGTAGCACACCTATTAAGAATACAACGAGAATATAGACACACCACTAAGTTTAGAATATCTAGTGAACCCTAGAATCCCTTATCCCTATAATTGGTTTACCATTACTCAGATGTATTAAGAAGACTTGAGTAGTATAGACACTACTAGAGATAGTTAGAAGTTTTACCATAATGTTTGCCCCTAGCATGGAGGAACCCATAGAAAACAAAAACTTAATGTTTGGACTGAACCTAACCTTCATAGTTAGATGATATTGGAACTATAAACTTATATCATTGTCTTGTTATTAGTAGACAGCACCCTAGGAAGCCTAGAGGAATATAATCAACACTTCTTCCTTGATCATACCCCGAACATAGCAACTAACACCCCACTCCCCTTAGAGAACCATGATGCCATCTAGAGCCCTCTATCTTTATTTTATATATTGTTTCCCTGCGACCATAGCGCTCGCTATTTTGCGACGGCTAATTACGTTTCTTCTCTTCATCTTTCAACTCGTGCCACCTGACACTTCTGATAGTAGGCCAAGTAATTTTATTCCTTGTTAAGGACCAATAGTTTGCTAGGGTTATAGCTGTAGTCTTGAATTTGAAAATTGGTGCCTAGTAGTTAGAGTTGATAAGTTTGAGTTAATCTTGTAGATGGTGACCCGATGATTATCCCTTAGCATTAAATCTCGTAAGTTATACCCCCACCTCGATACAAGTTACCTTCCCTTTCCCTTGAGACTAGTAACCTGTCCATTCTCGCTATCGACACATGACTTATGAGCACTATGATTAAGACTTAAGATGACCATTACTTATGTGATACCATAGGAGACCCTAATAAGAGTTTCCGTTTTATTTACATGTGCAAGGTTATTGTGTAGGACCCTCTTAAGACTGTCATCGTATTAGTTTAATTCTTATAAGTTGGGTAGTATACCTCACCACCTAGTATCATATAGCCCTTGTGATCCATTGATGAAGTGTAACTGAATGGCATTAATTGTATGCTAACATAAGATGATAGGGTTTATTCAGACTATAGAACTTAGAGGCTCACACCCCTACTTTGTCGACTATCGACTTAGACAAGGAATTAATATGATAACTGTAGAGATTATAGAGTCTTTTGTTATTGTGCTTATTTTGTGTTGTTTTGTGAACTTGAATTAAGTCATACCTTCTTTCATCATCATCTAGCGTACTTCCCTTTTTGTTGTACTACCTTGACTTATGCTGCTAATATAGCCTAGTTTTGCAAGCTTATTCTTTATCGAGCTTGTTCATGACATATGTGTTAGTGGACATGTACACTAATACAATTGTCTATTTAGAATCAGTGTATTACGGTCTGATCAACCTTAGTGCATTTTGGTTCGCTCTTCGCACGACTACTTCACGTGGATTGAGATATATAGTTGACTAGTATACTTGCCCTCTAGATATGTCTGAGCATATTGTATCAGTTACACAACTGTACTAATACGAGCATGCGAACAAAGGATTACCAGAATAGGATTTCAATCCACAACAACTTGACCATTTCCATTTGAATTCTTTAAACGCCTTGATCCCGATACTTCTATTCTATTACCTCACCCTTGAACTCTTTATTATTGATCTTCGTCTTCCCTTATTTCGGAAAGGCAAAACCTTGTGCTTGGTATAAGTTTGATATATAGACAGTACTAGATATACCCCACAGGCCGGTCGCATTGTTGATGACCCTTTTATATATGATTTAGGGAATATCATAGGTGATATGTTTTGTGTTAAAAACTTTGAGGATTCAATAACATGATTTGGGCCATAGTTTACTTAGATAGCCTTAGATGATAGATGGGTAAATTCTAAGTTGGGTAGATACCGCAATGCTCACTTGAGAGTAATTCTTAGAATGTAATCAAGTGAGACTTAACAGAGAGAACCCTACCATATTTTAATTTCGAGGACGAATTTTTTTATAAGTTGGGTAGAATGTAAAACCCCCTTCCTAGAAAATCGTAAATACCCTTTATTTATTAATTATTAATTAAATTGTAGTAATTAGGTCCAAATAGGAGAAATAGATTTTTAATAATTTTTATGTTAGGTGTTCGGGCACTTAGATGACTTGTGGGACCATCAGGAATTTTTCGAATTTTATTCCATGTAGGAGACCCCTTGAGCAGTTGCTAGCCTAACGATGTGCAATACCCTATTATATAATTTTCTTATGTGTGAATATATATATATATATAGATATATATATATATATATATATATATATATATATATACAAATATATATGTATATATATTTTATTTAAAGAAAGAAAGAAAAAGAAAAAAGAATTAATTTAATAAGAATAATAATAAAATAATATCAACTAGTATATTAATAACTACTTTACTTATACCACTTTGCATTTGCTTTAATTCCTTCTTAGCAAACTATGCTGCTAAGTCCATCACCCACCACTTTAAATTGCTCCAGCGGCCAATAGAGGACCCGAACTCCCCTTTCAGCGGCATAGTCCAAAACCCTTCACCCGCGGACTCAATTCATCTTCCCCCTCTCTCTTAATATTTAATATATATATAAATATATAGTTAGCTCTCAAAACCCTAACCTAATATTTCCAGACCTCCTCTTCCCATCTAGAGCCGTCACCGCAGCCAGAGAAGCCTCCCCAAGCCATCCAACCATCCCGTCGACGCCGACATCGCGAACTGCAGTTTCCCACTCGAAGCACCTTCGCTCCGGCGTGATTTTCCGTCGACTCGCTCGACCAAACGCTGTTCTGTTTTCATAGGTATGATCTTCCCTCAACCCTCTCCAATATTTGTTTTATAGTCAACCTCGAAAAATGTGTGCCCCTAGGTGAAAAATAGCGCCCAAGTCAGCGCGAGCAGACAGAATTCTGCAATCGCAGAAACTTGCGATGACCACCCATATTGCCGAGTTCGTATCTCCCACCACAGAGATCCGAATTCGGTGATTCTTTTTGATGCGTGTAGATTACATGACCTAGTTTATTTTTTGTATAATAACTTTGTGCTATTAGTTGCTGTGGACAAAATTGTATTCGTCACAAAACTGCGCGCACCCACTTTTTCCGGTTTTCGAAAAGTTGGAGATCGGAGCGCGCCCCGCCAAACGGGACCGCCCCGCCGTGTGCCAAGTGTACCGAATGGTGCACGCAGCATAATCGGACATGTGAAAATTCGTGGAGACTGATTTGGACGCGTGTGCGCGCCGGAATCAGGCCGTATCCGCGAACACATTCCGTGTCGCCACTTTTGTAGAACTCGCAAGTATTTTGTGCACGCTTGTCAGATTGCGACGAAACTTGCGCCACTGGACTCGTGGTAACACGCTGGTCCTGTGACCCAATTTTTACGCATTTCTGAGACGGTTGACCAGATCGCCAATTGGCGGGCCCCACAGTTGACTTTTTGGACCAAATTATGTTCGGCTCATCGGAATCCAAATTTGGATATACCGTTGGGATCGTATCGACATTTAGAGTTGTTTGACCCATAGTTTGTCCCATTTAGAGACTGTTACCCTCGGCACGCTTTTCGGTGCGAAGTGGCCCACAGGTGGACCCGCTTTGGCCCAAAAATGACCTTTTTGCCCCTGTGTCCAAATTGGACATAAGGACTGGCATTTCTAGCAGTTTGACACCTTTTGAGACTATTGGTGATGTTTATTACAGCTTTTGGAGTAGTACCTACCGGATCCACTGATACGGGGACAGATGTTGGTATTCGGACATCAGGCAAGTGTACCTTGCCAAACTCTGCAGCTTAGTTATTTATTTTCCTTGTTATATATATATTACTGTGCATGATCAACCTAGGACCGTGTGACGTACTTAGCGTCCGATTATCAGTCGGGTGCCGACACTGTACGCAGTGTTGGGTACGGTCATCTAGAGATGGACATCCGTGACACTTTATATTCTCGTACTTGTCTTATCAAGTACCATATGACCCAGGACACTTGACACTATTCATGAGATAGGATTTTCTTGAGATATTCGTGGTGATTCTGTATAGGATACAGGACTTGACATAGATTTTATATTCTATATACATTATGACTTGTTGCATTTAGCTATGATCGCGCTTGACATGGACATGAGACATTATGGACATGATATGCGTGGTTACATTGGGTGGGGAGAGACACACAGGCTACAGGCTGATTATATATATATAAAACATAGTAAACACATAGTAAACACATAGTTATTGCTGCTACCGGCTCCCAGACACAGAGCTTGTAGTGGTCTCAGCCTGAGTATTCGTGCTGCTCTCACTTGCATTTCACTTAGATGGTTACATATTTACCCTATTGTTTCATTTAGTTATTTATTTGCTGCACTGTTTATTTATTTATTGGCATGAGCTTTCTTGTACCTTGCTATGTCCCCTGAGGACCTGGATCCGGATTTTGTCCCCAGATATTGCAGACGAGGTTTATCCCGAGGTTTACGGGACCGGAGCAGGAGCTGAACCAGGAGCTGTACCACCATCCGAGGACGAGGTCTTAGCTGAAGATTTCTCTTGAGCATCCATGTTCATGCTCAGTTTTTATTATTTATTTCAGTCATTTATATTCTGGTCTGTTGAACCATTGTACTAGATATTTATCGGGTGGTTCCCCGGAGTACTTTGTGAGACTAGATGATGATTTACATTCCTTATTTATTCTGTGGATCATATTTTATATCTTGTGTGGATGAGATTAGTTGTGCCTTGATTGTCGTAGACTTGTTTTACAGCTTAAGTATGCCCTGATGGATCCATTATATTGAGTTGGTCCATCGGTGCGTACTGCTGGCCATTGCCACGTGTCTGGTCCCACGGTATTTTGGGACTGGGGCGTGACACTTGCTCAGAGCTTCCATCTCCCCAACAAGCCTCGCAGTCAAAGAGTCATATTCAGCCTGTACCAGGTCATCAATGTTGCCCTGGGATAGTTACAAATAATTATTAATGGGTTATTCCAAACCATTAACTATCTGCTCCAGTGTATCAGCTCTCCCAGCGTCGTTGAAATCTCTGATCGGCGCTATCGCAAATTGGAAGGACCTCCTCAGAGCCTCAAAGTCTAGATTCTTCTCCAGCACCATTGATATCAGCATTTTCAAAGTGGTATAGAAGATACTAGTATATTGCTCAATCAGCATGGCGAAATCAGATTGGGTGCTGGGCGTGGCTGCAATATCGGCGAATCCCCTTCCAGGAACGAATACAGAGGGTGTCGTCACAGTCGTCACTTCAGTAGGGGGCGCGACAAAGGTAGAGGCACCGACAACGGCCGAAGTGGCTGGCGTACTCAAAGAAGGCATAGTCGTAATGACAGGCTCATCCTCCTCTTGAGATATTGGAACTGTTTTGGGCGAGCCGGTACCCGAAAATATTTACTCTTCGAAGTCGGGCACCTCCATGTCATCGGCAAGAGCGGCAACAAAACCAAAAGTTGCGTCGACGCTGCCCTCCCCATAGATGTCTTCCCCTAAAAAGAAGACAAGAGAAAGTTAATATCAACATGATGTTAATTTTTCTAAAAGAGACATAAAGATGATATTTACCCATGGTCGATGGTATATATGTCGCGTCCGCAGCCAGTACAGCTAAATTATTTCTTAATGATGCTAAGCGAGCTGTCATACCTGGAGAAAGGGGTGTGCCAACTGACACTGGCAGGTACTCCTCCAGGTTTTCACCAAGATCCACTTAAGGCTCATCGGGTGAAATCTTGCTGGATGTACTTACAAACGCAGCAAGGATTACTCCCGTTACTGGTCTGGATAAAGATATTCTTATTTCGCTCGACCTCGAAGGAGATCTCGTACCACTACCGAAAGCGGTAGCAGCGACAACAGCCTCAAGCAAAGAATCTCCGGCACTGCCAGCCGGAACTATGGAGGTTCCCTCTCTAATAGGCGAAGGACCTCTAGTCAAAAATTTACCCCCAATAGGGGAAACAGCAGGTTCACTCCTAGGAACCTCAAGGCGGGAAGTCCTGACAGGACCACTAACCGTCTTCATCTTCTTGCGAGGGGAAGCCTCCTTCAGAATAGGAGCCCGTCGCTTTCCAGGGATAATAAGGAGCTCTGCAGGCGGAGGTATTACACCTCTCGGTACTGTCATAAAAAACTCATCTGTACCGACAGGGTCTTCACCTTCGTCAGAAAAGACTGATGTGACATCGTCTCTTCCAGCAGAGTTATAAGTGGGCATCCTAAAACTTCTATGCATATCAAAATTGTGATGGAAGATATTGATGGCCACATAAAACTGGGCGTACGAATGGAGGATGCGCAACTCCATGGAGAGAGAAGTCGCAGGTATGGTGAAGGTCGCTCCAGTACAACCCATTATGAAGTATCGCCATCCTCTCGCTCCGTCGATAAGTCCACCTCTGGACTTGAAGCTGGTGATGGCGTTTCCCATGTACAACTGGTCATACCCGAACTGCCTGGCGAATCGACTAGGCAGATACGGCTCCAAGAAGCAGTGGTCCTTACTTTTGTATAGTAAATGGGAAGGTCTAATGCAGACCAACCAATAAAAATTTTTAGGAGAAACAACGGTCTTCCCTTCACCTGAATCCTGAAGTCTCGTCCCCTGTTGATTGAGATGTACAGTGGGGACGGAGCAAAAGAGCTTCCAGCTGTGAGCAAAATTTAACGCTCGCCGACAGTCTACAACTGTGGTCACGTTCCAGGTGGAATTCTTGTAATTCAACAAGAAATTACTCCCCGAACTACTGCCAGAGCCGGGAGACATTACTCTGGGGTTATGAAGAATTAGCCATCCCATCAAATACAGGAACGGTAATTCTACCCTGGGAAAGTTATCACGCCGTGTTTCATCGGCAAGCAGTCCATCAGTAATGGCCCTCAGGCCAGCTTGTATGTGGCATACCATGGCAGGGAGCAAGCCCAGTCTTGTTCCGAACACCAGACGTACTGCAGGCCATAAAGTGTTGCGGTGAATGCGATCCGAAGATGTAATGCCAGGTACTACCAGTCGACGTAGCCATACAGAGAGGAAGCCAGCCAGTTGAGCTTCCCTTGACAGAGGCCTGCGGCAATGCCTCATATAACTATAGGCTTTAGTGCCAGTAGGGTAACTCCCTATCTCCTCATCGAGAACCTGATCTGAAGCCCCAGCGTCTTCGATAAGATCATCGACTACCTGAGCATTAAGCATGCTCAGAAGGCTCAGAGGCTTATCCCTGCTATCCACGACTTTGTCTGGCTTAGCAGCTCTGGCCTGATGAAAGAAGAGATAGGATGCCCACTTGTTGGTATGAGCCAAATCAGAGGACTCATTATAAAAGGTGGTGCAAGCAAGGTAGTGACACATCAGCTCCTGGTACACGGCCACCACCCAAGGGTCTGTATCCCCCAGCTCCCGGTTTGTGGGAACATACTCTTTATAAGGAGTATCCCCCATTGGCAGTCTTGAAATCTCTGCCATCTCGTGGAGGGCCAATCCCAACTCCCCTAGCGGAGTGGCGAAAGTCCCGGTGAGCAAGATATACCGCTCCATCAGAGCCAGAAATAGGTTGGGGTTGAAAGATAACCCAACACTGGTAGCACTCACAGCCGCGTACAGACCAATGCTCTCCAGCTCAGTCTGAAAATGCTTCAGGGCCCAGGCAACTAAATGAGCCCATCGAAAATTTGTAGGGGTAAGCCACCCATTGGTCCGAGGATTAACCTTTGGGTATACTCCTCCTTGTCCCATGAAGTCATTGCAGAAAGTCGATAATTGGACTGGTTGGAGCAGTGCAGTGTCTTCACTCGGGACACTACCCGGAAACAATCCCCTGAAGGGCATTACAGAGCCGGAAGGGCGACTTACAAATAACCCTTGGTCGGATCCTTTCTGGTAAAATATCTTCCCCGGCTGGCCGTGAAGATTGGGAGTCAGAGTCCACGACATCCTCCTCGGGTGCGTGGCATGGAAGAATGCCTAGATGAGATAATCTCTCAGCATCCTGGGCAGGTACATGACCATGCCCCCAGCAGTAAAAACCCAGTCTTTCTTATTGGGCTTCGTCTGGGATTGTTTGTCAATCATATCCCCGAAGAGGAAAGCTGGTTTTATATATTGGGTCCCATCTATATGTGTCAGGGGCTCCTCGTTGATCATGCTCAACAGCATTCGCTCTCCTTGAGAATATATCAGATTTTCCCTTCCTTCAGGATACTGGGGTCCGGAAATAGGAAATGTCACATGGGACAAATCCTCCAGGTAATTGGAGTTCAGCATCCCAGCAGCAGAACCCATCACCTCAGCCAACGGAGATATCTGCAAGTTAACTATAAAGTGCAAGGAAAATAAGTCAGTTTCTAAACTAGACGTTATATCTTGCAGCTTATGCCAAAGTTCAACAGTCTGTGCTTTTACGCCAAGACTGTGAAAACTTGAATTTTTACGCTGGAATCTCATTCCCAGGGGTAAAATCCAAGATTGGCAGTATACACAAAATGACAGTTTATGTTTTTACGCCAGACTGCCAAAGTTTGAGTTATTATGCCAGAATTTTCATCCAGAGCGTAACACCCAAAATTTGTAGTATACGCCAAATTTTGACAGTCAAAGCTTTTACGCCAGACTGCGAAAATATGGAGTTTTTACGCTGATACATTAGAAATGTGGGCGTAAAAGATGAAACATCTTTGTGCATCATCTTCCTCGAAAAGGCATTCAGCACAGAAGATGACCTAGTGCATCTAAGTACAACGTGTGCGAAGGGTTTTCTTCATTTTTCTCGTCCCAAAAGCTTTACCTATAACGCCCGGTGCACAGCTCGTCAGTGAGACGTTTCGTTCAGAGCGAGGTTCGCTCTGCCCGATCGGAGTTACTCGTGCTTGGGCAGAGGAGCGAGAAGAGGAGGCATATTTCTTTCCCTTAGAGGTGGAGGTTGGTTTCGGTGCCATTGCTAAAAAACTTAGAGTGCTCGGAGAAGAAACGAAGGAGAGTTCTCAAAGAGACGAAGGTTTTTCTTTTACAAAAGACAGGTGAAGAATTTTTTCTCTGAAGGCCTTGGGGTATATATAGAGTTCAGATGGACTCCTCGAATCCCTAACCAAATCCGATATTTAATACTCGGTTATGATTCGGGATCACGTCAGCCTATTATTTAGGGAAGACGGACAGTCAGCGAATTCAAAAAGTTTTTCGTGCATAGCAGATTCGTGATTTTACGCTAAAGAGCTCTTACGCTCGGGAAGCCACAAATCTACGGTTTTACGCTCAGAGGCTATAAGTCTACGGTTTTACGCCCGGATGCTTTTACGCTCAGTAGCTTTTACTCTCGAGAGGCTACAAACCTACGACTTCACGCTCAGAAGCTATAAATTTATGATTTCACGCTCGGTAGCTTTTTACGCTAAGAGGCGACAAATCTACGACTTCACGCTCGGAAGCTTTTTTGTCAGAGGCTACAAATCTATAGTTTTACGCTCGGATGCTCTTATGCTCAGCAGCTTTTACGCTAGAGAGGCTACAAACTTAAGATTTTATGCTCATCTACATTACAGATCTATGACTTTTCGCATATCTGAAAATACACAGGCCAGAGTATGCGTATATCTAAACAAATCTCAACGCGATCAATTGCAAGGGTTCACGCAGAAGATGCTCCTTCTTGGCCTCAAAACACCCCAAGTACCCAAAGCATACAGAGTTCAGCATTGAATATGACTCTTCTCCTTGGGTCGATTGGAAGTTCATCCGAAATCCAGTCAGAATATTTTCTCGACAGTTCAAGCGTGGTCAGTTTTGACAACCATTTCTTGCCCTATTTCAAGGGGTTTTCGGGAAATCATTCTTGAGGATAATGGTCTGAACAAAAATTCTTCTTATCAGAGAAGTGATAGTTCAGAATTCTACGCAGTTCCTCATTCCTAACAGCAGGACAGTTCGAATATTCGACTTAAATGCTAAGCAGTCTTCTACGCATCGTCAGTTACGCGTAAAAGACAGGACGGGACCAAATACTCTTTTAATCAGAGTCAGTGTAAAGTCATTCAGACGTGTCGAAGCTACACATATTCAGACTTTATCACAGCAAAAAAATGGCAAATCATCAGATGCGTAAAAGAAGACAACTTTATTAAATCATGATTACATATGAGGAAAATCCAGTCTACAAGGGTTTTTTTATCTTCATGATTACATATGAAGGAAATCCCGTCTACAAAGGGTTTCTCATCCTCATTTAAAGATCACGTCGAGAGTCTGTTTTGTCAGGTTCTCGTATTGGTGGAGATCTTCTTCCGTCTTCTTCAGCAGTTAGTCGGTTTCCGTGGCCGATTAACAAGAAAATGATCAATGGCGTGAGGATATACAACTGGGGTTGTCTAAATTATTCAAGAGCCCATCCTCCATACGCCATGACAGATTGAGTTGAGGTTTTAGACCCAACTCAATACTCGAATACAGGGCTAGTTTGTCTGCCCTCGTCCACCAACGACGGGAAAAAATACAACCTGCAAGCTATATGGCCAAATATGACCCTCCCTCTCTCCTGGACGAATCGCTATATGAAGTTGCTGATTATCCCGAGCAAAGGAAGCTATGATATCCTTCCATGATCCATCGTTGCAGAGGATATTTGCTCGAATATGCCTTATTTTTTGGCTCCTTACATGCTGGAAGAACAAGGTCTTCTTCATCCTCAAGTTGACCCGACGAACTCCGGCAATCATCTCTGTGTGGTGAAGAAAATATGGGAAGAACAGGTTAACTCCTCAATCTTTATATAGGCAAAAGAGAACACATCGAATCCCAACAAATCCCTAAGAATCCGTCAAGAAATCAGCCTCGAGGAATGAGTCAGACTTGACCGTTTCATGCTTCATTCAAAGTGTTTCAAATTACGAAAAATTTGAAAACTTTGAAGGGGGTCTTGTAGAAGCATTAAAAATATGCTGCAGAGTTATACGCGGTATTTCAGTGCCGTATGGTGTAAGACGTGACTTCAGAGCCATCTGTGTACAAACAGAGCTTTATTGCTAGTACATCGTAAATTATAGCTCCAGAATAGCCTGCATAATGCAGTATTTCCAGGCTGCTCCAGCATAAAAAGGTTGTTACATCGCCACTTTGGCGTAAAACCTACTCGCTTTTAATGTAGTGGAAGGTTGTACGAGGAACTCTTCGTATTTCTCGAATGAACCTGTCAAATCATGCAGTGAACCTGACGTCTGGCTTCTGACAAAGAGTACTGCACGACTGCCCATACGACGGTTGTAATGATGCTACGGCACAGAGACCCAGACCGTCATTTTGTGACATCTCCTTGATACAGAGTGCTTTTACGCATACAAGGGAATACGCTGCCTAGTTTTATACAGCAAATACGAGCTTTTACGCTCAACAAGAGACAAACGAACTGCCACGTCAAAAGCTGCTCTTCATACAGAGCTCGAGGCACGTCTCGGCAGTTAATGCGCGTGATGGGGGCAGATCTCTGCATTTAATGCACGGGATTTGGTTCCATTTTCGAAGATTGGGTGAGCCATAATTACGGCTAATACGTCCACATCATCACCTCTGCATATTACGTCATCAGTCTATTTTTAGCTATAGGAGCACGCCGTACGCTACCTCCTTGAAATACGCTGATCTGGCTATTTTCAGCTATAGGAGTACGCCGTATGCTATCTCCTCGGAATACGTCAACTTAGGCTATATTTGTATTGGTGCATAATGAGGCTATTTGGTCCAGAATTAGCTCAAGACCTCAGTCAAAGAAGGAGGATCGGCTATCTTGTACGCTGGCTACCTATCCATGCAGCATCAGGCTTCTACGCCTACTCGGCTTCTACGCCTACTTTGCTTCTACGCCTACTCGGCTTCTACGCCATGGTGACAGTTATTGGCTTCTACGCCAACCTTTTCTATGCGAGGGACAGCTACCTACGTGGCTTGCATGCCATGATCTTTGCAGCAGTTATACGCATTATCTCATAATGGGATACGCGTCACACGCAGATTTAGAGGATCATTTATACGTAGGTAGCAGTTATTGTAACTGCCGCGTAAAAGGTGCCACATTCTCCACTATCCGGCTTCTACGCCGACTGGACGGTTACTGTCACTAAAACCCTATAAATAGAGACCTCTATTGACAGAGGTCCAGGGTCGAAAAAGAATTCAAAAAATCGAAGAACAGAGAGAGTAGAGCACAGACAGAGAGTAGTGATTAACGATTTTGGCATCAAGCATCCACTCCCCTTTGCAATCTTTGAAGCTTCTTCGTCTTCTACAATACTTCTTCATCATCGTGTGGTCCAAGGGACAAAGTGATCGACCGCAGATCAGACTCCTATAGCAATATTTACCCAGATTAAAATTTGTACTTGACATCCTCATATAGGATTAATTGTACTTCTTGTTTGTAAACCAAAGAGAGGGTTTCGTATAAACCTTGTTTTATTTCTTTCATTTATTATCAAACACAGATGGGAGACGTCCCAATGCGACCACTTCTGTTTTTCTGCAGCATATGATCAGATTCGGCTTCATCATCCGAGGGAAAGGTATACTGAATTTATTTGGGTTAAATGATTAGAAAATAAAATGAAGTTAAGTATGTATAAAGTAGTGAAGGATATGCTACTTACCTTGGAGAGGCTGGAGAAGATGTGTATAAATATACAAGGACAATAGTGTGTGTAATGCCTAGGGGCTCCAGAGACGCTTAACCACCTATTTTTCTAGTGTGTAGTATCTAGCCACATATGGGGTAGGCAATGCCAAGCGCTACAACTATCGTACAGAGAAGGTAAGACGCTTGGAGAGGAGATGGATAGAATTGGTAGTAGCCAAAGGAGAGGCGGTCAATGGGTCAGAGCAGCCAAGATAAGATTAGCAACTAGTGTCTGACATGTATGGAGATAGCGCAATAAGAGAGTGTTTGAAGGTCAGGCATCCTCCCCAGAGAGAATTTTGTACGACATTGAAGTTGATATAAAGTATATGGTGTGATGGCAGTATTGGTCTTCATACCATTTTAATAAAATTACTTTTCCAAATATATATATATATATATATATATATATCGAATAAGATTATTTAGTTTTATGATCTCGTATAATATTAAAAATTATGTTTAGGTCTTCTTATTGTCAAAAAAAGGAATTTGGTCGCGTCCTAATTTACTTCGGCTGACCATCTAAAATGGAGATCAAAATATAAAATTTTAATATTATAGTAGACCCTAAAAATAAACTAAAATATGGGAGGATCATGTAACTTGGGTTATTTAGTTTTGTTGTGGCCAATTGAGAATAAGATGGTTTCGTCCTAAAGGTTGACTTGACCTGACCGTCCAAAATGGTGATCTAAACGCAAAATTTGAATATTATACGAGATCTTAAAACTAACCAAAAATATGTGAGGGTCATGTTACGTGGGTTATTTAGTTTTGTCATGGCCAATTGAGAATAAGACTTGTGACGTTATTCATTGCTTTTATCCTGATCTTAGCAGCCACACAACCCTCATGTTCGATACGGTATCTTACACGTGGTACAAATACCTGTATCTATTAGTGAGTTCATGTATCCTGTTATTGGTTTCCTTGGTAGTTTTAAGAGCCATACAAACAGACTACCCATAGAGTGATCGATATAAATGAACCCATACATAGATCGATAGGAATTTTAACTTGGTCCCTATTGACCATTGAAGACTATTCTAGAAATATGACAAGAATCGTCCATCCCGATCAAAAAATATAGATACTGGCACTCCATGTAAATAAACTATCTCGTCAAGATAAATTTGAGCCAATTGATCAACGCTCGAAAAAACTTTTTGTACGATGAAATGACTCAACTTGGCCAATCGATCAATAATGGCCCAGATCACATCATCCCCAAACTACATCTTTGGAAAATCCACAATGAAGTCCATAATAATATGGTCTCATTTCTATTTTGGGATGGCGAGGTTCTGTATCTCACCGGACCTTTGATGTTCTGCTTTTTACTCTTTCACATGCCATATACTATGACACAAAGAGAGCCATATTCTTCTTTATACTGTGCCACAAGTACTATGGCATTCAACCTAAACGGATTCAATTTCAACCAATCCGTAGTTGACAGTTAAGGTCGTGTTATTTATAGTAGATCCTTATACATTTTTGTGCTGCCTGGATATAACACATTCTCACGTTTTAGTCCAAAAATACGCGGGACTAGGCCACGTAAAAATGGATAGCTACGCACCAAGTGGACTCCAAACCATCTTAAATACGTATACGTTGTCCAGGTCAAACAACTATACATATAAAATATCTAGATACATCCACCATACTAACTGTAAACTAACTAAAACAAAAATAACTATGAAGGAAAAAGGAATAAGGTAACATCTAAGTATACCTGAAACTCGAAGAACTAGTCCCCAACACTCCCACAAAAGCAGCTTAACAAATAACCTGAAAGAAAACTAGGTCCTTAGAGGGACGTAGCAAGATACATAATATACATGCTTAATGATAAACAGTAAATACCAACAAGAAAAACTTTCAAGTAACTCAGGAACTACAACTCCTAACCAATATAGGCGTAACATTCACTTTGAGGACAACTGTCATGACCCACACCCATATATTCGGGCACGAATACATGGGTACGTTGTAACCACCACTTCCACTTATAGGAGTATTTTTGTCATTTCATAATTGGTTGCAATTATATAGCTATATTTAATCTGTATTATTTATAATTATATTTGTATTGGTTAGTGTACTAGCTAATTAGAATGGACTAAGTATTAGTGAATTAGTTAATGCCATTTATGTTATTTCATGACTTAGTTGACTAGAGTTAATTAAGTTAGTAAATGGATAGAATATTTCTCCATTGCTTAGTTAGATGCTTTCCTTAATTAATTAGATACCTTCCTAATCCAACTAGATTCCTTTCATGAAAATTTCTAAACCTTAATTAGAGAATGGAGAGGGACAAACTTGACATTATAGCATGACCTAAATCCTACTATAAGAGGCATATTCTAGTTATGGTTTATCCATTCATTTCATTTCATTCATTAGGCTCCATCTTCCCCAAAGTGTCTTTTTTCCCAATCCAACCCAAATTCCTATAAATTCCTATTTTAATCCACTCATTCCCAACCAATTAGCATCCCATGGAGGCCTAGAAGCTTGAAATTTTAAGGAGCACCATTGGAGAGGTGATTGCTAAGGAGTTCGTGTCTATTTCATTCGTCCATTTGGAGGAGTTTCATTTGGATCCGTCTCCCAATAGATATAATTTTTTATTCCTAGTGATTTCATGGTTAGATTATTGTATTGGACCTCTAGGAACTTGTCACCACCTGCGCTCGGTATAGGGGCACGAGTACGTGGGTACGTCCAGCCTACGCCGTAGCATCGACGGTAAAATGCTGTCTTGGACAAGAATACTATCTAAACATCTCACAAAATATATGTAATATACCTGTCAAGATATCTCAACTCCCAAATAGACGACACTATGATCATATGATAATGGTAATCAATACTCAATCACAATATAAATCTAGAGGAAGATATAGCACGATATGGAATAGAAGTAATGAAATACAAAGTCACAATACAAACACAAGTCCGAGACTAATAGTCTAGCTATAACACAAAATCTTAAATAATATATATATATATATATATATATATATATATATATATATATATATATATATATATATGCCAATGTCTAAAACTGAAATATATACAATATGCTAATAGAAATCTAGGTCGCATCAGTAGCCGACACTAAATCCTTAGGCGGCTCGCCATCTTGTGGCCCGTAAAAGGTGGAACATATCTCCTCTAACCACTCATCTGAAAAATATATCCAGTCAGGATTGGTGCAAAGTACAACCCAATACAGTTCTAATTTAATTGATAATGACTATAAACAGAAATAGAGAATGTAATACAAGACAAAAAAATGAAACAATATCATACCATGGTAGAGAAGAGACAGATAAACTAGAACAATATGGTATAAACTGATCACAATAAATATAATAAGGGCAAACAAATTGGTAAAAAACTGTAACTAGGCTAAGTGATTGAAATACTAGTTTGATATGTGATCGGCTTGGGTTGAACATTGTCTACTTAAACGTTGGATAGACATTGTCTAAATTTATTAAACATTGAATATTCAACATTGTCTAGGCTTTGATCATATATCTAGCTAACACTTTTCCTTTCCTCGACTAGTATAATGGATCCAACCATGACACATTACGATGCAAGATACTCAATGAACATTATCTAATGTTAAACATTGTATAGTATTAAACACTGTCTAAACCATACGAGAATACGAGAAATAATAAAATAATAAATAATATCTCATGACTGAAGATCCATGTGTATACTAATCCATGTACCAATGTGTCAGGAATCAAGTAATACATTTCTAAATACCTGCATTATAGTAATTATCAAATAATGAAAACTATCAGAGAATGTACTCGCCTGTGGTTCAGAGTAATGTATATCAAACAGTGTCCGTCCCGGTGTCCCAAGGACCTAAATATGAAATTTTATGTCATTTGGTGTGTTGGAGTAATAAACATATTTAAAATAGGCTAAACATGGCTTTCTAGGTCAAGACTAGGCCATATTGGTCAAACTAGGTCGATACTTGGTTTTGGGTTCCAAATTACTCATTTAACTAGTTTATGTAGTTATGTTGGTCAAAACTAGCTAACACTAAGTTTCTAGGTCTAACTTGCTTCTAGGGATACCAAGTATTGTCATGACCCGTACCCGGAATAAGGGCACGAGTAGTGAGCAATGTCCAGCCTACGCCGTAGCATCGCTGGTAGAACGCCACTACCAGAATAAATCAAATTAGCGACATCTAAAAATGTCGCTAAATGGCCAAAAAATGTCGCTAAATAATTTTAGCGACGTATGTAGCGACGTTTCGATGAAGTCGCCTTTAAGCTAGTTGCTGGTCAAAAAATATTACAAAACATCGCTGTACCGACATTTTCTAGCGACGTAAATGCGTCGCTATATTAGCGACGTTTAGCGACGCAACGTTGCTAAATAGCGACGTATTGTGTGTCGTTATATGTCGCTAAGTTTTTCTTTTTAGCGACGTTGTGCGACTCATTTAGCGAAGACCTGGCAATACTGCCATGTCAGCAGATTTGCGACGGTCAACGACGTTTTTAGCGACGTTTATAGCGACTTTTATAGCGACGTATATAAACGTCGCTATAAACGTCGCTAAAGATACAGTAAAAAAATAAAAAATGAATATTGAATTGTTTCCAAACCATTCTTCCTGAAGTTTATGAATTCACAATTTGTACAAATAGACCCGGAGCAACCCTCCGTTGAATTTGCTGGGTTCGCCGACCCCCTTCGGTTGAACACTCAACACCGATAAATTAACATACATTTAATATGAATAATATAGTAACTTTTGAAGAAAATGAAATATTGAGATTATAAACCGAATCAGGAGAAAATCTTGTCGTAAAAAATACAACAAATATCCACACAACTGAATCTGAAAGTCTCGTCGTAAAGAATACAAAAAATAAAGTCTGAAAGCCTAAAAAATAAAGAATATTCATAAATGACCAAATATCATAGGTTTGAAATACAAACAATCAATAAACTATCCTAACTAGGACTACTGCGGATCTACAGGAGGATGACCACCGACGCGCATTAGGGATAAGAACAGATCATACTGCTCCTGTGAAATCGATACCGATGTCGATGGAGAAGGCGGTGATGTCGGTGGATTCTGTGTTGATGAAGACACACGAGGAGGACGTATCTGCTCCAACTCTGCTAGTCGATGGTTGTATGAATTTATGGTAGATAATAGCCTTGTACTGCTATGAACCATTGAATCCTGCATCATCGTCAGCCTTTCACCCATGGACAACTGTGATGCCTGCAGCTCTGTCACGCTATGCTCTGTCGACGCTCTAAGATCTGCTGTCATATCCCGGAGCTCCATGATGCTGCGCTCGAGCATATCAAATCGTACGATGAGCGTCGCATCGTCCGCCTGCGGATGGGACAAGGGCTGCTCCTCCATCCTTCGCAACAACTCATCACGGAGAGACACAATCTTACGGTCAACGGTTTCCTGGACTCGAGCCGATGACTGCGAGGGCTGTGGGTGTCACGCCCCAGTCCCAAAATACGTAGGACTAAGAATACGTAAGCATGTCAGCCGTATGTATATGGTAACTCAAATATATGGAAACCATAACACATACGTACGCTGTATTATGAACAATAAATCACAAGTGGTATATAATTATCACAAGTCATAGGGCATAACTAAATCTCATCCACAAAAATCATAAAGAAATAAAATAATCTAATATGAACTAGTCGAGAAGAACTAATAGTTGGATGGAGACAAATCCACTACCAACTAGAATATAAAAGAAACAAAATAAGAACATCATCTAATGATCAATGAGGCTCGAAGAGAAGACCTCCTCAAAATAGATCAAAGTAGCAATCCTGATCCGTGCTCCTGCAAATAATTATGATCGTCTACAACTGAAAAGGGACCAGGTCTTTAGAGGGACGTAACAAGATACATAGAAGCTTGCCAATAAAGTACTGAAAATAAATATCCAAAGGGTCGTCTAACCACCTATGTGAATGCACTTTGAGAATAACTTTCCAACACGTGGGCTATATGGCTAAAATATGATTGGCATGATTCTCTCAGAGAATGAGAGGCCTAAAAAGCATGTCGTCTTCTGAACGCCAGAGGCCGCCTGATAATAATAATCTATATAGTGGTCATCATGACCGCGCATCTCCGACGGAGCGTAAGGATTACACAAGAAAAGTACAAAGGAGCACAAACGCCTTACTTGTTGTCCTCCCTACCCCATGCTCTAAGCATGTCATATCTATGACACGATGATACCTCTAATAACTGCCAAGTCTTCTAACTATGCAAATTCTATCAGCAATTATTTCCTATCGTACGTCCCATACGTACTAATGATCAGTCAATACGTAAGTCCGTGATCTATATGAGACTCACAACTCGTATAAGAAATGTATCATAGCCAAATAAAATATAAGAATGCCTTATGATCATGTGGTGGTCTCATAAAACTAGGTTAACATGCATAATATATAATAAAGATAAAATACGACGCCACCGTCGTTGCACCCAAGCTATTTTTGGACGCACAATTTATATAGCATTTTAAATATATATGAACTAAATGACAAAAAAAATACATGCACTATATGGAATGTAAATCACAGTACAAAGGCAAGGTATACTTGCCTGGCAAGAAAGCTGCGTAATATAAACGTCTAGGTGTCAAGTACACAGGATCAGAAATTATGGCCTCCGAATAAATGTCTCCGAATGCAGAAATAAACATCACCAATGTTTCCAAAATAAGCTAGATAGTCAGAAAAGCCTACCCTTTCGTCCAATTTGGACACAGGAGCAAAACGGTAATTTTGGGTCAAAGCGGGTCCACATGTGGGCCACTTTGCACCAAAAAGTATGCCAGAGGTAAATATCTCTAAATGAGACAAATTATAAGTCAAACAAATTCTAAATGTCGATACGAACTCAACGGTATGTACAATTTTGGATTTCGGTGAGCCGATCATAAATTTGCCCTTAAAGTCAACCGTGGGGCCTGCGAATAGGTGGCTTGGTCAACTGTCTTAGAATCGCGTGAAACTTGGGTCACAGGACCAGCGTGATACCACGAATCCAATGGCACAAGTTTTATCGTATTCCGACGAGCGTACATAAAATGGCATGGTGTTTTGTAAAAGTCACGATACGGGAACTTTTTACGGATATGGGTTGATTCTGACACGCACATACGTCCGAATCAGCTTTCGTGAAAGCCCACACGTCAGGATATACCATATGCGCCTTTCGGTGCAATTGGTATGTGATAGGACGGTCCCGTTTGGTGGGACGCGCTCCATATTATAAATTTTAATTTTGAAATAATAAGTTTTTGGTCGTTTTGGAGGTCGAATAGTTTTATACATAGAACAAATTAACAAAAACTAAAAGAATAATTTTTTTTTCGATTATATGGAGAAGAAAAACCTTTAATTAATTTTTGAAAATATTAAATAGGTTGGCGACAAATTGGGTGTGAACATGGAGGTTTGGGTTGAAGTTTCTGGACTGTTTTGGTCAGTTTTTCGTTCATTTTTCGGTTGATTTTTTGACCAATATAGGGCACGAAAACTCATCCCGCTTAAATAAAAATCCTAGAGGGTTAGGTTATAAATGTACACGGATAAACCGCTCGCAAAAAGAATCAAAGATGAAGAAGATACATCACCTTGAAGATAGGACGCTGATGTGCACATGCGCGCGTGTATGTACACGCGGACGGCGGACGGTCGGCTAGGGGGCGGCGGACGGCTGCAGCGGGGCGGCGAACAGTCGGCGCTGTGGTCGGTCGGCGGCGCGGGTTCGCCGGCGGTCGGCTGGGGTCGAGGCTAGGGTTAGGGTTTTGAGTAGTATTATATGTATATGTGTATATATATATATATATTGGGAGAAGGGAAGAGGGGGACTTAGCCGCAGGGTCGTGGGTTCTGGGGGGAGCAATGGTTTAAGGGGGGTTTAGTTGAAGGTTTGGTTGGGGGGTTTAGTTAGTTAGGATTAGGGTATTATTTTCTTAGGTTTTTAGATTAAGGTTATTTTCTTTTCTTTTATCTTGTTTTTTTATCTTGTTTTTTTTCTTTTTTTTATTTTTTTATTTTTTATTTTTTATTTTTCTTTTCTTATTATTATTACTACTACTATTATTACTATTATTATTATTATCATCATCATCATTATTATTACTATTACTAACATTATTATTATCATTATTATCACATTATTATTATTATTATTATATTATTATTATTATTATCTATATATTTACATTTTTATATATATAGATGGAATTATAAAAAATCCAAAAAGAATATTTGCACACAAAATAAATTCTATAAAATTTTACTTTTGTAAAACTTTAATAAATACTACACTCAAAATATTTTATGAAATATTTTATAATTAATTAATTGGATATTTATCTAGTTATGTAAATCAAATAATTATATTATCTAATTAACTAAGTAATTAATTAAATGGTTATCAAACAAACAGGTAATAGTAAATGATATGCAAATCAATAAGAAGAAAAAATGCCTAACTTGTCATGGAAAATTATGGGCTGCTAATTATAGAAGAGATGGAATTAGAAAATAACCATAATTAAATTATATATATAATATCTAAATATTTAACAATTAATCTCTGGTCGTTACACTAATGTCATACTAATGCCAAGGGATCAAATTTCTGTGTCACGAAAAGAACCTACAGGTAGTATCTCCTGTGTAGGCTACTTACTATGAAGGATGATATAGATTTTGGGGCTATCCTACATTATTAATATCCAAACCACGGTGAAGTATCCTAATAAAATATTGGGGTTTAATTGGTTTAAAAAATATTCTAAAACAAATACAAGAAATAAAAAAATACACATAAAATATCTATTTTGGGTGAGGGGGTTTACAATCTATCCAACTTAAAAGAATTTCGTCATCGAAATTTAAAATATGGAATGATCTATATGACATCCCACATCAAAATTTATATCACAATTTCCAACTATCATAATCTCCTCTAGACTTTGAACAATAAACAATTCTAATCAAATCTTATTTTTATTCTCAACTTAAGAATTTTATACTCTTCAAATTTTAAATTCAACTTCCATCCTCAATATTTCAAATAGGTGATCCAACAATCAAATTTTAACTTTTAATTTAAATCATCAAACTATAAAAAATTTAAATCTAATTCACCAATTGTTCAAGTCTTAGATTATATATTTATCCTCAAAATTTAAATCGATAATTCAACCCTCAGTATTCGAAATTTAAATCATGTGCTCAAAGTATAATTATTTATTCTGCAATATCAAAATTTTAAAATTTATTAGATCCTCACCATCTTAATCATTCTTCTAAAATTTTTTAAAATTAAAATGACTTAAATCTCTCAATCTAATCTTACTTGATCACAATCAAAAAAATTTCTCAAGTTGATAATGCAACTTCTACCCAACTTAGAATTTACCCATCTATCACATAAGGCTATACATTTAAGAAAGGCTTCCTCAAATTATTTAGTCGTGTTGTTCAATATATCCGTAAAATTTTTAACACCAAATATCTCACATGTGGTATGCCCTTAATTACAAAAATAGTCACCAAGTAATGTGATTGGCCTATGGGGTATATCTAGTACTCTCCGTGTATCAAACTTATACCAAGCACGAGCGTTCATCTTTCCGAAATAGGAAAAGACGAAAAACAATAATAAAGAATTCAAAGAGGAGGAGATAGAATGCAAGTACGGGGTTCAAAGCGATTAAAAAATTCAAAAGGGAGTTGTCAAGACAGTTATGGATTAAAATCTTATTTTTGGTAAATTTCTATTCGCATGCTCATCTCAGTACAGTTATGTAATCGATACGATATGCTCTGACTTGTCTAGAGGGCAAGTATATTCGTCTACTAGTCAACTATATATCTCAATCCATGTAAAGTAGTATTGCGAAGAGCGAACCAAGCGCACTAAGGTTAGCTAGACCATAATACACTGATTCTAAATAGACAATTGTATTAGTGTGTCGACCCAATAATACATATGTCATGAACAAGCTCGATAAAAGAATAAGCTTGCAAAACTAGGCTATAATAGCAGCATAAGTCAAGGTAGTCAAGAAAATATAAGTATGCTGGATTATGATGAAAGAAGGTACAAAAATAATTCAAGTTCACAAAGAAGATAAGACTCGTCCGGTGTTGTGCCTCTACAGATGCCATTCTAACTCCTTGTTTAAGTCTCTAGTCGACCAAATGGGGGTATGGGCCTCTAAGTTTTATAGTCTGGATAAACACTATCTTCTTATGCAAGTCTATAGTTGGTGTCATTCAATTACACTTCATTAATGGGTCAAAAGGACTATGGGATACTAGGTTGTGAGGCATACTACCCAACTTAAAAGAATAAACTAATACTATAACTGCCTTGTAGGGATAAAGTAGAAACTCTTGTTAGGGTATACGCGGGAAAGATCTTGGTACTTATTAAGGTATCCTATTGCATTATATAGGTAATGGTCATCTTAAGTCTTAATTATAGTGCTTATAGAACAAAGTATTAATATTAAGAATAGAGAAGTTACTGACTCTCAAGTGAAAGAGAATATAACCTGTATGGAGATATGTGGAACAGATTACTTGATTTGAAACTAAAGGATGACCATAAAATCATAATCTAAATGAGGAACTCAAACTGTCAAGTTCTAACTACTAAGAACATAATTTTAAAATTCAAGATTACAACTACAATCCTACCAAACTATATATCCTAACATAAAAGAAAATCACTTGGCCTACAATCAGAAGGGTTAGGTGGCACGAATTAAAAGATAAAGAAAAATTTTAGTCGCCGCACAAATAGCGAGCATTAAGGTTTTGGAGGAACAAGATATAAAATTAAATAGAGAGAATCTTGATAATATCATATTTTCTTAAGGAAATATGGTATATTAATCTCTGTGTTCGAGGTATGATGAAGGAAAAAGTGTTGTATTCATTCCTCTTGGCTTCCTAAGGTATTGTTCTGCTAATATCAAGACAAAAATCTAAACTTAAAGTTCTCTAATACTATCTCACTATGAAAATTAGGTTTAGTCCTAATATTCAATCTTGGATTTCTATTGGTTCCTCAATGTTAGGGTCAAACGATATGGTCAAATTTCTAACTAACTCTAGTAATGTCTATCTACTCTCAAGTCCTTCATAAATATATCAAGGGATAATGGTCAATTAATCTACAGGTAAAGGATGCTAGGTTTCATTAGGTATTCTAAACTTAGTGACATGTCAATATTCTAGTTATATTCTTAGTAGGAATGTTACCCTAATTACTATCCTAACAACAAGGATTCCTATATTCTAGCAGAAGGCTATACTAAAGGAACTATTAGGAAAGTACATGAATCAAGCGGGATGTAATTATTTAAATAGAACGGATTGGAAGGAAGGTGAGTTCAAGAATTTGGAACGATATCAAGGAGAAAAGTCAAGTATGTGGATGAGATCCTATACTCTAATCCTATTTGCAGGCTTGCTCGGTACAGTAACGTAACCGAGATAATATATTCTCGACTTGCAAGGGCCACCACTAAAAAAATATGTCACGTCCCAGTCCTAAAATATGTAGGACTAGGAATACGTAAGCATGCCAATCGTATCTATATAGCAACTCCAATATATGAAAACCATAACACATAGGTATGCTATATTATGAACAATAATTCACAAGTGGTATATAATTATAACAAGTCACAGGGCATAACTAAATCTCATCCACAAAAATCATAAAGAAATAAATAATCCAATATGAACTAGTCTAGAAGAACTAATAGTTGGATGGAGACAAAAATACTACCAACTAGAATATAAAAGAAAAAAAATAAGAACATCATCTAATGATCAATGAGGCTCGAAGAGAAGACCTCCTCGAAATATATCGAAGTAGCAAGTCCTGATCCGTGCACCTGCAAATAATCATGATCGTCTATACCTGGAAAGGGACTAGGTCCTCAGAGAGACGTAACAAGATATTTAGAAGTATGCCAATAAAGTAATAAAAATAAACATCCAAAGGGTCATTTAATCACCTATTTGAATGCACTTTGAGAACAACTTTCCAACACGTGGGCTATCTGGCTAAAATATGATTGGCATGATTCTTTTGGAGAATTAGGGGCCTAAAAAGCATGTCATCTTTTGAACGCCAGAGGCCGCCTGATAATAATAATATATATAGTGGTCATCATGACCGCGCATCTCCGGCGGAGCGTACGGGTTACACAAGAAAAGTACAAAGGAGCCAAAATGCCTTACTTGTTGTCCTTCCCACCCCATGCTCTAAGAATATCATATCCATGATACGATGATACCTCTAATAACTGCCAAGTCTTCTAACTATGCAAATTCTATCAGCAGTTATTTCCTATCGCACGTCCCATACGTACTAATGAGCAGTCAATACATAAGTCCGTGATCTATATGAGACTCACAACACTTGTAAGAAATATGTCACAGCCAAATAAAATATAAGAATGCCTCATGATCATGTGGTGGTCTCGTGAAACTAGGTTAACATGCATAATATATAATAAAGATAAAATACGACGCCACCGTCGTTGCACCCAAGCTATTCTTCGACGCACAGTTTATATAGCATTTAAAATATATATAAACTAAATGACAAAAATAAAATACATACACCATATGTAATATAAATCACAGTACAATGGCAAGGTATACTTGTCTGGCAAGAAAGCTGCGTAATATAAACGTCCAGGTGTCAAGTACACAGGATCAGAAACTATGGCCTCCGAATAAACATCTTCGGATGCTGAAATAAACATCACCAACATTTCCAGAAAAAGCGATATAGTCAGAAAAGCCTATCCTTTCGTCCAATTTGGATACAGGGATAAAACGATAATTTTGGGTCAAAGCGGGTCCACCTGTGGGCCACTTTGCACCGAAAAGCGTGCTAGAGGTAAAGGTCTCTAAATGGGACAAATTATAGGTCAAACAAATTCTAAATGTTGATACGAACTCAACGGTAAATTCAATTTTGGATTTCGGTGAGCCGATCACAAATTTGCCCTAAAAGTCAATCGTGGGGCCCGTGAATAGGAGGCTTGGTCAACTGTCTCAGAATCGCGTAAAATTTGGGTCACAGGACCAGCGTGATACGACGAATCCAATGGCGCAAGTTTTGTTGCATTCCGACGAGCATACACAAAATGGCATGGTATTTTACAAAAGTCGCGATACGGGGAGTTTTTACGGATACAGGTTGATTTCGACGCGCACACACGTCCGAATCAGCTTCCGCGAAAGCCCACATGACAGGATATACCATACGCGCCTTTCGATATAATTGGTATGCGATGGAGCAGTCCCGTTTGGTGGGGCGTGCTCCGTATCACAAATTTTAATTTTAAAATAACAAGTTTTTGGTCGTTTTGGAGGTCGAATAATTTTACACATAGAATAAATAACAAAAACTAAAAGACTAAAAAAATTCTCGATTATATGGAGAAAAAACCCTTTAATTAGTTTTTGAGAAGATTAAACAGGTTGGCGGCAAATTGGGTGTAAATATGGGGGTTTGGGTTAATATTTCTGGACTGCTTTGGTCAGTTTTTCGGTCATTTTGCGGTTGATTTTTCGACCAATATAGGGCATGAAAACTCGTTCCGCTTGAATGAAAATCCTAGAGGGTTAGATTTTGAACGTATACGGACAAACCGCTCACAAAAAAATTAAAGATGAAGAAGATACATTACCTTGAAGATGGGACGCTTTTGTGCACATGCGCGCGCGTACGCACATGGAGACGTCGGATGGTCTGTGCGGGGCGGCGGACGGCTGCAGCGGCGCGACGGACGGTCAGCGCTGCGGTCGGTCGGCGGCGCGGGTTCACCTGCGGTCGGCCGGGGTCGAGGCTCGGCTTAGGTTTTTGAGTAGTATTATATGTATATATATAGATAGGGAGAAGGGAAGAGGGGGACTTAGTCGCGGGGTCGTGGGTTCTGGGGGGGAAGCAGCGGTTTAAGGATGGTTTAGTTGTAGGTTTGGTTAGGGGGTTTAGTTAGTTAGGATTAGGGTATTATTTTCTTAGGTTTTTAGATTAAGGTTATTTTCTTTTCTTTTCTTTTATCTTATTTTCTTTTCTTTTTCTTTTCTTTTCTTTTCTTTTCTTATTATTATTACTACTACTACTATTATTATTACTATTATTATCAACATTATTATTATTATTACTATTACTAACATTATTATTATCACTATTATCACATTATTATTATTATTATTATTATTATTATTATTATTATTATTATCTATATATTTACATTTTTATATATATAGATGGAATTATAAAAAATCCAAAAAAATATTTGCGCACAAAATAAACTCTACAAAATTTTACTTTTCTAAAGCTTTAATAAATACTACACTCAAAATATTTTATAATTAATTAATTAGATATTTATCTATTTATGTAAATCAAATAATTATATTATCTAATTAACTAAGTAATTAATTAAATTGTTATCCAACAAATAGGTAATAGTAAATAATATACAAATCTATAAGAAGGAAAAATGCCTAACTTTTCATGGGAAATTATGGGCTGCTAATTATAGAAGAGTTGGAATTAGAAAATAACCATAATTAAATTATATATATAATATCTAAATATTTAATAATTAATCTCTGGTCATTACACTAATGTCATACTAATGCCAAGAGATCGAATTTCTGTGCAACAAAAAGATCTTACAGGTAGTGTCTCCTGTGAAGGCTACTTCCTATGAAGGGCGATATAGATTTTGGGGCTATCCTACATTATTAATGTCCAAACCACGGTGTAGTATCCTAAGAAAATATTGAGTTTTAATTGATTTAAAAAATCATCTAAAATAAATACAAGAAATAAAAAAATACACACAAAATACCTTGGGTGAGGGAGTTTATAGTGGGGAATGTGCACTTGCCGTGGAGGCCCTAGATGACTGCATCACAACAAGGGCGCCATAGGATCCTGTACCGTAGTATGTACCCCTCTGGAGACCACCAGCGGCGGTCACCCACATCTCGTCCGTCGACGGAGCTGGAGAGGGCTTCGAGGAAGTACCAGCCTCTCCTGCTGTAGGTACACTAGCAGTCGCCCGCTCACGCAGCCTAAGATACTCGGCCTAGAAAAGTTTGGATACTCGATAATAGCCTAAGTTATATTAAAATTAACACAAAGTAAAGTAATACTTATATAGGTCTGCGAGGCCCTCTCATAAATGAGATTCTCGTCCTTTCGATGGATGGTCAGGAAGACGATCACCATGTTTGCATCCTCACCCCTCTTTACTTGTTAAAAATATATTATTTAGTACTAAAATTAAATATTTTATCCTACTACCATTTTATCGTACTTGCATTAAAATAATATATCTGAAATAAGAAAATGTACCAAACGATAGAAATGTTCCTTCATCAGAATTGAGCCACCACACCACTTTGCTGCCTTCTGCCTAGTCGCCTTGGCATTCTCAGACATTTCCTTGTATCTCGGATCGTCGAATCTAGCCCTCATTGCAGTCCACTGCTCAGGCGCGATCCAACCTTGGATCAATTTTCCTGCGCGATCACGAGCATTCTGGTTATCCAGAGCATCATAGATCAGCTTGGCGGCAACGGCAGGAAACATCTGCTCGATCAATTCAGCCTGGTATGGTGGATAAAAATACGTTTTATAAAATAAGTAATTTAGTAAGTTATATAATATGCATAGATTTGATGATTGATATAATATACTTTACCTAGAAGTGCACAAACCAGAATGCCTTCCTTTCCTCCGGAGCATCAGACTAGTTGATCCAAGGGCCACCATAGTTGTACCTCAGAAAGTGACCCAGGCGTCTTTGTACCGACGATGGACGATATCTATATGGAGATAACTATTTTTATCGAAAAAGTCAATATATGATAAATAAAGAAATACATGATATATATGATGCAAAACCATTTAATTGACTTATTTTGTACCGTTGGCCCAAATTTCCGTCCTCGTCTCATCCGGAGTTGCGCATGGAGGAACTAGCTGATGCCGGAACAACGTCAGCTCAACCTCCGCCATATGCTTATCTGTCTCCATGGTCCCGTCAGCAGGAGAAACGCTGGATGAGGGAGTACTATCAGGCCTGGAACTACTCGTCCCAGGAGTGCTGCCACGTAACGTCATCGCAGTTAAAGATGTGACTGGTCGATATATTGGTGTACTAGGCGCCGAGGATCCAGAACCAATAGTAGGCAGTAACGGAGGATCACTTTGTGTACCTCGGGACTTGCCGAACGCTCCGTGTCGTCCTGTCATACTTGATAACAACATCTGATGAATAAAGAAATACAAAAATATATAGTATTTTCTACAGTAAAAAAGTTATGCATATCTCACAGCATTAATAGAATTGCACAGTAAATAACTAGTGGTATCACAAGTCTAAATGGATAGTATATTCTACACTCAAAATATAATAAATATTTTTATCATAATAGTACATTCTACAGTCAAAATATAGTACATATCTTCGGGCAAAATATTTTATTTTTAATCATCTTCACAAAATTTATCTTGTTCGCCTTCCTCGTCCTCCTCTTCCTCCTCATCTTCAATTTTATCTACTTCTTCTTCGTCTTCGTCTTCGTCTTCGAATAATTTTACCTCTTCTATATTATTTGTCGTGTAATGAGTAACTACCGTTGAGTCCACATATACAATATTTATTATGCAAGTGCATACAAAAGAAGTAATTACCAAGCTCCTTACATATGCGCTCAACCAAGAAAAAAAATGGCGTCTCATTTCTTATTCTACTTCTTTGTCTGTTATATAGGGTCTAACCGATCTCAGCTTATCATTATATGTGCTGAAAAATAACGAGGCAACCGCTGATTAGTAGCATAATAGTAGCTTATATTATTACATTGAGATAACGTAAACGTGGACGTATTAATTACTTACCCCTCTAGCTTCTCCACTTCAACTTTATCCTCGTCGCAATTAAGTAATATATACAACTGAGAAGCCCTTAGCTCGTCATCATTCAAATATCTCTTCTTTATTTTTCCCGAAGGTTTTTCGGACACATTGAATACTTTCTGTATTGCATCATTAGATTCCTGATATCTGTTGTCGTTTCTCGGAGCTTTCGTTCTATTAGTAGCAACATGAGGTTTGAAATACGTCGAGCAAAAATTTGTAATCTCCATCCTGATAATATTTTATAGGCCAGAAAGTCATTGATGGTCCACATAAGTGCTGCCCTCATCTAAAAATTCTGCTTTCTAGAAATATCGTACGTGTTGGCACCTACTTCCCATAACTGATTCAACTAATCTATCAAAGGCTATAAATATACATCGATGTTCCTCTTCGGATTGTTCAAACCCGGGATAATAACGGTTAAGAACATATACGGAGTCTTCATGCACATCCAAGGCGGTAGATTGTACGGAGTGACGATCACAGGTCAACACGAATACTGGGTGTCCGAAAGTCTGAATGGGGTTAAATCGTCGGAGGAGAGCCCCAATCTGACATTACGCGGATCTGAAGAAAAATCTGGATACTCTCGATCAAAGTGCTTCTATGCTTCTCTACCGGTTGGATGATCCAATACTTCTTCGATCTGTTTCCACCTGTGCCAACTCATATTTTCTACAGTCTCATTTACCATAAACAACCTCTACAACCGCGGAGTCAAAGGCAAGTAGTGCATCGAATCGGTAGGCTTCATTGCACCGACATACTTTCCTCTTCCAGTGGCCTTGTAGTGATCAACACCACTAAATCTGCATGCATCTTCATCCTTGTCGTCTTTGTAGTACAATATGCACCCGTTATGACATGTATCATTTTTCTCATATCCCATCTAGAGTGATCTCACCATCATCTTAGATCGGTAGAAGTCTTTAGGCAACTTTGCACCATCTGGTAAGATCTCTATAATCAAATCCATTAGTCGGTTATAGTATTCTTGCAACATGTTAAAATTAGACTTGATGCTCAACAATCTTGTAACCATCTCTAACGGTAATTGATCCTCACAACCAGGATATAATGGAGTCCTTGCATTCTCCAACAACTCCATGAACTTCGCAGCATCAGCATTCGATCTCCTCAGTTGCATCATGATTGTCCAAATTGAAACTAGGCCCCGCCGCATCAAAAACTACCCACCTGTCGTCGTAAGCAGCGTGGTCGTGGACATCCATATACGGCTCTACTTAAGATACCGACTCCGATGCTAAAGACACAAGTTCTTCGTGCGCGGTCCACTGATAGTAATTCGGCGTAAAATCTTTCGAGTATAAATGATATATGACTTCTACTTCTGGATGATATTTTAAGTTGCGATATCTCACACACGGACACTTAATTTTGGTACCGTCCATGTACTAAGGGAATATCTTGGCGAACTGCAGGAACTGCTGTACACCCTTAATAAATTCATCCCGTACACCGTACATGTCATCAGGATGACGGTTGTACATCCACGAACAATAACGCAGATAGTAATTTATATCTATTTCTAGATACTTCTGCAAAAATGAATAGACATTGTTCAAGTATATACTCATCGTTAAATACAGTACATACATTAATACTCCTAGTCCTAGCATATATACACAGGAATACCCAATTATGTTATACACCTACTTGTCTACACATATACAGCTAGTCCTAGCACTGATACTTCTTCGTTCAAGTCTGTATCCTGGATACTCATATTGCAGTGTATCAGTTAGTGTCAACTGAGTAGATTTGGGTTACGGTTAGGGTTAGGGTTTGTGCACTGCTTTAAGTATTAGTCATCTAGTTATAGGGGAGTGCCTGTCCATAAGAGTATATATCATGTTGACAGCAGATTTGGGGAGCAACCCAGTGAACCGTGAGATGGGGAGAGGCTATTGCACACCCCATCTGCACAGACCTGACAGTGCATATTTAATATGCACATGAGTGTTACGGCAGACTTCACAGGGTGTGTGCATACCATCGTACAAAGCAGGGTACAACATTAGACAACAGCAGTTTAAAGTTGCATTTTAAACTTGACTATCACAACAGGCATTCGAAGATTGGGGGAATCTCTGTGTATCTTATGTGTATCAACTGTGGTTGTGTGTTGGTGAGGAATAGATATAGGTATAAGTTATGAATAAGATTCAATCGAGTTGATCACACTACAACTAAGGGCTTGATGTCAGTCTAGAGAGAGAAAGAGAGAGGGTTAGGGTTAGGGTTTAGGTTAGGATTTACACCCTCTATGACAGTGTCTATGTCGTATATATGTCAGTGTGTCAGTGTTAGTGTCATGTCGTGTCTGCATCTGTGAGAGAGAGAGAGAGAGAGAGAGAGAGAGATTAGGTTAGGGTTAGGGTTTACACCCTCTATGATAGTCTGTGTCGTATCTGTGTCAGTGTGTGTGCTGTGTCTGTGTCAGTGTCATATCGTGTGCATCTGTGAGAGAGAGAGAGATCGGGTTAGGGTTAGGGTTTACACTCTATGACAGTCTGTGTCATGTTTGTGTCAGTATGTGTGTATGTGTGTCGTGTCTGTGTTAGTTTCATATCGTGTGCATCTGAGAGAGAGAGAGAAAGAGAGAGAGAGAGAGAGAGAGAGAGAGAGAGAGAGAGATTGGGTTAGGGTTAGGGTTAGGGTTAGGGTTAGGGTTTACACCCTTTCTTATAGTCTGTGTCGTGTCTGTGTGTGTGTCTTGTGTCTGTGTCAGTATCATGTGCATCTGAGAGAGAGAGAGAGAGAGAGAGAGAGAGAGAGAGAGAGTTTGGGTTTACCTAGAGGAGAAGTAGGAGGGGGACGCTGGAGTAGGGGGCTGTGGAGGACGCCGGAGGGAGCAGTTCGCCGGATGGGGGGAAGAGGAGTTTTTGAAAATTTGGGGGAAGTCTTCGACAGAAGGGGGGAATCAAAATCTATACTAAAATTTTTGCGACGTATAGCGACGTCGACTTATGACGTCGCTAATAAAATAGTTTGCAATGTTATAGACGTCGCTAAAAATGTTGCTAAATAAAAAAACTCAGCGATATTTAGCGACCTTAAAGAAGCTTATAGCGACTATTCTTTAAAAAAACTTAATTACTTTATCTAAACGTCGCTATATGTCGCTAACAGCGACGTATAGCAATATTTATTTTTGAAGTTGCTAAAATTTTTATATTAGCGATGTTTTATTATGACATTGTTAAAAAATATCGCTATTTTATCATATTTTGGTAGTGCGCTGTCTGGGTCATCTCTAATATCTAAATATCTCATACAATATATATACAAGGTACTTGTCAATCATCTCAACTCTAAATGGAGGAACAATATGGTATCTGATAAATATAAACTATACTCAATCATAATACAAACTAAGAAAGATAAAATACGAGATGGAATAACGAAAGAAAGAATCACGATACATCCACAAGTCCAAAATAATATATACATGCCAAATAACCTTAATAAAAGTCTAATACAAGTCCAGCAATAATCTAAAACTCCTCAGGCTCTAGTACAAGTCCTCCTGCTCTAAAGGAGTATCCTCTAAGGGTACTCCGTCCAGCTGTCCATAGTAGGTAGGATACTGGTCTATAAGCCAATTATCTCAAAAATATATCCAGTCAGGATTAGAGTGAAGTACATACCTCTGAAAGGAGTTTCAAATACATAATCGAGCATATATAACAGATAATAGAAAAGGATACACGATAACTAAATAACAGAATATAAATGAATTAGAGTGAACAAAAAATATACTGGAATGAAGAACATATAATAGAATAACTGCAATATAATAAAAATAAATAAAACTAGCCAATGTGCCATGGAATATAAGTTTATTATATGATCGGTTTAGGTTGAACACGAATATAATATGGTAACTCGATTACACGTGTGATATATAATCGACATGTACACGAATACAATGGGGCTTGATCACATAACTAACTCCTATTCTCCCATCCCAACCAATACCAATGGATCCAATCATGACACATTATGAACACGAATATGGGTACACTGAACACGAGTAGTGTGTGAACATGAAGTACACAATAATCAATACCCGATACACACGATAAAATACATATGAAGGAGTACCCGCTGAACACTGTAAGGGATAACATCTCTTGACAAGATCCATATAATACCAGTCCATGAAATAACTGTATCAGAATCAAGTATACAGTTCTAGAATACGAGATATATACACTATTATGAAATAAAAACTAACAAAGAAATATACTCGTCTCTGGTCCTGATCAAATAATACGCAACGGTATCCGAGCTGGTGTCACACAGACCTATATATGAAATATCACGTCACTTGGGTGCAATAAAGGAATAAACAATTTTAAATAAGTTAAAGTAGAATTTCTAGGTCAAATATAAGTCAATACGGTTAAACTAGGTCATTTCTAGTTTCTAGGTTGATTTTACCTATTTGTAAGGTTTATAAAGTTACACTAGGTCTTAAAAAGTCACTATTTGATTTTTGGGTGATAACTAGGCCAAACTAGTCAATACTAGTTAATACTAGCTTTCTAGGCTATACCAGTAAGTGTAGTATACTAATATCTAATACCTTGGTCTCCTAGCCTATTACCTTAACTGATATTTATTGATACATTGGTATCAATCCTCTATTGACAACCTGACATGCCCCTCCCCTTTCTCTAATATACACATGTCTATAAACCAACACACTTACCTACTCACCTACTCACCTACTCATTACAATAACATTGCCCATAACTTGACTTATAATTATTTACTATTATCATATAGCATCAACAATTTCTAGTATCTCAACTTACCTTGATAACCCTATTTGTTACCTACTAATATCCAAATATACCACCTCAACTTAACACTAGGTCACCTCTTAACACAACAATACCTCAATCAACTTAGTGTCCTAATTCCACAACTAAGATCACAATACCTTAGTATCAACCCACATCCTAAATACTAACCTCACATAAACACTCATGTGTATATCAACACTCACTAATACCAACTTCATTATTGGATACTGTCACGACCCGCACCCGGTATAAGGGCACGAGAGCGTGGGTACGTCCAGCCTACGCCGTAGTATCGGCGGTAGAACGCTGTCTAGGTCAAGTACTATCTAAATAATCTCACACTAGTATCCAACTCCATAAGGAGACACGGATAACACTATCAAAATGAACAACATACTCAATCACAACTACAGCACGATAAGAATTTAAAGAAACAAAAGAATACAACACAAGTCTAATGATAAAACAATCATACCTGCAATCAGTAACAACCAATCTCCAAGTGTCAGAAACAAGTCCACTAAGGTCACAGTCTGGAAAAATATTTTCCAGTCAGGAAGGAGCAAAGTACATCTCTAAATAGCAGTTCTATATAAATGACATAAACTATGTAGCAGTTCTAGATGGAAATATACCAGATGCATGTATAGGTACGAGAATTGTACAATGAAAGAAATACTGGAAATACTGTAAGTAACTGCAGGAAAAGAAACAATATGTCCATGAGCAAGAAACCTATGACTAAGTGTGTGAGTACTAGCTTTAACATGTGATCGGCTTGGGAACTTGATCAGGCTAGTTACATGTGATTAGCTATGATTCATGGAAGGTCAGGCTAACCGTTGGTTAGCTATGATGCATGGAGAGGTCAGGCTAATCACACGTAACAGCTATGAAGCATGGAGAGGGTCAGGCCGCACCCGACGTGAGATGTGGGGTGGGCTATGATGCATGAAAAGTTGGTATGATCACATATCTACACTAAAATACTCCCCACCCCCGACTGGTATAGTAGATCCAATCATGGTACGCTATGGCACGGGATTCCCTAGGGAGGTAGCAAATCTTCCCGGAAATCAGTGTCTGTACATGCACAAGATAACAAGGAAAACAAGTCTTGTACAAACTACACCATGAATAAGGAATAACATCTCATGACTAGATCCGTGTATACCAAACTAGTCAATACTAGTTAATACTAGCTTTCTAGGCTATACCAGTAAGTGTAGTATACTAATATCTAATACCTTGGTCTCCTAGCCTATTACCTTAACTGATATTTATTGATACATTGGTATCAATCCTCTATTGACAACCTGACATGCCCCTCCCCTTTCTCTAATATACACATGTCTATAAACCAACACACTTACCTACTCACCTACTCACCTACTCATTACAATAACATTGCCCATAACTTGACTTATAATTATTTACTATTATCATATAGCATCAACAATTTCTAGTATCTCAACTTACCTTGATAACCCTATTTGTTACCTACTAATATCCAAATATACCACCTCAACTTAACACTAGGTCACCTCTTAACACAACAATACCTCAATCAACTTAGTGTCCTAATTCCACAACTAAGATCACAATACCTTAGTATCAACCCACATCCTAAATACTAACCTCACATAAATACTCATGTGTATATCAACACTCACTAATACCAACTTCATTATTGGATACCATCCCCCAGCACATATCACCCTATCATCTATCCCCCCTAACTACACTTGTTTATACTAGCTGCAGTGCACAGCTGTGCACAATGTTGTGCAAGTTGTTGTTGCACTGGGACATTCAAATCCTTCACCCATCTTGCTATTACATAGTCCTCCTATATACACCAATGCACCCGACCTCTTTATCCACAACAACAACACCACACAAACACACCATATACCCCTCAAATTCTATTCTTTAGGTGCACCAAAGCACAAGCCTGGGGTAAATCCATCCTCCCTGATTCTCTGTGCTGAAAAACACACTGCCCAGACCTAGACATGCATTTGTAGTGTGTAAACTCCCTCGACCAATTCAGGGTTAATTGGAATTAAATCAAGAGACTAGGATTAAAGTGGAATTAATTAGGATTAATGTACGTCAATTATACGTCTTAATACACCTTGCCGTTGCTTAGAGGTTGGAGCACCCCACCATTAGTATCTTCCACCAGAATTCACGAACATCTTTTAGACATGACAGACTACCCCTGGTCATTATGCGACCTTAGATACTCGTTATTGCGTCTCATTTTAGCCACACAATATTCCTTAAGAGAACGCCTTGCATTTATTAATTTAATTAAATTCAAGGCCAATTTTACCTCAAACAAACCTAACCAAGCCAACATCTACTCTGCTACGTGGACCAGCCCCACCCCAATAAGGCCGAACAGGCCCAAGTCCCAAGAGCAACCCACAAATCCCCCAATATAAACATAATTTCTCTCCCTTTGAAACCCTAGATCACCATCATCCCTAACTTCACAAACCTAGCAAACCCTAGCCGAGCCTCACCCGAGCAACCATCCCCATCCCGGCCAGACGACTCCTCCGCCACCTCAGTCCGCCACCTCCACCCCACCTTAATCCATCGCCCCTCAACACCGGACCAACCCAGCTGCCTGCAACCACCCTCACCATCACCAATCCCATCATCAACATCCCTCCGCCTAACCTGACTGCCTCGACTGCTTTCGACCGCCCACAATACCTTCACCCACCATTGATCGCCCGACCCTCCGCGCTGCCTCGACCCGACGGCCACCCCCGCGCCGACTCGACCCGACAACCGTCGTCGCCGAGGACTGTTGCTGCTGCGACTACTGCAACGCTGTACTGCTGCTGCCACTGCCGCTGCCGTCGCCACTCACTGTCGTCGATGCCGGAGATCCCCTCGCCGGAGAATGTCTAGAGTTCGAGCACAGGCCCACGATCAATCTCGAATAGGTAAACCTCGTGGATCTCTTCTCATTGTAACATGCATGGTTGTATCATCGTGTCATCGAGTTATGTCGCACGTCGTACGTGGACACAAAACCAATTATGTGGAACCCTGGATATGAGTATGTATGCTAAATTAGATTTAAAACAGTAATTAATAGATGATAATTACCCTAATAGTTGGACTTGTTATAAGCATTTATAATTTACCAAGAACGTGGACATTTACCTAGTACAATTAACATGGAAATAAATGGCGTGTAATTCAACAAGGCGTAATGTAGTTTCATAAACCGATAACGTAGAATTATTGTCTCAAGACGTACGTTAACCGAGGACAAAACGCGTGTACACCCTAGCTACGTACACACGTGATGCTGTATTCGATCAACCGTGATCTTGCGACAGTATCTAAGAGCAGCATCGTAAATTATGTATGCATTTGCGTTAGTGTCTGATGTAGAATTTCTATATTATATTGTATGTTTTGGATCATTGGATCAACTTGGAGACACTGCAGGAGCAGGCTATTGGCATTCACATCTTGAGGACTCAGGCAAGATACCTTGCCATATTTACTGTTTAATTTAAATTATGCATAAGTTGTATTGTATTCTTGTTGCTTTCTTTTCATACAACTGTGCGCATCCGAGATTGACTCGGGTGCTATCGGCGAATACGTCGATGATTAGTATACTTGACCTAGTTCGTAGTGACTTACCCCATTGGAGGATACTCTGATATCTTCCGAGATATGACACTTCTACACGTTCGTGGTGACAATTTCATGTTGGGATACGGGTTCGCGTACTCGACTAGCTATCGGCGCGTGTGACATGCATCACGGTTAGTAAGTAATTCAGGATTATTTCAGTGTAGAGACTTGGCATTTAGATACGGAGTATGCACGTCGAGTATTCGACTTGGATATATACATTGGGCGGGGAGGACGACTAGTAGGCATATGGGATACCCCACTCCTTTATACTGACACCTCACTCGATAGAGTGATATGGACGTATATATATATTACTGATACTACATTTTGTAGAGTGTTGGACGTTACTTGGTGATATTACAGATACCACACTCTATAGAACGTTGGACGTTATTATATTCCTGCGCCCGTGTTATAGGGGGCATGTGTAGCATATACTAGCCGGTTGTCACGATTGGTGAATTATGTCAGCATATGTCTAGCCTACACCTTCCCATATACTCACAGTTGTCCTCACATTGCATTCACTTAGATGGTAGCACACCCTTTATTGTATTTATTTTATTTAGTATTTATATATGACATGCTTCTATATATCTTGTTACGTCCCTCTGAGGACTTGGTACCTTTCTAGATTTGGACGAGGCTTATTACCCCACAGTGTACGGCCCAGGACAGGAGATGAGGTTCGCTACCGCAGAGGAGTTAGAGGTGTTACCGTCAGAGTTTCCGTGATCACTTGGTAGGCCTTCCGCCTAGGATTAGGAGCATCATTATCTAGTCAGCCGATGCCCTAGTCATTACTCTTATATCTATCATCTCAGTATTTTATTTCGTCATAGTAGTGGGTTTGTTCCCACCAGACAGTATTGGTTGTACTATGATATCTTGAGACTGGTATTTATCTTCCAGCAATTTATTTAGTACTTCTTGTTGTTTATATTGTAGATGAGATTAGTTTACCTGTTGTTGACTGATATTGGACATGTTAGTATTTTAGGAAAGCATAACACTCTTCGTTAGGATCCATTAAATTGGGATATCCTCGGAGATGTGACAGCTAGCTATTGTCACGTAGCCTAGTTCCGTGTATTTTGGGACTGGGACATGACATAGTTTTAGTGGTGGCCCATGCAGGTCAACTTTATCACTTGTGATATGATAACATGCCCAGCGAGCCTGCAATAGGATAGAAATTACTAGGTCTCATCCACTTTGATTTCATCTATGAACTTCCTTCGTATTGTTTCTAAATATCTGTATCCTGTTTGTTTGATTCCGTCCTCTTTTTAATGAAGTCCTATCTCTTGCAGCAAGATGAACTTGCACAGTGGACGAGGAGCACCCAGTACCGCGGTGCCAGACAACACCACCCAAAGAGAGAAGGTACCCCAAGGGCAACCCCCTCTACAGACCCCGCTAATACATTGGCACGAGACTTCTTAGGGCGATCCGACGCCGCAATACGAGGGACAGACTTCCCAGACGATCCCCATGCAGCATTTTGAGGGACATACCTCAGGGCCACACCGATGCCGCAAACTGAGAGGCCGACATCTAAAGAGACGTCTACTGCACAGCCAGAGGTTCCATTACCACCACCTCCACCCTATACACCCCAGATGCCACAGCTAGATGGACAGCCACAGATGTTTAGTTCTTTCAGACCATGATACAAGCACAGTGGCATCAGACAGAGACATTGAGACAGAGTTTGATGGCAGTACTAGAGAGGACACCTGTCCCAGCACCCGTACCAGCACCTCCACCAGCCCAGACAGGTGGCACTGTTAGATGGTTCCGACAGATGGGACCAGATACTTTCTCAGGCAATGAGACTGCAGAACAGATCTTCGATTGGGTCGACAACATGGAGATTCTATTAGAGGCTTCACAATTGCGTCCAGACCTTTGGATGACCGTAGTGAGGACCCAACTAAAAGGCAACACCCATCACTGGTGGGATTCCATCGAGCGCAGTGTAGGTAAGAACCAGACTTGGAAATAGTTCTTAGAGTACTTCAATGCGAAGTATTTTCCAGCTATAGTCAGAAATGCCTTGTACTCACAGTTCCTACACCTAGAGCAGGAAAATATAACTGTTGACGCCTATGATGCGGAGTTCAGCCACCTTAGCATATTTGGTACCGTCCTGATACCCAATAATCTCGAGAAAGCCCAGAGATTTTATCACGGCCTCAATTTCGAGCTACAGAGGTATACCACCACACAGGCGAGGATTTCTTATGAAGAGGTTCTTGCGGAGACAAGAATCCAGGAGGCCATCGTCAGAGGAGCTAGACGTTCTAGCATGACTTCACCAGCCAGAGCCCAACCCGGAGCAGGAGGACCGATCCGACATCCCGGAGCACAGTCACAGCAGAGGGCAATACCATACCAGCCGAAGGAGCTCCCAACTTGTCACCATTATGGCAAGAAGGGACACGTCATTAAAGATTGTCGGAAGAAGTTGGGATTGTGCATGATATATGGAGCAAGTCAACACCTTATCAGAGATTGCCCGCAGCGTAGAGAGGCAGCACTGCAGACAGGATAGAGGCCAGCAGCACCAGCCCCGAGGATACTACCTCCACTAGGAGGCCAGCGCCCACCAGCACCCGGAGGATTTCAGAGGGGACCATCCTTGGCCCCACAGGAGTCGCAGTTTGACCGAGCTCGACAGCAGACCGGAGGGCAGAGGCACGGGCAGGCCTTTGCACTAGCAGCTACAAAAGAGGAGACAAAAGGGGAAGCTATCACAGGTACCATTTTAGTTGCATCATTACCTGCGACTGCATTGTTTGATTCTGGTGCTACGCTATTATTTATATCTAGTAGATTTGTAGCAATGCATAGAGTAGCGACTTCCCCCTTACCTAAGAGTTGGAAGATTCTTACCGGAGGAGGCATCGTGCCGGTTACCAGCACTATCAGAACATGCTCGGTAGTTGTATGTGGTAGAGATATGAGAGCACAATTCTTGGTATTGCCTATGCCTTACTTTGATGTTTTGCTAGGCATGGACTGGTTAAGCCAGTATAATGTCGTACTGAATTGCCGGAAGGGTAGTATCACTTTTAGATCGCCAGATCAGTCGGAGTTCGAGTACATACGAGGGACCGTCGAACAAGGAGTAGGACAGATAGCTGGAACTTGCATGGCTATGGAAATGGTACCCCCACCCATAGTTGCTGAGTTCGAGGATATTTTACCGAAAGAATTGCCAGGCTTACCACCAGATAGGGACGTAGAGTTCACCATTGAGCTAGTACCCGGAGCAGCGCCTATATCTTCTAATGTATACCGATTGGCGAAGAAGGAGTTAGATGAGCTGAAGCTACAATTAGAGGAGTTACAGAACAAGGGATTTATCCGTCCTAGTGCATCACCATGGGGAGCACCAGTCTTGTTTGTACCTAAGAAGGATGGAACAGTACGTATATGCATTGATTACAGAGCCCTTAATGCTTTGACTATTAAGAACAAGTACCCCCTGCCATGAATCGATGATTTATTCGACCAGTTGACAGGAGTAGTGGTGTTCACAAAGATTGACTTGAGATCGGGTTATCATCAAGTGAAGGTACGAAGAGAAGACATTCAAAAGACAGCATTTAGGACTTGTTATGGTCACTACGAGTTCTTAGTGATACCTTTTTGACTAACTAATGCGCCTACTGTTTTTATGAACTTGATGAACCGAGTATTCCACCAATACTTAGACCGGTTCGTGGTAGTCTTCATCGATGACATCTTAGTGTATTCAAAGAGCCACGAGGAGCACGAGGAGCACTTGAGACTAGTGTTAGAGACGCTGAGAAGAGAGAGGCTTTATGTCAAGTTGAGCAAGTATGAGTTTCTTCTAGATTGTTTCGCTTTTCTTGGACACGTCATCTCAGGAGATGATATTTCAGTTGATCCGGCGAAGATTTCATCAGTAGAGACATGGCCAACCCCTACCAATGTCTCAGAAGTAAGGAGTTTCCTAGGACTTGCCGGATATTATCGGAGTTTCATGGAGAACTTCGCGAAGATTGCAGAGCCGATGACCCGCTTAACCCGTAAGGAGCAGGAGTTCACTTGGACAGAGGAGTGTCAGAAGGCGTTCGATAAACTGAAGAAGCGTTTGACTATGACACCTATCTTGACCATACCTTCTGGACTCGGAGGATTCGTGATCTATAGCGATACATCCGGGAAAGGATTAAGATGTGTCTTGATGTACCATGGAAAGGTTTTAGCCTATGCTTCTAGATAGTTGAGGACCCACGAGAAGAACTATCTCACTCACGACTTGGAGCTTGCAGCAGTGATCTTTGCTTTGAAGCTTTGGAGATACTACCTATATGGAGAAAGAGTAGAGATATTCACTGATCACAAAAGCCTAAATTACGTCTACACCCAGAAGGACCTTAATCAGAGGCAGAGACGCTGGCTCGAGGTGATGACAGACTTCGAGATTGAGCTGTAGTACCACCCGGGAAAGGCCAACGTAGTAGCTGACGCGTTGAGCAGAAGACCCATGGCATTCTTCTTGACTACCCAACAACATCTGTTGAGAGATCTAGAACAGATGGGTATAAAAATCGTTATGCCCGGAGTGGACGGACAGTTGTTGAGTTTTCAGTTGTAGTTGACATTAGTGGGGAGGATCAAGGCTGCTTTGTCAACAGATGCCAGATTTCAGAGGCTTAGACAGAGGACAGAGGCTGGAATATAGACAGGACTGCGTATACATGAAGACGGAACTTTGAGATGTGGAGATCGTCTCTATGTCCCAAATGGAGAACTTCGCCAGGAGTTGATGACAGAAGCGCACAGTTCAACCTACTCCATTCATCCAGGAGGCACGAAGATGTACAGAGACCTGAGATAGTACTACTGGTAGCATGGAATAAAGAGGAAGATAGCACGCTTTATGGCCAAGTGCCTGGTGTGTCAGCAAGTCAAGGATGAGCATCAGAGATCTGCAGGATTGCTTCAACCGCTACCTATACCGGAGTGGAAATGGGAGCACATCACTATGAACTTTGTTATGAGTTTTTCGAGGAGTCCTAGTGGTCGCAATGTAGTATGGGTAATCATGGATAGACTCACCAAGTCTGTACACTTTTTACCTTTCAGAGTTGGGCAATCTACAGAGGTCTTAGAAGACATGTACATGAGAGATATTGTGCAACTGTACGGAGTGCCATTTAGTATCGTATCTGACAGGGATTCGAGGTTTACATCTTACTTTTGGCGGAGTATGCAAAAGAGTCTCGGTACTCGCCTGAAGTTTAGCACAACTTATCACCCATAAACAGATGGCCAGTCGGAGTGCACCATTCAGACGTTAGAAGACATGTTAAGAGCGTGCATGCTTGACTTCGGAGGATCGTGGGAGGACCATTTATATTTGGTCGAGTTTTCCTACGACAACATCTATCAAGCGAACATCGAGATGGCTCCCTATGAAGCGTTGTATGGAAGAAAATATCGTTCCCCAGTATGTTGGAGTGATATAGGCGAGAGACAGATCTTTGGACCAGAGTTGGTTGTTCGTACAGTGGAGAAGGTATAGAAAATCCAAGGACACCTACGAGCAGCACAGGACATGCAGAAGCATTGGGCGAATGCACATCGATGACCCTTAGAGTTCCAGTGGAAGAACACATATTTCTAAAGATATCGCCTACTCGAGGGACTATCAGATTCGGAGGCAGAGGAAAGCTGAGTCCGAGGTACATCGAACCATTTGATGTGTTAGAATGCGTCAGAGAGGTTGCTTACAGATTAGCCTTGCCGCAGACTTTGGAAGGAGTCCATGACGTCTTCCATGTATCTCAGCTGAGGAGGTATATACCAAATCCGAGTCATGTACTTGACCATTCAGAAATCACAGTCGTCCCGAATCTATCCTACCATGAGGAGCCTGTTGAGATCCTGGACAAGGGTGAGAAGGTACTGCGAGGTCAGACTACCCTCCTAGTCCGTGTCGCATGGAGACATCATGCACCAGGAGAGTCAACTTGGGAACGCGAGGAGGACATTAGACAACGCTATCCCCATCTCTTCGAAGGAATAGATACGCATTAGCATTTTAATTTCAGTCAGTAGTTCTTACCATGCGTATGTTTTAATTTCGAGGACGAAATGCTCTAAGGAGGGTATATTGTAAACTCCCTCGACCAATTCAGGGTTAATTAGAATTAAATCAAGAGACTAGGATTAAAGTAGAATTAATTAGGATTAATGTACGTCAATTATACTTCTTATTATACCTTGTCGTTGCTTAGAGGTTGGAGCACCCCACCATTAGTATCTTCCACCAGAATTCACGAACATCTTTTAGACATGACAGACTACCCCTGGCCATTGTGCAACCTTAGATACTTGTTATTGCGTCTCATTTTAGCCATGCAATATTCCTTAAGAGAATGCCTTGCATTTATTAATTTAATTAAATTCAAGGCCAATTTCACCTCAAACAAACCTAACCAAGCCCACATGCACTCTGCTACGTAGACCAGCCCCACCCCAACAAGGTCGGACAGGCCCAAGTCCCAAGAGCAACCCACAAATCCCCCTATATAAACAAACTTTCTCTCCCTTTGAAACCCTAGATCACCATCATCCCTAACTTCACAAACCTAGCAAACCCTAGCCGAGCCTCACCCGAGCAACCATCCCCATCCCGGCCGGACGACTCCTCCGCCACCTCAGTCCACCACCCCTCAACGTCGGACCACCCTCAGCCGCCTGCAACCACCCTCACCATCACTAATCCCATCATCAACATCCCCCCGCCTAACCCGACTGCCCCGACTGCTTCCGACCGTCCACAACACCTTCACCCACCATTGACCGCCCGACCCCCGCGCTGCCTCGACCCGACATTCGCCGCCGCCGAGGACAGCTGCTGCTGCGGCTACTGTAGCTGTACTGTTGCTGCCGCCGCCTCTCACAGCCGTCGACGCCGGAGCTCCCCTCGTCGGAGAACGTCCAAAGTTTGAGCGCAGGCCAACGATCAACCTCGAATAGGTAAACCTCCTGGATCTCTTCTCCATGGTAACATGCATGGTTGTATCATCGTGTCATCGAGTTGTGTCGTGCGTCGTACGTGTACACAAAACCAATTATGTGGAACCCTAGATATGAGTATGTATGCTAAATTAGATTTAAAACAGTAATTAATAGATTATAATTACCCTAATAGTCGGACTTGTTATAAGCATTTATAATTCTCCAAGAACGTAGATATTTACCTAGTACAATTAACATGGAAATAAATGGCGTATAATTCAACAAGGCGTAATATAGTTTCGTAAACCGATAACGTAGAATTATTGTCTCAAGATGCACGTTAACCGAGGACATAATGCGTGTATACCCTAGCTACGTGCATACGTGACACTGTATTCGATAAACCGTGATCTTGCGACAGTACCTAAGAGCAGCATCGTAAATTATGTATGCATTTGCGTTAGTGTCTGATGTAGAATTTCTATATTATATTGTATGTTTAGGGTCATTGGATCAGCCATGAGACACCGCAGGAGCAGGCTATTGGCATTCACATCTTGAGAGCTCAGGCAAGATACCTTGCCATATTTACTGTCTAATTTAAATTATGCATATGTTGTATTGTATTCTTGTTGCTTTCCTTTCATACAACTGTGCGCGTACAAGATTGACTCAGGTGCTGTCGACGAATTCGTCGATGATTAGTATACTTGACCTAGTTCGTAGTGACTCACCCCATTGGAGGATACTCTGATATCTTCCGAGATCTGACACTTCTACACGTTCGTGGTGACAATTTCATGTTGGGATGCGGGTTCGCGTGCTCGACTAGCTATCATCGCGTGTGACATGCATCACGGTTAGTAAGTAATTTAGGATTATTTAAGTGTAGAGACTTGGTATTTAGATACGGAGTATGCACGTCGAGTACTCGACTTGGATATATACATTGGGCGGGGAGGACGACTAGTAGGCATATGGGACACCCCACTCCTTTATACTGACACCGCACTCGACGGAGTGATACAGACGTATATATATATATTACTGATACCACGTTCTGTAGAGTGTTGGACGTTACTTGGTGATATTACAGATACCACACTCTGTAGAACGTTGGACGTTATTGTATTCCTACGCCCGTGTTATAGGGGGCATGTGTGGCACATACTAGCCGGTTGTCACAACTGGTGAATAACGTCAGCATATGTCTAGCCTACACCTTCCCATATACTCACAGTTGTCCTTACATTGCATTCACTTAGATGTTAGCATACCCTTTATTTTATTTATTTTATTTATTTTATTTAGTATTTATATATGGCATGCTTCTATCTATCTTGTTACGTCCCTCTGAGGACCTGATAACTTTCTAGATTTGGACGAGGCTTATTACCCCACAGTTTATGACACAGGACAGAAGACGCGGTTCGCTACCACAGAGGAGTTAGAGGTGTTACCGTCAGAGTTTTCATGATCACTTGGTAGGCCTTCCACCTAGGATTGGTAGTATCATTATCTAGTCAGCCGATGCCCTAGTCATTACTCTTCTATCTATCTATCATCTAAGTACTTTTATTCCGTCATAGTAGTGGGTTTGTTCCCATCCGACAATATTGGTTGTACTATGATATCTTGAGACTGGTATTTATCTTCCAGCAGTTTATTTAGTACTTCTTGCTATTTATATTGTGGATGAGATTAGTTTACCTGTTGTTGACTGATATTGGACATGTTAGTATTTTAGGACAGCGTAGCATTCTTCGTTAGGATCCATTAAATTAGGATATCCTCGGAGATGTGATAGCTGGTTATTGTCACGTAGCCTAGTTTCGTGTATTTTGGGACTGTGGTGTGACATAGTGCCTAATGTTGCAATATTGGTTCCACTCGAGCAGAAGTTGTTGCTGTAACCTGGCTCGATTCAACACAGTGCTACCACTTCTATATTGCTCCCTGTTTTAGTCCCTAATATTTCTTTCTCTCCAATGCACACACACTCAAACTCACTTGGCACACTCCTTATCTCACAAAGACACTCACAATACATAGATAGCTGCCCTGCTACTCCACTGCTTATAATTATTTCAAACACACACACACACACACACACACACACACACACACACACACACACACACACACACACACACACACACACATACACACACACACATATATATATAACTATATATATAACTATATATAACTATATATAACTATATATATATATATATATATATATATATATATATATATATATATATATATTGAGATATTTAAACAAATACCTATACTGCACCAAATAGAATATCTATGATTCTTAACCCATTGAGGTGCCAAACTCTTCATTCTTCATAATTGATCATTCCCATAAGTCATACATATATATATATGTATATATATATATATATATAATGTCACGACCCACACCCGGTGTTGGGGCATGAGTAGTGAACAACGTCCAGCCTACGCCGCAACATCGGCGGTAGAATGCTGTTTGGGTAAACTATCTATCTAGCAATAATAATCATCAATCTATATAATGCCACCAATGAAATATGAATACTCAATCATAGATCTATAAGATGGAACAATCACACAAATATGATAAAAGAACTGAAGAGATAATACAACTCACAAGATAAATAATTTCCAATGAGTCATAAAAAGAAATACTAATAACAATGTTGGAGACAAATCCAGTACAAAAAGATCTATCTACTGAGCTACGAGTCCTGGGTCATCTGTCTCAATCGGGATGAGACCCTTTTAGCCAAAGTCTTTGGCTCTAAGCCAACTACGTCCTGAGGCCCGTAGTGAGTGGGGTACCACTTCTCAGTGTAATCTGGGAAAAATATATCCAGTCAGGAAAGGAGCAAAGTAAATCTCTAACATCAGTTCCAATAAATGATATAAATTATGTAACAGTAAATAGAGCGAATATACAAGATGCAATATACAGGTACAAGAGATATGCAATATAGGAATACTAGAAATAAATATAAGAATGAGCATCATAGAAATGAGTAAGAAATACTACTACTAAGTGAGTGAGTACCAATTTTAACATGTGATCGGCTTGGGAACTAGCATAAGGATTATGGCCTGGTTAATCATAAGTACGGTGTATGATTAATACTATTCATGGAACAAGACATGCACAAGGAGGGTATGATCACATATCTACACTAAATACTCTCCGCCCCCGACTGGTATAGTGGATCAAACCATGGTATGCTATGACATGGGATTCTCTAGGAAGGTATCAAGTCTCCCCAAGAATCAATGTCTGTACATGTACAAGAATAACAAGGAACAAGGCTTGCACAATATATACCATAAATACCAAGAAATAATATCTCATGACGAGATTCATATATACTAATCCGTGTAACCATTGTGTCAAAAAATCAAGGATATCTATACTAAATATAAGAGACATAGAGGATATCATGAATGGGAAACTATCAAAGAATGTACTTGCCTGTAATCCGGTGAACAATATCAAAGATGTCTGAAATGGTGCCTTAGAGACCTAAATATGGAATATTATATCAATACAAGATTTTGGAATAAAAATAAGTTAAACTAGTCAAATTCTAGGTCATAAAGCCATTTTAAAGTCAAAACAGTCAAACTAGGTCAACTCTACGTCAAACTAGTCAAACCTGGTCAAACTAGATATTCTAGGTTGTATGAGTCCATATTTATGATATTGGATCCATACACTATGTAACTAGGCTATACTAGCTATACTCGGATACCAACAAAATACTGTATCATAAGATACGCAAGTTATTAGATATAAAAATACTATAATATAAATATACAAGACAAAATATAAAGTACTCCTAGCCAAACTAATGCTAAGTGGATACCTTGGCTTCGAACCAAATGCGGTATCACACCACTTACACACCCATCTTGATATACAAACTTAAGACCTTGAGTATAAACCAATACCTTGACATTATTTTGGTATTACAAGGTAATACAATATCTAACATTAGCTAACTAACCTATATACCTCATTATACCCTAGCATTCATTTATACTTATAACAATACTATACTAAATTAACATACTAACATGCCCCTTCGGATATTCAATACCTATACCCAAGATACCTCAACTCTCACTACCTTGGTGTAACTCAAGGTAATCTAAAAATAATACTAACCAATGCTAACTAGTGCTTATATATATATATATATATATATATATATATATATATATATATATATATATATATATATATATATATATACTTAACTTAAACTTACTAACAATATATACATAACTAACTATCAATAAAACCTAACTTAGCTTATCTTAACTTATCCATAACTTAAACTATAAGCACTTGCTCCATACTAAAACTATTGCTGCTTATTACTGTTGCTACAGCTTATCTCTGCTGCTGCTGCTTGCTGCAGCTTATCTGCGCTGCTGCTGCTTATCTCTGCTGCTGCTGCTTACTACAACTTATCTCTGCTACTGCTGCTCACTGCTTCTGTTTATTGCTGCTGCTGATGCAGCTTCCTTCTTATTTCTGTTGTTGTTGCTTACTGCTTCTTCCTGCTTATGCTACTGCTTCCTGCTACTTATTGCTGCTGCTTATCGCTGCTGCTTCCTGCTGCTTACTGGCCTGCTTATTTCTCCCCTCTAGTTCACATGCACACATCTATACACACACACACACACACACACACACACACACACACACACTAACATATATATATATATATATATATATATATATATATATATATATATATATATATTACCACATAACCACACTAGTGATGTACATGCACTCTCCTATTCTCCCATGACCACCAACACATCAAATAAAATATAGAACATACACATAATTATATATATACGTATATATCATATAAAAATTATAATTATAATATTATAATAGCTATAACCAAGATAAATTGAATTAAAATGCAAGAAAACAAAGAAGTGGAGTGCACCCCACCCGTATCACACTAAATCTATGCTACGCTTGCGATACGACTCCACCACACCACCAAACGTATTCCGAAGGACACAAGCAAGTCTAAAACCATAATTATGAACAACATGAAGAGCTAGCTACTCAACTACGTACCCGTGTCAAAATGTGACATGCTCAAATTCCCGTATCGGAAGAAAATCCCCAAATCAACCTGTATCACCAAATTGTCGCGATACGGCGTACATGTATCCAATTATGGACACGATACTAGCCACACACAACCAAACACAGGTCAATTTGGTCTAAATGACCTATTGACAAACACAAGATGTGTCAATCTCAAAATTCTCCCAAAATTGACACAAAATACTAGATAACTTTCTCCATAGGTCTCCTATGAACCTAATTCCAATTTCTATAGGTAACCTTAGTAAATGGGAGGGTTTCTAATAATTAAATTATAGATTTAGAGTCTAATTAGAGAGAAAAAATTGAATTGTACCTATTGGGAGATGAATTCCTAATAAAATCTCTAAATTTAGTGTCAAGAGCCTTCAACTTGTAGATCCTTACTCCTCCTTTTAGATCCTTGCTCCTCCTTTTAGATCCTTGCTTCCCCCTTGTAGATCCTTGCTTTCTCTTTGTTATAATAGCCTCCAATGATGAATATAGAAAGAATTGGGAAGAAATTTGGGTAGGAATTGGTGTAGGGATGAAAAAATTTGGAAGAGAAAAATTCTAGATCTAGATTTGGAACAAAAAATAGAGAGAGAGAGAGAGAGTCTCCCTTCATTCCCCTTATGGTCGGCTACTAACCCCTCCTCCAAGCTACTATAAAATATCCTCAATACCCCTTGGGGCTTGTCGTGAAGGAATTAATTAAGGAGGAAACGTTCTAGTCTAATTGGTTTAATTAATTAATTCATCCTCCTAAAGAATAGGCTTACTATTGGGCTCAATTCTAACTAGAATAAAATATTGGTCCATGGATCTAATCTAAACTAGTTAGGTCCACTAACATAAGTCCAAAATTAAATCTAACATCTAACAATAAATAAATAATATAATAAATAAATATTCAATATTCATAATATTTGATTAATTATAAAATGTCCAAAATATCCTTTTCAAGAAAATATGGTAGTGACAAGTCTAACCCCTTTAAAATAATTTAGTCCTCAAAATTCAAAGACAAAAATATCCCAAAAACACAAAATAGAATAGAATCAGGAAAGAATATACCTCAAGGCACAAACAAATATGGATAACGCTCTTGCATTTCATCCTCTCTCTCCCAGGTAGACTCACCCGGAGAGTGATACCTCCATGAAATACACACCAATGGAATGGTCTGGTTCCTCAGCACCTTCTCTCTCTGATCTAGAATCTCAATTGGCTGCTCTGGATATCTAAGAGTAGGGCCCACCTCAATCTCCGAGTAATCCAATATGTGACTAGGATCCGCCATTTACCGACTCAACTACGATACGTGAAATACGTTGTGCACTTCCTCCAATACAGATGGTAAGTCTAGTTTATAAGCAACTGCATCGACCCTCTCGAGAATACTGAAAGGTTAGATGAATCGCGGAGTAAGCTTCCCGCCTCCACCGAAATGAATCGTGCCTCGTGTCGGAGAAATCCTCAGAAATACCAAACCACCAACCTAGAACAAAAAACAACCTTAATAACTTAATCTATAACAAACAACCAATATCAAGCATAAAATAAAAATCTAAAACTATACCGCAAACTCCAATGGTCTTCGGTGGCTATCGACCTAATGTCGCTGTCTGTCTTGCACAACTCAAAGTTTGTCTCTGATCAACTTAACCTTCTCCGCTGCATCCAAAACCATCTCTAACCCTAGCAAAGCTCTCTCTCCAACATCATCCCATAAAAAAGGAGTACGATATCTCCTACCGTACAGAGCCTCAAACGGTAACATCTCTATACTAGTCTGATAGCTGTTGTTGTAAGCAAACTCTACCAAATGGAGATGGTCCTCCCAAGATCCTACAAAATCTAGTACACATGTATGTTACATATCCTCGAGAGTCTGAATGGTCCTCTCCAACTTCCCATTTGTCTGGGGATGATATGTAGTACTGAACTTGAGCTGGGTGCCCAAACTCGTCTGTAAACTCCTCCAAAAATGAGAAGTGAAACGACTATCCTGATCCGAGACTATGCTGATAGAAACCCCATATTTCCTGACGATCTGCCTCACATACATCTTTGCTAGTTTCTTCATAGACAAACCCATATTGAAAGGCAAAAAGTGGGCCGACTTGGTCAACCTGTCAACGATGACCCAAATTGCATCTTTCTTTCGTGGAGATTATGGAAGTCCGAACACAAAATCCATAGTATTGTGCTTCCACTTCCCTCTTCATGCCATACCACCACACACTCTCTTGTATATCCCGATATATTTTGTTTGCACCTGGAAGCACGGAATACTAAGAGCGATGCGCTTCCTACAATACCTCCTCAAGCAGCTCCCAACTAGATACACATAATCTAGCACCATGCAGCAAAGAACCATCCTCAGCAATGGTGAAATCATCCTCAAATTATTCTCTCACTTGAGCTCTGATGCTCCTCAGAGATACATCCTTATACTGGGCTGCCTTGATCCTGTCCATCAACTCTGAGAGTATCTGTAACCCCCATATCTGCATGGAAAAACCAGGAACTATCATCTTAATGCCCAAACTCTCAAAGTCCTCCAACAAATATCGATCATGCATCAAAAATAGCTACCGAATACATGCTCAAGGTATCGGCAACTATATTGGCTTTTCCATAATGATACTGCAAAAATATGTCAAAATTCTTCATCAGTTCCAGCCACCGACACTGCCTCATGTTTAACTCCTTCTGAGTGAAAACATACTTCAAGTTCTTATGGTCTGTGAAGAAATCCACACGCTCTTCATACAAATAGTATTTTTATAACTTTAAGGCAAAGATGACTGCTTCCAACTCCAAATCGTGGGTAGGATAGTTTTTCTCATGAGGATGCAATTGCCTGGATGCATAGGCAATTACTTTTTCATTCTGCTGAAGAACACAACCTAGCCCTTTCCCCGATGCATCACTATAAATAGAGAAACCTCCTGACCCTGATGACAACATCAAAATATGAGCATATGTTAACCTCATCTTCAATTCCTCAAAACCAACCTGGCACTCCTCTGTCCAAATAAACTCTGCATACTTCCTAGTGAGTCTAGTCATCGGCTCGACAATCCTTAAAAAATCTTGCACAAACTTCTTGTAGTACCCTGCTAGACCCAAGAAACTTCTGATCTCTGCCAATTAATACGGGGTCTTCCAAGATTCCACTGCCGCGATCTTCTTCGGATCTACTGAAATTCCATCACCAGTCTTAACATGTTCTAGGAACTCCACCTTGTCTAGGAAGAACTCACACTTGGACAGCTTTCCATATAGCTTCTCATTCCTCAGCACATTCAACATAATCCGCAACTGCTTCTCGTGCTCCTCTGGTATCTTCGAGTATATGAGTATGTCATTGATGAACACCACCACAAACTTATCAAGGTACTAGTGGAACAACTTGTTCATCAAATTCATAAATACCGTCGGGACATTAGTCAACCCAAACGGCATCACCATGAACTCATACTGGCCATACCGAGTCCTAAAAGCAGTCTTCAGAATGTCCACCGGCTTAACTTTCACCTGGTGGTAACCTGATCTCAAGTTTACCCTAGAAAATATTGTGGCGCCACTTAATTGATCGAACAGATCATCAATCCGTGGCAACCGATATTTATTATTGATAGTGATATTATTCAATGTCCTGTAATTGATGCACATGTGCATCGATCCATCTTTCTTCGCTACAAACAATACCGTGGCTCCCTACAGTGAAGAAATGGATCCGAAAATCCTTTATCCTGTAATTCATCCACTTGCTTTTTTAGCTCAACCAGCTTGCTGTTGTTTACTCTATATACATGCTATAAAATTGGTTCTGCACCTGGCACCAAGTCTATAGAGAATTCAATATCTCGATCTGGCGGCAATCCTGGCATCTCCTCAGGAAATACATTCAAGAGCTCTTTTATCAACGGATGCGGTAACTCTTTGTCTTCCACCATAACTCCACAGATAATGCCTTCTCTCTGATCAGCAGCTCCTCTAGCAAACTCAAACTTTGACTCTCCTGGCGGGCTTAACAAAACTCTACCTCCTCTGCAATCTATACTAGTGTGGTGCCTACTCAACCAATCCATCCCGAGTACAATATTGTAACTCGAAAGTGGCATTACAAGTAGACACGCACTCAGCTCCCGGCCTCCCAGAGTAACTCTTCGATCCTTGCAAATATCACTAACCAAATAATGCCTCCCCCGGTCATGATCTTGCAAGTCCTAATCAAAGAGTCAGCTACCAAATGATACTTTAGAGAAAAAGAAATATATACAAAACTATGGAAAGCATCACTATCCAATAAAACTAAAGCAATAATGGAATCAAGAAGAAAAAAACCTGTGATGACATCTTCGGTGGGCTCGGCCTCCTCGACCGTCATAGCAAATTCTCGTCCCTAACGTGCACCTCCCTGATATTGGTGCTGGGCATAACGTTGCTGCTGGGTCAAAATCAGTGGTCCCCTCGGTTGTATTGTAGGTGGCCTCGCCTGTGTTCTCTGAGCTGGAGCTATTCCCTGAACTGCACGACGAGGGTTAGAAGGATAATCTCTCAGCTGATGCTCCTCGGTACCACAATACAGACAAACTCGTAACCTCTTCCTGCAAACATCCCAAATATGGCCGGGCTTCTTGCAGTAGTGGCAAAAATCTTGCTGTAACGGTCTCTGCTACTGTGGTGCCTGATAAAATAGTGCCTTAGCTGGAGTCTGGTGCTGTTGCAGCTGCTAAAAAGGCCTGGACTGGAAATGAGGATGCTTAGCAGTCCCTGCACTACTACTAGCCCCCAGAAAAGAATCGCGGTCTCTCTTGTGTTTCAAACCCAACTCCCACTCAACCTTGCGTGCTTTCCCAAGTATCTATGAATAAGTCTCATAGAAAGACATAATGAGGATCTTCACTTCTCAGTTCAGACCCTCGCAGAAGCGGATAGCCCGAACCTCTGGCTCCCTCACCAAATACTCCGCAAGTCGGCTCAACCTACCGAACTCTGCGATGTACTCCTACTTAGACATACTCCCCGGAGTAAGGCCCTCAAACTGCCTCCCTATGTCCAATCTATCCGCCCGAGCAAAGAACTTACTCTTGAAGAGGTCCTTGAACACCTCCCAAGACTGCCCTGCATCAACAAGAAGTGGCTCATTCTTGAACCAAGTGCGGGCGATGTCGAACAGCTGAAGTCCTACTGCCTCAACCTTCAGATCCTCTACAAGATGAGATACCCTCATGAGACATTCAATATCCTCGAGCCAGTCATCAGTGTAAATGATGCCCTCAGTCCCCTTGAGGATATAGGTTCCAGCTTATTGAAGTCCTGGATATTATCCGGCCGAAGCTGGGCAACCTGCGGAGTAACCTGCTGCTAGACCGGAGTTCCTCTCTCTGCTATAACAAGGGGAAGCTGATGAGCACTCTCAATACCCTGCCATAATATGTCAGCCTTCCTCTGGTGAGCCTCTGACTGGGCCCTTTGAGCCTCCAACATCTTGCAAAATAATACAAACACCTGAGTTGCATCTGTCGGCACGAAAGATGGAGGTGGAAGTCCCTCAGATACAGCTGGAACAATCCTCTGAGCTGGAGGTAGACCCTCGAACGCAGCTGATACGCCAATCGCCGGAGAAGTGACTGGTGCAGGCCCTCGGGAAGTTACAGATCTCTCAGAAACTGCTCCTTTCTATTGTGATCTAGTCTTAGACGGCATCCTGAGGCACAATAAAAGGAAAGAATCAATATGACACATGATGTAATGCATTCAAAGAAGGATAGTTAATGATCAAATATCAATATCAAGAAAGAATAGTTGAAATGAACAATAGAGTTGTTCCTAGATATGATTGAGTATTCTCAACCTATAGCCTATATCCTATATCCTGGAACAGGCTCGTAATAGCACTCAAATCAGACCACCACTATGAATCGCACTACTTGCGAACTCGAAAACCTGTATGGGCCACCACTAAAAATGTGTCATGACCCACACCCGATGCAGGGGCACAAGTGGTGAACAATGTCTAGCCTACGCTGCAGCATCGACGGTAGAACGCTGTTTGGGTAAACTATCTATCTAGAAATAATGATCATCAATCTATATAGTGCCACCAATAAAATATGAATACTCAATCACAGATCTATAAGATAGAATAATTGCACGAATATGATAAAAGAACTGTAGAGACAATACAACTCATAAGACAAATAAATCCAATGAGTCATAAAAAGATATACTAATAACAATGCTGGAGATAAATCTAGTATAAAAAAAATCTATCTACTGACCTACGAGTCCTGGGTCGTCTGTCTCAATTGGGATGAGACCCTCATGAGCCAAAGTCTCTTGCTCTAAGCCAAATACATCCTGAGGCCCGTAGTGAGTGGGGTACCACTCCTTAGTGTCATCTGGGAAAAATATATCCAGTCAGGAAATGAGCAAAGTACATCTCTAATATCAGTTCTAATAAATAATATAAATTATATAATAGTAAATAGAGCGAATATATAAGATACATTGTACAGGTACAAGAGATATACAATATAGAAATATTGAAAATAAATACAAGAATGAGCATTATAGAAATGAGCAAGAAATACTACTACTAAGTGAGTGAGTACCAGCTTTAACATATGATCGGCTTGGAAACTTGCACAAGGATTATGGCCTGGTTAATCATACGTACAGTATATGATTAACACTATTCAAGAAACAAGACATGCACAAGGAGGGTATAATCATATATCTATACTAAATACTCTCCGCCCCCGACTGGTATAGTAGATCCATCCATGGTACATTATGACACGGGATTCTCAGGGTAGGTAGTAAGTCTTCCCATGAATCAATGTCTGTACATGTAAAAGAAGAATAAGGAACAAGACTTGCCAAAGATACACCATAAATGCCAAGGAATAATATCTTATGACAAGATTCAGATATACCAATCCGTGTAACCATCATGTCAAGAAATCAAGGATATCTACTCTAAATACAAGAGACAGATGATATCATGAATGAAAAACTATCAGAGTGTCATACCTCAGTCCCAAAATACCGAGGGAATAGCCACATGGCAATGGCCAGTAGCACAACTCTAATAGGAAAATTTAATTTAATCGACCCGTTAGAGTGCACTTAAGTTGTAATAAATATAAATGCAGTCTACACCATCTATCACAAAATTATTTTAATCTCATCCACAGAAACAAGCATAACTAAATATGATAGACAAATCAAGATAAAAGAAATATAGTTTATCAACAAGTCAAAATAAATAGTGTCTCGGGGAACAACCTGATAAAATAAGTTAATACATAAATCCAAGAGTCAAGATATGAAATAACTGAAAGCAGAAATAACTGAGTATGTAACAGAATACTCAGGAGAAATCCTCTGGCACAACCTCGTCCTTTGGTGCCAGTACTGCTCTAACGTCAGCTTCTGTCCCATATATCTCGGGGTATTCCTCCTCTGTTGTACTTGGGGACATAATCCGGATTTAGGTCCTCAGGGAACATAGCAAGGTACAAGAATAACTCAGGCCAAATAAAATACGGTATATAAAAATAGATCCACAGGACAAGCTATGTAACCAGCTATGTGAAATACAATTTGAGAGCATCACTAGTACTTAGGCTAAAACCACTACAAGCTCTATGTCGGGGAGTCGGTAGTAGTAATATCACGAAGGTCAACTACATGTACCAAAGCTCTGTTACAAACTAAGATAATCTCCAATAACATAAGTATATATATAATCAGCCTGTTGCCTGTGTATCTCTCCCCACCCAATGTAATCACACGTCTCATATCCATAATATGCAAGATCATGACCTCTAGCTATTACAACGAGTCATAATAATATCTATGTATGAAAGTCTTATATCATGAATCCTGTAAACCTATATAGAATCATCATGAATAAATTAGAAAATATTATGTCACATGAATAATGTCAAGTGTCCTATGGTATGACGTACTTGGTAAAGCAAGCACATAAAAATATTGGATCGTGGAATCAACTCTCTAAGTGACATTACATGACTCTGCGTACGGCGTCGACACCCGAATCTTGTTCGGACGTTAAGCAACTTCTCACGGTCCTATGTTAAACAGTTACAATATATATATATATATATATATATATATATAACTTAAGCAATTAATATCAAAGGAACTACTGCAGGTTTGGCAAGGTACACTTGCCTGGGATCTAAACTCCTTCAGTTGCTCCTGTAACAACGAAATCTTCAGGTACGCATCTGGATGCTGAAACAAACATTACCATCACTCTTAGAATACATGAAATATCTAGGATTGACTACCCATAAGTCTAATTTAGACACAGGGGCAAAATTGATAGTTTTTGGTCAAAGCGGGATCCACATGTAGGCCACTTCGTACCAAAAAATATGCCAGAGACAAAGTTCTCCAAATTTGTTAAACTTAGTGTCTACTAGTCTAGAACGATGATACGAACCCAACGGAATGTCCAAAACTAGATTTCGATGAGCTGATCACAAAATTGCCCGTCAAGTGGAACTGTGGGGTATCCTCTAAGGGTACATCTACAAGTCCAAAATAATATATACATACCAAATAACCTCAATAAAAGTCTAATATAAGTCTATCAATAATCTAAACCTCCTTAGGCTCTGGTACTAAGTCCTTCTTCTCTAAAGGAGTATCCTCTAAGGGTACTCTGTCCTGCTGTCCATAGTAGGTAGGACACTAGTTTATGAGCCAATCATCTAAAAATATATCCAGTTAGGATTGAAGCAAAGTACATACCTCTAAAAGCAGTTTCAAATACATAATCGAGCATATATAGCAGATAATAGAAAATGATACACGATAACTAAATAACAGAATAAAAATACACTAGAGTGAACAAGTAATGTACTGGAATGAAGAATAAATAATAGAATAACTGTAATATAATGGAAATAAATAAAACTAGCTAATGTGCCATGGAATATAAGTTCATTATATAATCGGTTTAGGTTGAATATGAATACAATATGGTAATTTGATTACACGTGTGATATGTAATTGACATGTACACGAATACACTGGGGCTTGATCACATAACAACTCATATTCCCCCATCACAACCAATACCATTGGATCCAATCATGACACGTTGCAAATACGAATAGGGGCACACTGAAAATGAGCAGTGTGTGGACGCGAAGTACACGATAATCGATACCTGATATACGATAAAATACATGTGAAGAAGTACCCGCTGTACACGGTAAGGGCTAATATCTCATGACTTGATCCATATAGTACCAATCCATGAAACCGCTATGTCGGAATCAAGTATACAGTTCTAGAACATGAGATATATACACTATTATAAAATAAAAACTAACAGAGAAATGTACTCGCCTCTGATCCTGAGAAAATAATACGAAACAATGTCCGAGCTGGTGTCACACAGACCTATATATGAAATATCACGTCACTTAGGTGTGTCATGCCCCATTCCCAAAAGTATACGGGACCAGGCCACATGGCAATAGCCAGCTGACACGTCTCCGAGGATATCCCAATTTAATAGATCCCCGAAGAGTGCTATGTTGTCCTATAATACTAACATGTCCAATATCAGTCAATAACAGGTAATCTAATCTCATCCATAATATAAAGAGCAAGAAGTACTAAATAAACTGCTTGATAATAAATACCAGTCTCAAGATATCATAGTACAATCAGTGAAGTCTGGTGGGAACAAACCCACTACTATGACAAAAATAAAGTACTGAAATGAGATATAAAAGATAATGAAAAGGGCATCGGCTGACTAGATAATGATGCACCCAATCTAGGCTGAAGGCCTACCAACTGATCACGAAAACTATGACGGCTGCACCTCTAACTCCTCGGCTGTAGCGAATCTCGTCTCCTGTCCGGGGCCGTATACAGTGGGGTAGAAAGCCTCGTCTAAATCTGGAAGGGAACCAGGTCCTCAGAGGGACGTAACAAGATACAAAGAGACAAGCCATATATAAATACTAAATAAAATAAATACAATAAAGGGTGTGCTAGCCAATCTAAGTGAATGCAATGTGAGAACAACTGTGAGTATATGAGAAGGTGTAGGCTAAACATATGCTGACGTAATTCACCAGTCGTGACAGCCGACTAGTATATGCCACACATGTCCCCTGTAATACGGGCGCAGGAATACAGTAACGTCCAACATTCTATACAGCGTGGTATCTGCAATGTCATCAAGTAACGTCCCACACTCTACAGAACGTGGTATCAGTAATATATAAATACGTCTGTATCACTCCGTCGAGTACAGTGTCATTATAAATGAGTGGGGTGTCTCATATGCCTACCAGTCGTCCTCCCCCCCCAATGTAGATATACCCGTCAAATAATTGACACGCATATCCCTTATCTAAATGTCAAGTCTCTAAACTGAAATAGTCATATATTGCTTGCTAACCGTGATGCACGTCACACGCGGCGATAGCTAGTCGATCATGCGAACACGCATCCCAATATAAGATTTATCAATATAAGTACGTGTAAAAAGTGTCAGGTCTTGGAAGATAACAGGGTATCATCCAATGAGGTGAGTTTGCTAATGACTAAGTCAATGTATACTAATCTTCGACGTATCCGTCGAATACACCCGAGACAATATCGGACGCGCACAGTTGTATAAAGCAAACAACAAGCATACAATACAACATTTGCATTATTTAAATTAGACAGTAAATATGGCAAGGTATCTTGCCTGAGTCTTCAAGAGATGAATGCCAAAAGCCTGTTCCGGTAGCGTCTCCTGGCTGATCCAAAGACCCTGGACAATAATATAACACAATAATACAGGCATCAGATACTACGCCTTATCTACGAACTGTTAAGATGCTACTCTTGAATACTTGTCGCAAGTTCTCTGTTGCTCGAGTACAACATCACGTACGCACTTAGCTAGGGTGTACACGGGTATTGTCTTCAGTTAATAGGTACCTCGGGGCAATGATTATCGAGTTACGGTTATCCATAATCTATGTTCTCTGCGAACACTTGTCTTTGGTTTCTATATTTAATGCACATGGTTTATGACCAGACGTTTAAATTATCTAAGTTCTTTATGACAGGTATCGTGGTTAGGGAATCTTTGTTTATTAACAAATTATATTCTGGTTTATCATAAGCCATCATTATTTTAATTAGGGTTAGAAAGGTTGTGTTTCAACTATAATTCACGACACACGAACCTAACAATTATTCATGGACACGATAAGTGGTGAGATGGTTGGAACACAAGAAAGGAACTGCTGGATGACGAGTACCTGTTCGATAGGACGTGGGGTGTCTGCTTCTTCGATGAGGGTGTCTCTGGCAGCGTGGATGGGTCGCCTTGCGGGTGGTGGGATAGTCGGGGTCGGGCAGCAGTCGGTTGGGCAGTCGGCTAGGGAGCAGCCGGTCGGGGCAGTCGACTAGGGACAGCCAGTCGGGGGAGAGCAGTCGGGTCGGGGGAAGCAGTCGGCTAGGGAGCAGCCGGCCGGGGCAGTCGGTCAGGGGCGGCGGCAGCGAGAGCAGTCGCCGGGGAGGTGGTCGGGTTGAGGGTCCGGCCGACAGGGGGGTTGTATAGGTGGGGGTCGGCTAGGGTTTGGAGAGGGGGATGGTGATGGTTTTCTTAGGGTTTTAAGGGAGAGGTTTCATATATATATATATATACATGTGTGTGGAGGTTGTGGGCTAGCCTCGACTTGGGCCTATCTGGGCTCATTCAGGTAGGCTGGTCTAAGTGTTGCTTGAGGTAAAATTAGCCTTAATTAAAATTAAATTTCAAACCTAACTAGGTAATTCCTAATGTATTGAAAACATAGGGAACTAGATATTTTTGAGTGGTACACGGGAGTCGTGGCATAACAGCTTGGTGTAGACTGGTACCCTAATTTGGGTACTAGGAATTTAGGGTGGGGTTGATCTCAAATTAAAATACTCAAATAAATCCTACTTTTGACGAGGGGGTTTACAATCTACCCTCCTTAAAGCATTTCGTCCTCGAAATTTAAACACACGTATGGGTAAGAACTAAAGACTAAAGAAAATACTGGAACGTACCTAGTCCTTCGAAGAGGTAGGGATAAAGTTGTCTAATGTCCTCCTCGCATTCCCAGGTCGACTCGCCTGGTGAATGATGCCTCCATGCGATACGAACTAGGGGGTTGGTCTGCCCTCGCAATACTTTCTCACTCCTGTCCAGAATCTCGACGGGCTCCTCTTGGTATGTTAGACTCGGGCCAACTGTGATCTCCGAGTGGTCGAGCACGTGACTAGGATCCGGTATGTACCTCCTCAGTTGAGATACATGGAAGACGTCGTGAACTCCTTCCAATGTCTACGGTAATGCTAATCTGTAAGCAACCTCTCCCACACGTTCTAATATGTCGAATGGTCCGATGTACCTCAGACTCAGCTTCCCTCTGCCTCCGAATATGATAGTTCCTCGAGTAGGCAAGATCTTTAGAAATACGTTATCTCCAACCTGAAACTCTAAGGGTCGATGATGCACATTCGCCCAAGGCTTCTGTCTGTCTTGTGCTGCTTGAAGGTGCCCTTGGATCATTTTTACCTTTTCTACAGTACGAACAACCAACTCTAGTCCGAGAATCTGTCGCTCGCCTATATCACTCCAGCATACTGGAGAACGATATTTTCTTCCATACAATGCTTCATAGGGAGCCATCTGAATGCTCGCTTGATAGCTGTTGTTGTAGGAAAATTCGACCAGATACAAATGGTCCTCCCACGATCCTCCGAAGTCAAGCATGCACACTCTCAACATGTCTTCTAGCGTCTGAATGGTGCATTCCGACTGGCCATCTGTCTGTGGGTGATAAGATATGCTAAACTTTAGGCGAGTACCAAGGCTCTCTTGCATACTCCTCCAAAAGTAAGAAGTAAACCTCGTATCCCTGTCAAACACGATGCTAAATGGCACTCCATGTAGGCGCACCACCTCTCTCATGTACATATCTGCTAAGGCCTCCGTTGATTGTCCAACTATGAAGGGTAAAAAGTGCACGGACTTGGTGAGTCTATCCACAATTACCTATACTGCATTGTGCCCACTAGGACTCCGCGAGAAGCCCATAACGAAGTCCATAGTGATATGCTCCCATTTCCACTCCGGTATAGGAAGTGGTTGAAGCAATCCTGCGGATCTTTGATGCTCAGCCTTGACTTGCTGACACACCAGGCACTTGGCCACAAAACGTGCTATCTCCCTCTTCATTCCGTGCCACCAGTAGTACTGTCTCAAGTCTCTGTACATCTTCGTACCTCCTGGATGAATAAAATATGTTGAACTGTGTGCCTCTGCCATTAATTCTTGACGAAGTTCTCCATTTGGAACATAGAGACGATCTCCGCATCTCAAAGTCCCATCTTCGTATATTCTCAGTCCTGTCTATATTCCAGCCTCTGTCCTCTGTCTAAGCCTCTGAAATCTGGTGTCTGTCGACAAAGCTGCCTTGATTCTCTCCACTAATATCGATTGCAACTGGAAGCTCGACAACTGTCCATCTACTCTGGACATAATAACCTCCATACCCATCTGCTCTAGCCTTCTCAACAGGTGTGGTTGGGTGGTCATGAAGAATGCCATAGGACTTCTGCTCAACGCGTCAGCTACTACGTTGGCCTTTCCCGGGTGGTACTGTAGCTCAATCTCGAAGTCTGTCATCACCTCGAGACAACGTCTCTGCCTCTGATTAAGATCTTTCTGATTGTAGACGTATTTTAGGCTCTTATGATCTGTAAATATCTCCACTCTCTCTCCATATATATAGTGCCTCCAAAGCTTCAAGGCGAAGATTACTGCTGCAAGTTCCAGGTCGTGGGTGGGATAGTTCTTCTCATGTGTCCTCAACTGTCTAGAAGCATAAGCTATAACCTTTTCGTGCTGCATCAAGACACATCCTAATCCTTTCCCGTATGCATCGCTATAGATCACAAATCCTCCGGGTCCAGAAGGTATGGTCAAGATAGGTGCTGTAGTCAATCGTTTATTCAACTCATCGAATGCCTTCTGACACTCCTCTGTCTAGGTGAACTCCTGCTCCTTACGGGTCAAGCGGGTCATTGGCTCTGTGATCTTCGCAAAGTTCTCTATGAACCTCCGGTAATATCCGGCAAGTCCTAGAAAGCTCCTCACTTCTGAGACATTGGTAAGGGTTGGCCACGTCTCTACAGATAAAATCTTTGCCGGATCTACTGAGATGCCATCTCCTGAGATAACGTGTCCAAGGAAAGATACACGATCTAGGAAAAACTCACATTTGCTCAGCTTGGCATAAAGCCTCTCTCTCCTCAGCGTCTCTAACACTAGTCTCAAGTGTTCTTCGTGCTCCTCATGGCTCTTCGAATACACCAAGATGTTGTCGATGAATACTACCATGAACTGGTCTAAGTATTGGTGGAATACTTTGTTCATCAAGTTCATAAATACGGCCGATGCATTTGTCAGTCCAAATGACATTACTAAGAACTCGTAGTGACCATAACGAGTCCTGAATGCTATCTTTTGAATGTCTTTCCTTCGCACCTTTACTTGATGATAACCCGATCTCAAGTCAATCTTGGTGAACACTACTGCTACTGTCAACTGGTCAAATAAATCATCGATCCGCGGCAGGGGGTACTTATTCTTGATAGTCAGAGCATTAAGGGCTCTGTAATCAATGCACATGCGTAATGTTCCATCCTTCTTAGGTACAAATAATACTGGTGCTCCCCATGGTGATACACTAGGACGGATAAATCTCTTGCTCTGCAACTCCTCTAATTGTAGCTTTAGCTCATCTAGTTCTTTCTTCGCCAATCGGTATACATTAGAAGATACCGGCACTGCTCTGGGTACTAGCTCGATGGTGAACTTTATGTCTCTATCTGGCGGTAAGCCTGGCAGTTCTTCGGGGAATACATCTTCAAATTCTGCAACTATTGGTGGGGGTGCAATCTCCATAGCCATGCAAGTTCCTGCCATCTGTCCTACTCCTTGCTCGACGTTTTCTCGCATGTACTCGAACTCTGGTTGATCGGACGGTCTAAAGGTGACGCTACCCTTCCGGCAGTTCAGTACGACATTATACTGGCTTAACCAGTCCATGCCTAACACAACATCAAAGTACGGCATGGGTAATACCAAGAATCATGCTCTCATCTCTCTACCACATACAACTACCGAGCACGTTATGATAGTGCTGGTAACCGGCACGATACCTCCCCCGGTAAGAATCTTCCAACTCTTAGGTAAGGGGGAAGTCGCTACTCTATGCATTGCTATGAATCTACTAGATATAAATGATAATATAGCTCCAGAATCAAACAATACAGTTGCAGGTAATGATGCAACTAAAATGGTACCTGTGATAGCTTCTTCTTCTGTTTCTTCTTCGGTAGCTGCTAATGCAAAGGCTTGTCCTTGCCTCTATCCTCCGGTCTGCTGACGAGCTCGCTCAAACTGTGCCTGCTGTGGGGCCAAGGGTGGTCCCCTCTGAAATCCTCCGGGGGCTGGTGGACGCTGTCCTCCTGGTGGGGTTAGTATCCTCTGTACTGGTGCCGCTGGCCTCTGGCCTGTCTGTAGGGCTGCTTCTCTGCGCTGCGGGCAATCTCTGACAAGGTGCTGATTGGACTCGCATATCATGCATAATCCCAACTTCTTCCGACAATCCTTAATGACGTATCCCTTCTTGCCACAATGGTGACAAGTTGGGAGATCCTGCTGTGGATATGGCGTAGCCCTTTGTAGTATCTGTGCTCCTGGACAACGGATTGGTCCTCCTGCTCCTAGCTGTGCTCTGGCTGGTGTAGTCGTGCTGGTACGTCTAGCTCCTCTGACTATGGCCTCCTGGACTCTCGCCTCTATAAGAACCTCTTCATAAGAAATCCTCGCCTGCATAGTGGTATACCTCTATAGCTCGAGATTAAACCTCTGGGCCTTCTCAAGATCGGTGGGTATCAGGACTGCACCAAATCTGCTAAGGCGGATGAACTCCGTGTCATAGGCGTCAACAGTCATATTTCCCTGTTCTAGGTGTAGGAACTGGGAGTATAGGGCATTCCTGACTGTAGCTGGGACATACTTTGTATTGAAATATTCTAGGAACTGTTCCCAAGTCTGGTTCTTTCCTACACTGTACTCAATGGAATCCCACCAATGATGGGCGTTGCCTTTTAATTGGGCCCTCACTGTAGTCATCCAAAGGTCAGGGTACAGTTGTGATGCCTCTAATAGCATCTCCGTATTGGTGACCCAGTCGGAGATTTATTCTGCAGTCTCATTGCCTGAGAAGGTATCTGGTCCCATCTGTTGGAACCATCTAACAGTGCCACCTGTCTGGGCTGGTGGAGGTGCTGGTGCTGGGACAGGTATCCTTTCTAGTACTGCCATCAAACTCTGTCTCAATGTCTCTGTCTGATGCCACTGTGCTTGCATCATCGTCTGGAAGAACTGAAGCATCTATGGTTGTCCATCTGGCTGTGGCATCTGGGGTGGATAAGGTGGAGGCGGTGGTAGTGGAATCTCAAGCTGTGCGGTAGGCGTCTCCTCAGATGTCGGCCTCTCAGTCTGCGGCATCGGTATAGTTCCTGAAGTCTGGCCCTCACAGTGTTGCGTGGGGATTGTCTGGGAAGTCTGTCCCTCAGGCTGTGGTGTAGGATCGCCCTGCGATGTCTCACGCCAATGTATCAGCGGGGTCTGTAGCGGGGATTGCTCTTGGGGTACCTCCTCTCCTTGAGTGGTGTTATCTGGCATTGTGGCACGGGGCGCTCCTCGTCCACTGCATAAATTCATCTTGCTGCAAGAGATGGATTTTATTAAAAGAATACGAGGACAACAAACATGATGCAGATATTTAGAAGCAATATGAAGGAAGTTCAAAGGCGAATCAAAAGTGGATGAGACCTAGTAATTTCTATCCTATTGCAGGCTCGTTGGGCATGTTACCATACCATAAGCGAAAAAGAAGAGACCTGCATGGGCCACCACTAAAACCATGTCACGCCCCAGTCCCAAAAGTACACGGGAACATGCCACGTGGCAATGGCCAGCTGACACGTCTCCGAGGATATCCCAATTTAATGGATCCACGAAGAGTGCTACGCTGTCCTATAATACTAACATGTCCAATATCAGTCAATAACAGGTAATCTAATCTCATCCACAATATGAAGAGCAAGAAGTACTAAATAAACTGCTTGATAATAAATACCAGTCTCAAGATATCATAGTACAATCAGTGAAGTCTGGTGGGAACAAACCCACTACTATGACAAAAATAAAGTACTGAAATGAGATATAAAAGATAATAAAAAGGGCATCGGCTGACTAGATAATGATGCACCCAATCTAGGCTGAAGGCCTACCAACTGATCATGGAAACTCTGACGGCTGTACCTCTAACTCCTCAGTTGTATCGAATCTCGTCTCCTGTCCGTGGCCGTATACAGTGGGATAGAAAGCCTCGTCTAAATCTGGAAAGGAACCAGGTCCTCAGAGGGACGTAACAAGATACAAAGAGACAAGCCATATATAAATACTGAATAAAATAAATACAATAAAGGGTGTGCTAGCCAATCTAAGTGAATGCAATATGAGAACAACTGTGAGTATATGAGAAGGTGTAGGCTAAACATATGCTGACATAATTCACCAGTCGTGACAACCGGCTAGTATATGCCACACATGTCCCCTGTAACACGGGCGCAGAAATACAGTAACGTCCAATATTTTATAGAGCGTGGTATCTGCAATGTCATCAAGTAACGTCCTACACTCTACAGAACGTGGTATCAGTAATATATAAATACGTCTGTATCACTCCGTCGAGTGCGGTATCAGTGTAAATGAGTGGGGTGTCTCATATGCCTACCAGTCGTCCTCCCCTCCCAATGTAGATATACTCGTCAAATAATTGACACACATATCCCTTATCTAAATGTCAAGTCTCTAAACTGAAATAGTCATATATTGCTTGCTAACCGTGATGTATGTCACACGCGGTGATAGCTAGTCGATCACGCGAACACGCATCCCAATATAAGATTTATCACTATAAGTACATGTAAAAAGTGTCAGGTCTTGGAAGATAATAGGGTATCATCCAATGAGGTGAGTCTGCTAATGACTAAGTTAATATATACTAATCTTCGACGTATCCGTCGAATGCACCCGAGACAATCTCGGATGCGCACAGTTGTATAAAGCAAACAACAAGCATACAATACAATATTTGTATCATTTAAATTAGACAATAAATATGGCAAGGTATCTTGCCTGAGTCTTCAAGAAATGAATGCCAAAAGCCTGTTTCGGTAGCGTCTCCTGGTTGATCCAAAGACCCTGGACAATAATATAACACAATAATACAGGCATCAGATACTACGCCTTATCTACGTACTGTTAAGACGCTACTCTTGAATACTTGTCACGAGTTCTCTGTTGCTCGAGTACAGCATCACGTGCGCACTTAAGTAGGGTGTACACGGGTGTTGTCTTCGGTTAACAGGTACCTCGGGGCAATAATTATCCAGTTACGGTTATCCATAATCTATGTTCTCTGCGAACATCTGTCTTTGGTTTCTATATGTAATGCACGTGGTTTATGACCAGACGTTTAAATTAACTAAGTTCTTTATGACAGGTATCATGGTTAGAAAATCTCTGTTTATTAACAAATTCTATTCTGGTTTATCATAAGCCATCATCATTTTAATTAGGGTTAGAAAGGTTATGTTTCAACTATGATTCATGACACACGAACCTGACAATCATTCATGGACACGATACGTGGTAAGATGGTTGGAACACAAGAAAGAAACTGCTGGAGGACGAGTACCTGTTCGATAGGATGTGGGGCATCTTCTCCTTCGACGAGGGTGTCTCCGACAGCGTGGATGGGTCGCCTCGGGGGTGGTGGGACAGTCGGGGTCGGGCAGCAGTCGGTCGGGCAGTCGGCTAGGGAGCAGCCAGTCGGGCAGTCGGCTAACAGCAGCCGGTTAGGGGGAGTCGGCTAGGGGCATCCGGTCGGGGAAGAGCAGTCGGGTCGGGGGGAATTAGTCGGCTAGGGAGCAGCCGGTCGGGGCAGTCGGCTAGGGACAGCCGGTCGGGGTAGAGCAGTCCGGTCGGGGGAAGCAGTCGGCTAGGGAGCAGCCGGTCGGGGCAGTCGGTCAGGGGCGGCGACGGCGAGAGCAGTCGGCGGGGAGGTGGTCGGGTTGAGGGTCCGGTCGACAGGGGGGTTGTATAGGTGGGGGTCGGCTAGGGTTTGGAGAGGGGGATGGTGATGGTTTTCTTAGGGTTTTAAGGGAAAGGTTTTATATATATATATATACATGTGTGTGGAGGTTGTGGGCTAGCCTCGGCTTGGGCCTATCTGGGATCATTAAGGTAGGCTGGTCTAAGTGTTGCTTGAGGTGAAATTAGCTTTAATTAAAATTGAATTTCAAACCTAACTAGGTAATTCCTAATGTATTAAAAACATAGGGAACTAGATATTTTTGAGTGGTACACGGGAGTCGTGGCATAACGGCTTGGTGTAGACTGGTACCCTAATTTGGGTACTAGGAATTTGGGGTGGGGTTGATCTCAAATTAAAATACTCAAATAAATCCTACTTTTGACGAGGGGGTTTACAGGGTGCAATGAAGGAATAAACACGTTTAAATAAGTTTAAATAGGGTTCTTAGGTCAAATCTAAGTCAACACGGTCAAACTAGTTTATTTCTAATTTATAGGTTGATTTTACCTATTTGCAAGGTTTATAAAGTTACACTAGGTCTTAAAAAGTCACTATTTGGTTTTTGGGTGATAACTAGGCCAAACTAGTCAATACTAGGTTTCTAGGCTATACAGTAAGTGTAGTATACTAAATATCTAATACTTTGGTCTCCTAGCCTATTACCTTAACTGATACTTACTGATACATTGGTATCAGTCCTATATTGACAACCTGACATCCCCCTCCCCTTTCTCTAATATACACATGTCTATAAACCAACACACTTACCTACTCACCTACTCATTACCATAACATTGCCCATAACTTGACTTATAATTATTTACTATTATCATATGCATCATCAACTATTTCTAGTATCTCAACTTACCTTGATACCCTACTTGTTACCTACTGATATCCCAATCTACCACCTCAACTTAACACTTGGTCACCTCTTAACACAATAATACATCAATCAACTTAGTATCCTAATTCCACAACAAAGATCATAATACCTTAGTATCAACCCATATCCTAAACACTAACCTCACATCAACAATCATGTGTATATCAACACTCACTAACACCAACTTTATCACTGGGTATCACCCCTTGCACATATCACCCTATCATCTACCCCCCTAACTATACTTGTTTATACTAGCTGCAGTGCACAGCTGTGCACATTGCTGTGCAAGTTGTTGTTGCACTAGGATATTCAAATCCTTCACCTATCTTGCTGTTACATAGTCCTCCTGTATACACCAATGCACCCGACCTCTTCACTCACAACAATACCACACAAACATACCACAGACCCCTCAACTACTATTCTCTAGGTGCACCAAAGCACAAGCCTGGGGTAAATCCCCCCTCACTGATGCTCTGTGCTAAAAAGCATACTTCCCAGAACTGGAAAGGCATTTGCAGTGCCTAATGATGCTGCATTGGTTCCACTCGAGCAACAGTTGCTGCTACAACCTGGCTCGGTTCAACACAGTGCTGCCACTACTATATTGCTCCCTGTTTCAGTCCCTAACATTTCCCCCTCTCCAATACACACACACTCAAACTCACTTGGCACACTCCTTATCTCACAAAGACACTCATAATACATAGGTACCTGTCGACCCTACTCCACTGCTCATAGTTCTCTCTCTGTCACACACACGCACACACACACACACACATATATATATCACTATACATACACACACAGATAACTATATATACACACACAGATAACTATAACTATATATATATATATATATATATATATATATATATATATATATAGAGAGAGAGAGAGAGAGAGAGAGAGATTTAAACAAATACCTATAGTGCACCAAATATAATATCTATGATACTCAACCCATTGAGGTGCCAAACTCTTCATTCTACATAATTGATTATTTCTACAAGTCGTATATATATAATTACAACTATTAGATGTTATTACAACATATAATGAAGAAAAATCATGTAAATCACCCAAAATTTGTCCCATATCGCACCGTATCATAGAAAGCCATGATACGGCCAACACGTATCCAATTGTGGACACATACCTAGTCCCATAACCCTGATCTAAGTCTAATTAGATCTAATTTATCTCTTGACACACAATTGATGTGTCAAATTTATAATTCCTCCAATATGCACGCAAACCATCACATAGAACTCACAATATATAGCCAATTAGCCTAGAACTTGTTTCTATAGGTAGTCCTATGCTATGGGGTCATTCCTAATGGTCAAATGCATGATTAGAAAACTATAATAAAAAAGAAATTTAGGAACTACCAATTGGGAGATGGATTACCAATGAAAATATAATTGGACATGATCCAGACATGATCTCTAGCTCCAAAGTTCCTCCTCTTTGTGCTTCTTGCTTCTCCAATCTCCAAGGCTCCATGAGTGATGAATTTGAGAAGAAATTGGTGGTGAATTGTGTAAAAAATTAATGGAAGGAAAATAAAGAAATTGAGGATCTAGAATTTGGATCAAAAATAAAATACAAATGAGGAGGAGAGAGAATGAGAGCCCCTCTTCAAGTGGCCGGCCTCTTTTCCCCTTCCCCAAGCAAAACTAAATACCCAATTTACCCCTACATGTGAATTATGAGGAATAATTAAGGATGGATAATTTTGGAAGTCTCTAACTAATTATAATTAAACTAATCCTCCTTAATTTAATTAGTGGAATGACTAATGGGCTTGGGTCCAAGTTGAGCTCACTAATAGTCATGACAAATCTAAATAGGTCCATATGTGCCAAATCTAATATTGGCTAGTCTCTCTAACTAACTAACAAATGACACAAATCTCTAATAACCAATTAATACAAGTCCAATAATCATAGCTCAACTTAATTAAATAAATAATACAACCATCACACAATTATTCAATATTATATTTCTAAAATTAAATACCCATATTCCTAAAATTAAATACCCATGTCAAATTATCAAATTACCCCTAGCTGGAAAAGTGAGGGTGACAAGTTTCATATATATACTATATGGAGTCTAAGTATCAATATATATAATAACTTAGCTATACTACCTACTATATCACATTAACTCTTAGATACCCATTACCTATATAACTCACTAACCCTAACCTTACCTATATACTCTAACTTGTTACTAAGTATCCTGATACCCCCAAATACCTAGTATCAATATACTAACTTATACTAATTTCCCACATGTTATGACACAAATTATATTGATGATGGCAGAGACTAAGGAGGCACAGTTTCCCAGAGTAGTTTATGATTTTTCTGACGTATTATCCGATGAGCTACTAGGTGTACCACTAGTTAGAGACGTGGAGTTCTACATTGATTTGATCCCGGGAGGAGAGCCATTATCAAAGAGAGTTTATAGGATGTCTCCATCTAAGTTGGAGATCTTGAACCGGATGATTAAGGACTTGAGAGCCAAGGGATTCATTAGACCTAGTGCATCGCCTTGGGGAGTCCCGTTACTTGTTAAAAAGAAGGATGGTTTATCACGTTTAGTTATTGATTATATAACACTAAATGCGGCAACCATTAAGAACAATTATCCCTTGCCCATGATAGGTGACTTGTTTGATCAGCTCAGTGACTATATTTTCTAAGATCTATTTGCGGTCTGGGTATCATCACATCAGAGTTAGAGAGTAGGATATACCCAAGAAGGTGTTCAGATCTAGATATGGTTATTGGGAGTTCCTAGTTATGCCATTTGGAGCGACCAATGCACCAACTATATTCATGTCTCTCATGAATAGCATCTTTATGCCTTACTTAGACCAGTTTATGCTAGTGTTTATTGATGATATCTTGGTCTATAGTCGGAGTAAGAAAGAGCATGAGCAGTATCTTCGAGTTCTTTAAATCCTTCGAGAGCAGCAGTTGTATGCGAAGTTTATCAAGTGTGATTTCTGACTTGATCGTATCTCATTCTTGGGATATATTATTTCTGGTGGAGGAGTCGAGGTTGATCCCAAGAAGGTGGAGGCTATTGAGAGTTGGCCAGTACCCCGTACAGCTTCAGATACACGCAATTTTCTGGGTCTAGCATGCTACTACAAACGATTTGTCGCAGACTTGGCTAGGATATCCGTACCCTTGAAACGGTTGATGCGTAAGTATATATGCTTTGAGTGGTCAGATGCTTGTCAGACTTCTTTCGAGAAACTCAAGCAGAGTTTGATTTTGGCTCCTATTCTGACACTTCCAGTGGGACCATGTGGGTTCTCATTGTATTGGGATGCTTCAAGAGTGGGACTAGGGTGTGTTCTTATGCAGCAAGAAAGAGTGATAGCTCATGCGTCTTGGCATCTTCGAGACCATGAGAAGAGTTATCCGACGTATGACCTTGAGTTGGAAGCAGTAGTGTTTGCACTTAAGCTCTGGAGACATTACTTATATGGTGATCGAGTAGAGATCTTCACAGACCACAAGAGCTTGAGGTATGTATTTACACAGAAGGAACTCAACATACGTCAGATGAGGTAGCTCAAGTTTTTGTCGGACTATGATCTTGACCTTAAGTATCATCCAAAGAAGGCCAATATCGTAGCAGACGCCTTGAGAAGGAGAGGAGGAGCTTACTTCTTGACAGAGCAGCGCCATATTTTGGAGGATCTATAGTAGATGGGTATCGAGCTAGTATTACCTGGTGATATCTATTTGATGGTGAGTCTACAGGTTTAGTCTTCTATAGTTGAGAGGGTCAGAGCCGAGCAGACTGATGATGTCAGACTTCAGCAGCTCAGGGCAGAGTATGAGTCAGGACACAGACCAGAGTTGAGCATTCACAAGGATGGGACTATCAGGTTTGGGAGTCAACTTTGTACACTGAGAGAAGATATCCGATATGAGATTATGTCAGAGGCCCACAATTCTCAGTACTCAGTGCATCCAGGAGGGACAAAGATGTATCGGGATATTAATCAGCACTTCTGGTGGAATGGTATGAAGAGAGAGATAGCTCGGTTCATTTTTTGATGTTTAGTCTGTCAGCAGATCAAGACTGAGCATCAGAGACCGACAGGACTACTTTAGCCTTTACTGATTTTGGAGTAGAAGTGGGACCATATTACTATAGACTTTGTGACCGGTCTTCCTAGATTCTCCTATGGCAGAGATGTTATATGGGTTATAGTGGATCGACTCACAAAGATTACTCACTTTTTTTTCCTTTCATAGTAGGCCAGTCTACAGAGCAGCTAGCTGAGATGTATATGAGACAGATATTCAGATTGCATGGCATACCAGTTGGCATAGTCTCTGATAGAGATTCGCGGTTTATGACTCATTTCTGGCAAAGCCTACAACTGTGTATAGGTACTAGGTTGAAGTTCAGTTCAGCCTACCATCTGCAGACAGACAGATAGTCAGAGCGTACTATTCAGACTTTGAAGGATATGCTTCTAGCTTGTACACTTGACTTCGTAGGATCTTGGGAGGATAACTTGCATTTAGTAGAGTTCTCCTATAACAACAGCTTCCAGGCGATCATTCAGAAGGCACCATTCAAGGCTTTGTATGGTAGAAGATGCATATTACCGTTAGCTTGGGATGACATTGGAAAGAGACAGATGCTTGGTCCAAAGATGATTGCTCAGTCGGTTGGAGTGATCAGGCAGATCAGAGGGCATTTTCGAGTGGCTCAGGATTACCAGTTTTATTGGACAGATTAGCACCGTCATCATCTTGAGTTCTCTGTCGGCAACCATATATTTCTGAGGATTTTGCCTACCCGTGGAGTTATAAGATTTGGAGTACGAAGAAAGCTTAGTCCCAGATATATAGGCTCGTTCGATATTCTCAAGCGAGTTGGAGACATATCATATTGTCTAGATCTTTTACCATTACTTTATAAGGATCTTTTACCATTACTTTATAAGGAACATAACGTCTTTCACGTATCTCAGTTGCACCGATATATTCCAGACCCGAGCCATATCTTGGATTATTCTGAGTTGGTTGTTGGTACCGACCTATCATATGAGGAGAGGCCCGTGTCTATTTTGGACCAGAGGAAGAAGGTTATTAAGAACCAGACTATCATATTAGTTTGTGTTGCTTGGGGGCATCACTTACTGGGCGAGTTGACATGGGAGCACGAGGACGATATGCGTACTCGTTATCCATTTTTCTTTGACTTGGGAGGTATACTTATTCGTATACCAGTGTCCTATCTTAGCTTGTGCATACGGTTGATTGATAGCTTATATATTATGTCTGTTATTGTTTCTTTCTATTTTTTGTTGTTGTCCAGGAAATTTCATGCTCACATGAGTTTTCTGCTCATTTTCGGTTACGTACTTGCTTTCTTGGATTTTCTCGTTAGTTGATTTTGGATCCTTATAGAAATTTCGAGGACGAGTTTTTTTTAGGATGGGTGAGTTGTGAGACTCATCTCACAGTATTCGTATTTTATGCAGATATATATTTTGTGCTATTTATTGTATTTTATTGGTTCATGAGGAAGCTCAAAAATTCTCAAAATTAAAACTTTACTACCTGACAGGTATACCGACAGTATACTACAGTATACCGATGGTATACTGCCCGACAGATATTTGGTTCACTTTTCGAGATATTTTTGAGATATTTCTCTATAAATAGTACTTGAGGTATTTTATTTATTTATTTATTTCTCTTTCTCTCTATTCTCTTCTTCATTTCTCTCTCAAGCTTGGAGCGTGGTCTTGAGATATAGAGTTTAATTTTTGAACCACTTTGTGGTGGTGGACTAGAAGGTTTAGGCTGAGAACTCACTTTAGGCAAGTATACCTTGTCAATTTTGTGAACTTCTTTTATTTACTGTCATTTTACTTTCCTGGAGCTTTGGTTATTGCTTTTTAGCTTAGACTTGCTTTATAATTATTGTTTATATCGTGATTTCTAGCCTTTTGATCGTCCCAGTTTTAATTTCTGGTAGAATCTTGTCCCATCCCTTTTTGGTAATCCGATAACAGAAATAGTACCGGAGTTATGACCGTGAGATTTAGTCCATATTGTGATATGAGACTTACCACTAGATTTGATTCCCTGTTAGATTTGGTTCTAGTAATTTTTGGGATTTGATTTGGATTCCAAAAATCAGACTTAACTTGACTTTAACTATGTTTATCCTTGAAAATTGATATACCGAGGGTATACTACAGTATACCGATGGTATACTACAGTATACCGATTTTGACCGACTTCAGGATATTTGTCTTGGCCGGTATATCAACGGTATACTACAGTATATCGATTTGTGAAACTTTATTTTCTAGTAACTTTCTTACCTACTTGGAACAATATACCGACGTTATACTACAGTATATCGACGGTATAGCAATTTATTGGAATCCAGAACTTGTTGTATTTTTCTATCTCTGGACTGGTGTACGGTGTATTGTACTGTACCGACGGTATACCGATCGTGCTCTTTCTTTAGGACTTTTAGTTTTTCATGATTTTATTTTGATACTTTTGGTTTTTGTTTGGACACGCGATAACTTGACCTGACTAGACATGAACTTACATGGCTTCAGAGGACTGGACTTGACTTGACTTGGCTTTACTCGGTTTTACCCGGCCTTGCCCGGCTGCACGTGATGACATAGTTGACTGCACTTGATTTGGCATGACTTTACATGGTTTCATCGGACATGGCTAGACTTGGTCTCACTTGGCTTTATCTTGATTGACATGGCTTCACATGGTTGTACATGGTTTCACCTAGATTGATATTGCTTTACTTGGCTTTACATGGCATCACTTGGTTACACATGGCTTGGTTGTTGTCGTGGCTTACACGAGTCCATTTGTGCAATATATATTAAACTTGTTTATATTATTATTAGAACTTATTTGTTGCATCATATCTAGGATGGATTCTGGAGAATGCCACACCCGAATTCATACAAGAAACTGCTAGGGGTTAATAACTATAGATTCACTTCGTACATAGCTAAGAATTTTCCTAGATTGCATGCAGTCCTGGTTATTCGTACAGTTATCTTATGGAGTATCCAGTGGTTTATATTATGGAGTACCTTGAGGAGTATTCGGTGCTGGTTTATGCATATGGATATCCCGGAGGAACTACATAGGCATGCGATTAGAAGGAACTCTAGCATCACCACTACCCAAATATGATAAAATAGCAATATTTTTAGTGACGTCAAAGTAAAATGTCGCTAATATTAAAGATTTCAGTGACTCACAAAATAAATGTCGCTGTTTGGCGACATATAGCGACGTTTAGCTACTGTAATTTAGTTTTTTTAAAAGAATAGTCGCTATAAGTTTATTTAAGGTCGCTAAACATCGCTGAGTTTTATGATTTAGCGATGTTTAGCAACGTATTTAGCGACGTTAGTATTTTTCAATATTTAGCGACGTCTATAATATCGCAAAATATTTTTATTAGTGACGTCATAAGTTGACGTCGCTAAATGTCGCTAAAAGTTTAATATAGATTTTGATTCCCCCCTTTTGTCGAAATCTTCCCCTAATTTTTTAAAAACTCCCCCCTCTCCCCCCTTCTCTCCGGCAAACTGCACCCTACGGCGTCCTCCACTATAAACCCCCTCAATTAAATTTTATAGATAGTCAGGTATGGATTGAAAAATTTTGGTTTAGCAGCAGATGTTTGAGGTTTAGAGTAGGGTTGCATATGTCAGTTTATTTTCTAATTAAACCCTTAGCGCACCCTAAAATTGCTTAATTATTCAGATCCCAGTATCATCCCATAAATTCTATCGGACTATTGTACTTCTGACTTGACTCGCCAATTTAGGCATTAGACTTTTCCGTCACACAAAAATCAAATCTGTTGTGCCTTAAATTAATCGCACAATTTCTCGAATCCTAAATCCCATATTTAATTCCGTGTCGGACACCTGTGTCATTACCCTCAATTTTGAGATACCAACTTAACCCGTTGAGCCGAACCAACTAAAGGGTCCAAGACTGACTCCAAGCCCACACCATTTTTGACCTTTGTGTCATTTCCAAATTTTGACCCCGAGTGCCCCCATTTAATTTAAAAGCGTGGGACACTTTAATTCTATTTAAATCAGGGATACCAATTTTGTCTAATCCTATTTTAATCCCCAATTAATCCCAATGCCCATTTAATTTAACCCATGCCAAACACACAACACCCCCTCACCATGCAAATCACCAAGCACCATTTTCCCCATAATTTTTTTGCATTATTTCATGTGTTCGTGCAATTTTCCAAATTTAAGGGGCTTAGTTGCAATTTATTGATTTAGGTGTCCTCACCTCATTGGCCAAGACCAAATGGAGAGTCTACCCTTCTTTGACCGTAGTCAACATCCTCCACCTTCCTTTGGATGAAGAAACCCAATCCTCCATGTTAAATCCTAGCCCTCCATTTGAATTGGAGCATCCCCACCACACACTCACATCACCAACCCCTATAAAGTGTCTCTTCAATGCACACATACCAAGCAGGCCCTAATCCCTAGGCATTGGAAACCCCCCTCTCTCTCTCCTTCCTCCTCTATATTTATTCTTTCCCTATTTCTTCATCTTCTTCCTTCCTTCTTCTTCTTCCTTTCTTCTTCCTGAAGAGCATCCCTGTCTGGCCGACTGAATCCTACTCCGGCGAGTGGCACCCCGACTCCGGCGGCTGACTCCACTCCGGCGACTGACCCCCCGCTCCCCGCTCCGGCTGCACAGCTACTGCTCCTCTCCAACCCACGGCGGCTCCAGCCTGTTCCCTCCATCCGACCTCCTCTCCATCCCGCGGCGGCTCCAGCCTGTTCCACCCTGTCTGACCTCCTCCGTCCCATTCAGTCCGACCTCCTCCACTTCAGAGCTCCCCCATCCGACCTTCTCCCTGTCCGGCCTCACAACCACCACCACCACCACAAGCTCTCACCACCACCACCATAAGATTTCACCACCACCACCACAAGCTTTCACCACTACCACTTCCTCTACTCTTCTTCTCCGGCGAGTTTCAGGTCATTATCCCCCCGCACCACCTCACTCCCGCCAGCGACCCACCTCGCCGTCGAGGTAACCTCTTTCCCATCTCCTTGTGTAGTATTATGTTGTGTATTATTATAAAGAACATATTTAGGGTAATGTATGCTATATTGGATTTAGGGTTTATGAATGCATTGAGTTTTAGGGTTTGATATATTTGTTCCAAGCATTTGATGGTTATTGAGGAGCAGGTTAAATTGTTGTGAAATAATGTTGTGATAACAAAACATTGGTTATTTGGAGAGCTAATATTTGATAATGAATTTATTTGAGTAGTAGCTAGGTTATTGGAAAGCGGCATTCAAATAATTAACTAATGGTTTGTATAATCGAGGGTTTAAATAATTAATATTTATTTTATTCGAGGTTGATATATTTAAACATGCATGTTAATGTCGATGAATACAAGGGTAAAATCTGAGGATGATCAAGACTTGAACTACTGAAAAACACCATGATGAATATTGGGGATTGAGGATTTGGTCTGATGATATTATAAGGTGATTGATTTAGAGATAGGTATTATATCGGATCAAGGGTCAGAGATTGAGGACTGTGAATTGTTAGTTAACTATTTGAGATTGAGACTGAGCTTAGGTATAGATGTGTGTCGCATTCCTGTTTGACGTGGAATAGATTATTAATTTTGGTTTGTATCTCATCTCTAGGTACTGCAGGACCTGAGGGCTTGGACGTGGTATCGGGACCCCGTCATCAGCAACCGCACGCAGGCAAGTTTACCTTGCCACCCTGTATTTCAGATTACAGATATTTGTTGTTCTTTATGTACAATATACACGTATTTATGTTGACGTTCGATACTTCAGATCCGGATCACAACCGGGTGCAGACGTTCGTCGTAACGTCTTAGAATAATTTTTAGACGTTTTGTAGCATCTCGATATACGTACCTGAGTATATCGACACCCCAGGATACACTCATACACTATGATCGTGCCAGATTCCTGTATCCTGATACCGACGTTATGACCAGAGACTGGGACGACCTTAGGGTCACGTCTGTTGAGTTATTTCTATGTGTCGAGACTGTTTGATAGAGGTTCAGGTTCAGCGCACCATCGTTTACCGCTTGGGAAGGGAAAGATAGTTAATAGACGTTTGGCCTCCTTTGCACGCGCTTATATATGTATATATAGTATTCCTGTATTCTAGAGTAGTGTATCACCCGTATGACTCTGTGCTCGGAGCTACAGTATGCCCCGTGTGTCTCTGTGTTCGGAGCTATAGTTTATTTTAGATAGCCCACGCGTCGAACAATGTCTTCAAACTGTGTCACACTTGTTTGGTTATGATAGAGTACCCTGTTGTTGCACTTGTACTTTCTGTATACTTGGCATGCTGTATTTTTGTATCTTGTTACATCCTTCTAAGGACCTGGTTCCCTGCCAGTTTTACAACATAGACGATTATGAAGTACTTGGAGATACTGATGGAGTGGTATGTCTTGCGGGCACTGTACCAGGTACTCATATCATTTCTACTGGCATTATGGTTACTTATTTCATATTGATCATTCATCTGCTATTGTAGCCTAGTTTTTGTAGACTCATCTCTTCTTGAGTCTATTCGAGTTTGTGTGTTATTGGGCGGCCGACTTTAGCACATATAGCTCTTTCTTGTTTACTGCTGTATATTGTGGATTGAGACATAGAAGTTTACATTTATGGGATATCTAGATAGTGCCCTTTATATTTACAACTTATACGTATTCGAGTCAGACCAGAGTCTGGTCGAATGCGTAGCTGGCGTGTCACGTATTCCTGGTCCTACGTATTTTGGGACTGGGGCGTGATATATTTTTATGGTGGCCCATGCAGGTCAGAATTAAATCATCTTGGTCACCTGATTGTGCCAAGCGAGCCTGTAAATTAGGAATATATATTATGATTGTTGAATAGGATCTCAATCCATAATCGATTTTTAAAACTCTTTGTATGTGATTATCGCCCTTGGACTTCCAATTTGCATTCGTTCAATTTTTGTCAATATCATTATTATTGACTCTCATCCCCTATCATTCGGAAGATGAACGTTTATGCCTGATGGTTTCCTCCAGAAGAAGATCGTAGCCCAGACGATAGAAGACAAAATTCGTATAACAATCTCTGAGAAGATTGTTACCCTGAGTAGGATAGATTGATAGGTTCTTTTGGATTTTAGAACTAATATGGAAGGGTAGCAAGATAATTGGAACCAGTAGTACCCTATTCGAACTTGAGATAGCAGTGATCTTGGAAGTACTGCGAGCTGGAAGGATTGTTGATCATGACCTAGAATAATTTATGGAAATGCATAGCCTGATGATGGAAACTAGAGGTTGTATATGATAGCAATACTAGGAACGATGATTATGAGCTAGAGGAGATGAAAATTTTTGGATCTCACTTGGAAGATAATGATCGGATTCCAGGAATTCTAGTATGTGCTTGAGTGATACCATTATTATACTTGTTACTTAGTGAGATAAATAACGAAAAGAAGAAATTTGAGGAATAAAAATTTTTGGGAAATTTTTGAGGAGGAGAAAAATTATGCATTAGGTAGGGAAGAATTTTTCTTTTAGAGGATTAGTGTGGTAAACAGAACAGGAGAATTTATTTTGAGAATTAAGTTTGGACGATGACACCGTTCTAGCATGAGATGATTGAGCCAGTACCAGGCGACACTAGATTGTCGACGTAGTTGCATTATATTTTTAGGCCACCAGGTTACCCTGAGTTGAGTTTCTTCAGGGAGCCCAGGAGTATGGTGCCCATCTACCCTAGCGACACACATTGCAGAAGGTGAACCGATGTACCCTCACTTTATAGCAGAGTTTGAGGATGTGTTTCCAGAGGATCTCCCAGGACTGTCACCTGACAGAGAGATTGAGTTTACTATAGAGTTGACTCCAGGAGCCGAGCCAGTTACTTTCCCCGTTTATAGACTAGTACCGAAGGAGTTAGTTGAGTTGAAAGTCCAAGTAGATGATCTCTTAGATAAGGGTTTCATACGGGCTAGTGTATCTCCATGGGGAGCACCCATTCTATTTGTATCGAAGAAGGACGGGACGGTACAGTTGTGTATCGATTACAGGGCGCTAAATGCTGTAACGATAAAGAACAAGTATCCACTGTCGCGCATCGATGATTAGTTTGATCAGCTTAGTGGTGCATGTGTATTCTCGAAGATCGATCTCAGATCTGGTTATCATCAGATCAAGGTACGGAGAGAGGACATCCAAAAGATGGCCTTTCGGACGAAGTATGGCCAATATGAGTTTTTAGTGATGCCGTTTGGTTTAACCAATGCGCCAGCAGTATTTATGTGTTTGATGAACAATGTCTTCCACCAGTACTTAGATAAGTTCATGGTTGTATTTATCGACGACATCTTGGTATATTCCAAGAGCCAGGAGGAGCATGAGAGGCATCTCAGTATCGTGTTGGAGACGCTGAGACATGAGAGGCTTTACGCCAAGCTCAGAAAATGTGAGTTTTGCCTGGATAGAGTACCGTTTCTAGGGCACATAATCACCGATATGGACTAACAGTTGATCCGGAGAAGATAGCTGCAGTTGAGACATGGCCTACCCCCACATCAATTACAGAGGTTAGGAACTTGTCGGTTATTATCGAAAGTTCATGGAAAACTTCTCGAGGATACCTGCGCCTATGAAGCGACTGGCGCATAAAGGTGAGGAGTTTATCTGGACCGACGAGTGTCAGGCGGCTTTCGATGAGCAGAAGAAGCGTCTGACATCAGCACCGAATTTGACACTACCTTCAGGATCAGAAGGATTTGTAGTATACAGTGATGCATCTGGGAACGGATTAGGATGCGTACTGATGCAACACGGCAAGTTGATAGCCTACGCATTGAGATAGCTGAGAGTTCATGAGAAAAACTATCCGACGCACGATTTAGGGATAGCTGCAGTGATATTTGCAATAAAGCTATGAAGATATTACCTTTATGGTGAGCGTATTGAGATTTACACAGATCATAAAAGCCTGAAGTACATCTACACGCAGAAGGAGATCAACATGAGGCAGAGGCGCTGGCTAAAGTTGATGATAGATTATGACATTGAGTTACAGTACCACCCTGGCAAGGTGATGTCATAGCAGATGCCTTAAGCAGGAAGCCCATGGCATACTTTTTGATGACTCAGCGACAATTGCTAGAGGATCTCCAGGAGCTTGGGATAGAGATTATATTACCAGGCATGGATGGACAGATGGCCAATCTCGAGGTTCAGTCTACACTGATTAAGATGATCAGGGCAGCCCTGCCTACAGATGCGAGATTTCGATGTCTACGAGAGAGGACAGAGGCCGGCATGCAGACGGAACTCAGGATTTATGAAGACAGAACATTGAGGTATGAAGATCGCCTATACGTTCCAAATGGCGAACAACGCCAAGAGTTGATGACCGAGGCTCATAGCTTGATTTATTCTATTCATCCCAGGGGTACGAAGATGTGCCGAGATTTGAGGCAACATTACTGGTGGCATGGGATGAAGAGAGAGATTGCAAGATTCGTGGCGAGATATTTAGTTTGTCAGCAAGTCAAGGCTGAACATCAGAGGACTGTAGGACTATTGCAGCCGCTTCCCATTCCCGAGTAGAAGTGGGAACACATTACCATGGACTTTATCACAGGATTCTCGCGGAACCATAGCGGGAAGGTTACAGTTTGGGTTATCGTAGACAGACTCACCAAGTCTGCATATTTTTTGCCCTTCAGAGTTGGGCAGTCCACAGAGATATTAGCTGACATATATATAAGATAGATAGTACGACTACATGGAGTGCCTGTCAGCATGGTATTGGATCATGATTCCAGATTCATATCATATTTTTGGTGGAGTATGCAGGAGAGTCTAGGAACTTGTCTTAAGTTCAGCACTGCATATCATCCACAGACTGATTGCCATTCAGAGCGCAAGATACAGGTATTAGAGGATATGTTAAGAGCGTGCATAATCGATTTTGGAGGATCTTGGGAGGACCATCTACACTTGCTAGAATTCTCCTACAATAACAGCTACCAGGCTAGCATACAGATGGCACCTTATGAGGCACTGTACGACAGAAAATATATGTCACCAGTATGTTGGAGTGACGTGGGAGAGCGTCAGATACTTGGTCCAGAGTTGGTGACACAGACAGTGGAGAAAGTCAAGCAGATTCAGAGCCACCTGCATGCGGCACAGGACATACAGAAACATTGGGCAGATGCACACCGCAGACCATTGGAGTTCAAGGAAGGTGACCTTGTATTTTTGAATATATCGCCTACTCATGGTACCATTAGATTCGGAGGCAGAGGCAAGGTGAGTCCGAGGTACATCGGGCCCTTGGACATCTTGGAACGAGTTGGCAAAGTGGCTTACCGTCTTGCTTTGCCTCCATCATTAGAGGGAGTGCATGATATATTTCATGTATCGCAGCTGAGGAGATATGTGGCAGACCCTAGCCACGTGCTTGACCATTCGAAGATTTTAGTCGGGCCCAGTCTATCTTACATAGAGCAGCCAGTTGAGATCCTTGATCACAACGAGAAGACCTTGAGAGGACCGACTATTCGACTGGTCAGAGTTGCATGGAAGCACCATTCGCCAGGCGAGTCTACTTGGGAGCACGAGGATTCTATTCGACAGCGGTTCCCGTACTTATTTGAGGAGCAACGTACGAATTTGCGTACGATATTTGATTACTAGTTGTTTTAATTTCTCTTAGCTATTATTGTGCTTTACTTTTAATTTCGGGGATACAATTTTTCTAAGTTGGGAAGAATGTAAACCCCCTAAGTTAAATTTTATAGATAGTCAGGTATGGATTAGAAAATTTTGATTTAGCAGCAGATGTTTGAGGTTTAGAGTAGGGTTGCATATGTCTGTTTATTTTCTAATTAAACCCTTAGCGCGCCCTACCATTGCTTAATTATTCGAAGCCCAGTATCAGCCCATAAATTCTATCGGACAATTGTACGTTTGACTTGACTCGCCAATTTAGGTACTGGACTTTTCCGTCACACAAAAATCAAATCCGTTATGCCTTAAATTAATCGCACAATTTCCCGAATCCTAAATCCTATATTTAATTCCATGTCGGACACCTGTGTCGTTACCCTCAATTTTGAGATACCAACTTAACCCGTTGAGCCAGACCAACTAAAGGGTCCAAGACTGACTCCAAGCCCACACCATTTTTGACCTTTGTGTCATTTCTAAATTTGGACCCCAAGTGCCCCCATTTAATTTAAAAGTACGGGACACTTTAATTCTATTTAAATTGGGGATACCAATTTTGTCTAATCCTATTTTAATCCCCAATTAATCCCAATGCCCATTTAATTTAACCCATGCCAAACACACAACACCCCCTCACCATGCAAATCACCAAACACCATTTTCCTATAATTTTTGCATCATTTCATGTGTTCCTGCAATTTCCCAAATTTAATGAGCTTAGTTGCAATTTATTGATTTAGGTGTCCTCACCTCATTGTCCAAGACCAAATGGAGAGTCTACCCTTCTTTGACCGTAGTCAACATCGTCCCCCTTCTTTTGCATGAAGAAACCCAATCCTCCATGTTAAATCCTAGCCCTCCATTTGAATTGGAGCATCCCCACCACACACTCACATCACCAACCCCTATAAAGTGTCTCTTCAATGCACACATACCAAGCAGGCCCTAATCCCTAGGCAATGGAAACCCCCCTCTCTCTCTCCTTCCTCCTCCATATTTATTCTTTTTCTATTTCTTCATCTTCTTCCTTTCTTCTTCTTCTTCTTCTTCTTCTTCCTTTCTTCTTCCTGAAGAGCATCCCTGTCCGACCAACTGAATACCACTCCGACGACTGGCACCCCGACTTCGGCGGCTGACTCCACTCCGACGACTAACACCCCGCTCCCCGCTCCGGCTGCACAGCCACTGCTCCTCTCCAACCCGCGACGGCTCTGGCCTGTTCCCTCCATCCGACCTCCTCTCCATCCCGTGGAGGCTCTGGCCTGTTCCACCCTGTCCGACCTCCTCTGCCGCATTCAGTCCGACCTCCTCCACTTCAGAGCTCCCCCATCCGACCTCCTCCCTGTCCGGCCTCACCACCACCACCACCACAAGCTCTCACCACCACCACCACAAGCTTTCACCACCACCACCTGTAACGACCCGCACCCAAAAAATCGGGCATAAGTCGTGGGTACGTCTAGCCTACGCCGCAGCATCGGCAGTAGAACGCTGTCTAGGTCTACTAACAATCTCACACAATCAATATATAAACCTGTCAAGATCTCAACTCCAAATGGAGGAGCAATATCATAACGATAATCACAATATGCTCAATCACGAATCTAAGCACGATAAGATAACACATAAATCTAACAACTATAAAGTCTAAACAACTGCTACTAAAACCATCACAACATCAATAATAATAATACAACATCCTGAATAATATACAATACAAGGTCTCAGTCCAAAACCGGAGACAAATACGATGCTAAAAGCTAATAAAAACAATAACAAGGTTCTAGTGATCCCGGCTACCAACCCGGAAATTACCCCTAAACTAGAGGGTCCCTGTCTGCACCATCGACAGGCTCAGGTCTATAAAATGTTGGACACCACTCCACTGGATACTCTGGAAAAATATGCCCAGTCAGGACTGGAGCAAGTACATCTCTAACAGCAGTTCCATTTAAATGATAAAAACTATAAAATAGTTGTAGCAAGTAGCAAGAAGAATGAAATAAAGTATGAACAAGGAAATATGCATGTATCACTGGTGCATAAAGGTAAGGATGCATAAATATCAGAAGCAAGATAGTAATAACGATAAGATACAATAAATCTAAGCTAAGATCAAGTCCGTGCACATGAACGTGTAGTGAGTCCAGCATGAAATACATGTAGTGAGTCAAGTCCAGAAACTATAAGTGAGACCAACAAGAAATGCAAGAGAGTCCAGACTATAAAGAATGAACTCGGTGTCTTTGCAATACTTGTTTTGACATGTAAACGGCTAGGGGTAAGTACGGCTCACCGCGTACTGGGTGCGCGACTGCTATCATTCCAGATTAGACCGGAGAGAGTGATTCCTGATGATTCCAAATGGGAATGTTTACATGTCTACTCGAGTATTTCTCCGCCCCGAGTAATACAAGTGAATCCAAGACCCGACACATAAATCAAGATGAGTCCAGCCTGAAACATGAGTGATGCCTGTAGTGATGCCTGTAGGTGATGCCAGTAGTGATTCCAGAATAGAGGCCAGAAACATGAAATATACGTATCGCAAGTAAATAAATCCAGAAATACCAATTCGTGTCCCGTGTTGTGCAAAAAAATCAGATGATACTATACTAGAAGCTGAATCATAATAATCATCAGATAATAAAAACTATCAGAGAATGTACTCGCCTGACGTCCTGAGCAACTAGCGATCCGAACTGGTGTCGCAAGGACCTATTACGAAAAGCAAGGTTAAACAGGTTTCTAATGAGTTAAACAGATATAAAATAACTAAAAAAAGGCTTCTAGGGTCGTTCTAGGTCAAACGGGTCAAACCGGTGAAATCTGGGTCAAAAAGTCAACTCTTGGTCCAAAAAGTTAACTCTGGGTTAAAACTAGGTCAAACATTGACTTTGGCGGTCAACCGGATCAGCTACGGTCAACTCTAGGTCAAACTAGGGTGCCCCTAAAATTTTAGCTCAAAACTAGGTCATTAAGCTAATAAACCCTCAAACTCGTCTCCTTAAGATACGGGGATACCCTCGGTATCCGATACCTCAACCTAGGCTATACGTCCCGCCTATACCCGCTAAAACCTATGCTAGCACGCGTAAATATATACATATATACATAAAAATCTATCTCTAAACTCAAACCTAGGCAATTTCTTAAAAACCCCGCTCGAAACCCAATACCTTGGATATCTCAAGGTATCTAAATACCTTGGTATCTCAAGGTATTGAGATACCCTCCAATATCTCACTAACTACCCCTCTAGTTAGCTATCTAAACAAATAGATATACTCCTAGTTGATAATCTAGGCTAGAAAATATATACCTAACATATATATATATATATATATATATATATATATATATATATATATATATATATATATACATACATACCTACGTACCTATATGCAAACACATACATATATACCCACACCTTACACCCATACCTAAATATATATATATATGTATATCTATATCTAGATATCTAAACTATCTACCTAGCTATATGTATATACCAATACATATAGATCTATATATCTAGCTATCCCTCTACCTATCTATCTATTTATCTCTCTCTCTCTCTCTCTCTCTCTATATATATATATATATATATATATATATATATATATATATATAAATATATATATATATATATATATATATATCAATCTACGTATCTATCTAACTATCTATTTATCTAACTAGCTATCTATTTACTTATCTATCTAGCTATCTAATATTTATCTATCTATTTATCTAGCTATCTAAGTATCTATGTACCAATCTATTAACCTATCCATCCATCTACCTATCTATCTATGTATCTAATATCCATATATCTAGTATCCATCTATCAATCCATCTAACTATCTACATCTACCTATCTATCTATGTATCTAATATCCATATATCTAGTATCCATCTATCAATCCATCTAACTATCTATTAATCTATCTAACTATAGATCTAACTATCTATCTACCTATCTATCTTATTTCTATATAACTATCTATCTATAACTCTCTCACACTAAGCTACCTCGCTGCTGCGAATATCTGCTACTGCTGCTGTATTTTACTGCTGCTGCCTTAATGCTGCTGCTGCTTTAAGATGCTGCTGCTGCATTTTGCTGCTGCTGCTGTACAGCTGCTGTGTACAGGTGCTGCTGCACCTGCTGCTGTGGGCAGCTGAAAATATACATATATTTTCAGCGACAGCAGCGAGCCAAAAGTGTCGCAACAGCAGCAACAAATGCAAATAATAGCAGCTTTTCAGCGACAGCAGTCAGCGACAGTTGCAGAAAACTGTCGCTGAAACAACAGTGTATCAGAAGCTTCAGCGACAGTTTTTAGTGACAGTGTAGGAAACTGTCACAAAAACTGCAGTGTATCTATATACACAGCAGCTTTCTGTGACAGTGGACAGGGTATTTAGCGACAGTTTGGCAGTTTTTAATATATTAGATATTAATATATATATAAATATATATATGTATATATATGGTAATTAATATATATATAAATATGTTCCTAATTGCTATTTGTATTATAGTATACTATATATGTATATATTTAGTTGTAGCATATAAATTTATTAGAATAATTAGTATATTTTAGTTATCAATTGTTATGAGTATCTTTTATATATTATATATTTGTAGGTATGTATGTACGTATTAATAGTTAGTGTGTAGTTGGTAGTTAGTATTATTCTATTAGTACATACTAGAGTTATATTAGATTGATATATGTAATTATTGATGGGTAGTTAGCATATATATGAGATTTTGGCAATTACCTTGAGATATCAAGGTAAGTATCAAGATATACCAAGGTATGAGTAGTAGGTACTGGCATAAGTAATAGGATAGTTGTAAACTAATTATGGGTTGGTATTAAGGTGACTAAAATAAGGTATATAGTATTATATAAATATTAAATGCATAGTAGTTTATAATTATTGTTGGATAGTTAGTATAAATAAGGTTTTGAATTTACCTTGAGATGCCAAGGTAAGTATCAAGGTATTGGAGGATAATCAAGGTATTGGGTTTGGATATCAAGATAGAGGTTTAGTATTGCGATACCAAGTTGGTTCGAAACCAAGGTATCCATTTAACATTTATAATTAGGATTTTATATATATATAATATTATTTGATATGTACATATGTGTTATATTTATCCCTTGTTTGTGTATCCTGAGATATGGTATCTTAGTATCCTAAGATGTAGCTTGTATGGCCTAGATTCATAGTGTGTGAGCCCAATATCTTTGAGTTAGACTCATGCAACCTAGAAATAGGTAGTTGACCATAATTTGACTATAGTTGACCATAGTTGACTTAGAGTTGACCTAGTTTGACTTTTGACTTAGAAATAACTTTATGACCTAGAAAGTTGACTACTTTAATTTATTTCTCTTCCCCAAAACTTGTATTAATGCAATATTTCATATATAGGTCTGTGACACCAGTTTGGACATCATTTTTTTCATTATTTTCTCTGGACCACAGGCGAGTACATTCTCTGATAGTTTTCATTATTTGATTACCACTATAATTCAAGTATTTAGAAATGTTACTTATGATTCTTGACACGATGGTACACGGATTGGTATTGTTATTAGATCGTTAGTCATGGGATGTTACCTTGATTATGGAGATGGTATCGGATACTGTCCTTGTTGGTATTGGATAACATTGAATATTGTAGATTAAACATTGGATACATTGGCTAGTGACGTGTCATGATTCGATCCATCATATCAGTCGGGGCGGGGGAAATACCAATTAAATATGTGATCAAGAAACTATCGGCTAGTAGTATAATCATTGGCTACTAACTAACCATGCAATTCATGTATGGTTGAGTTAGCTCCTTAGTGTAATCATTGAATCTCCCAGGCCGATCACATATTTAGTTAGTATCTCAAATTACATAGTTATTATAGATTCCATTATTCAGTTCATTGATTACCTTGTTCTATTATGACATTATAGTTCATTCCTTTATTCTTCTATGCATTGATTATATTCTGTTGTTAGTATTGTCTATTCTTTCATTGTTCTTGATTATCAGTTATATTCTCATCGTAGATAACATCTTCTATTCTACTGCTTTATAGTTTTTGTCAATTAATTGGAACTGCTATTGGGTTGTACTTCGCTCCATTCCTGACTGGAAAATATTTTTCAGAGGATCCGGGAGATTGGTGTCCGACATACTACGGACCTCAGCCTATAGATGGTGCAGACTTGGACCCACTAGTTCTGGAGTGACTGTCGAGTGATTTAGCCGGATTCACTAGTTAGCATAGTTAGTTCTCTTTAGCATTTTGGTACCGGATTTGTTTCCGGTATATATTTGTGTTTGGATATTATTTCTATTTGTTGTTGTTATATTTTTAACTGCTTAGTTATGTTAGACTTCTGTGATATCTTCTCGTGCCAAAGAAATATGATTGAGTATTGTGTTGAATTAAGTTGATTACTCTCTTCTTGGAGTTGAGATATTATTGGAGGTTTATGCTTTATAGAGAGATAATTAGATGGTATAGTTGACCAAGACAGTGTTCTACCGCCGATGCTACGGCGTAGGCTGGACGTTGTTCCCAACTTGCATCCCTACACCGGGTGCAGGTCGTGACACCCTCGCTCGCTGCACGCCTCGCTCCGCACACACACAAACACGCACAGACACAATCACAATCACAAACAGACACACCTATATATATATATATATATATATATATATATATAAAACTATATAACTATATATATATATATATACACACACACATATACACTCACGTAAACACTTATGAACACACACACACTTATATGCACAAACACACACACACTAATACATATATAAACACATATCTATATATATATATATACACACATATCTATATATATATATATATATACACACACTAATATATATATACATATACACACACACAGACACAAACATATATCTATATTTATACCCTCACTCACACACACTCACTCACACACACCCTCACACACTCACTCTCACACACACTAACACACACTCTCACTTACACACAACCACACACACACAAATATATATATATATATAATACACTCACAAACACACATCTATAAATATACACACTCATACATATATCTATATACCCATATATATATATATATATATATATATATATATATATATATATATATATAACCACACTCACACACACGCTCACAACCACACCCTCACTCTCACACACCCTCACACACACTCTCACACACACTAACACACACACAACTACACATAAACACAAACATATATATATATATACACATACACAAATACATATATAGAAACACACACAAAAATATATAAATATATAGACACATAAATACCTATGCACAAAATACAACACAACTCAACACAAAAATATATAGACACATAAATACCTATGCACAAAATACAACACAACTCAACACAACACTCCCAACACACCACCAACACGCGCACAACCACCCCCTACACGCACAAACACATAAATATATATAAAATATAACTCGAGAATTCTAGCACACACTCTCCGAAGCTAATCCAACGTGCATACAAGTCCAAAACTAAGAAATCAAGTCGAAATGGTCGTTCGGTCATTTCGACGAACACGCGGTTTGCGGTTCGGAAAACCTCCTGAAATGCACACCAAACCAACTCAAAATCGGCCCAAAATTTACCCACGGATTCTAAACGATGTCTAGATCTTAAAAAAATGCTACTCCATCGATTCTAGGCCCGTGGTGAAAACGCGCACGCACTTAGAACCGGCGACGACAAAAATCTCGAAAATGCTCGAAACGCCCGTTTCTCCGCGATCCGACTTCACGTGTCCGAACGGAGACACGCACTAACCCTCAAGACACCCGAGCATGTCTACCTAGATCCGTCTAACCTAGGGCATCATCCAAAATTGGTCCAATCTCGGATTTCACCCAAAATTGACACAAAACCTAATGTCAAAGTCTCCAAACACAACCAAACTAGTTCCAACTTTCTCCCACTGGTAGCCCTAAGGTCTAAGAAGGTTCTAAACCACTAATTACACTATATAAGAACAATTAGAAGGAGAAAAATTAGAGTTTACCTCTTGGGAGTTGGAATCCCAAGCCAAAGTCTCCAAAAAGCTCCAAATCCACCATAACTAGCTTCCAAACTTCCAAATCTAGCCTCAACACCAAATCTAAGCTCTACCCACCTAGGTTAGGGAAGAATGTAGGGTTAGGGTTCACACAAAAGTAAGAAATGGAAGAAGAAAGGAAAGAAAATGGAAAAACTTACTTGGGAAGAAGAAAGGAAGAAGAAGAAGTAGTGGGGAAGAAGAAGAAGAAGAAGAAGAAGAAGTGAAGAAGAAGAAGAAGAAGAAGAGGGGGGGAGCTCCTGCTGTGTTCGACTGGGAATGGGGGTTTGGTCGGGTCTGGGAGCATGAATAAAGGAGTTACAACAAGCCAAAAGACCAAAATACCCTCCACTCACTTGAGTTTGGGTTTCGGGTTCCAAAAGCACTCAAACTAACTCCAAATCTCTCCAACTAATCCACTAAAAATATAATAAATATTATAAATCCAAAAATAGGTCTCATAAGGGTGTAGGTTGGGTCGGACATGGGTCCACTAGGGTCTGACATGGGTCCAGGCTAGCCAAAACCCTAAAACAATCAATATAAAAATAATACAATCACTAATTATATATAAATACAATTAAATAATAAATAATACACAATTAACCCAAATTAAAATAAAAAAATTATCCGGCTCTGGAAATGGGGTAGTGACAAGCCTATCCTCGTTAGAAAATTTCGTCCTCGAAATTCAAAGTCAATCACACTCCCTCTAGGTCAAACCCCCAACAATCACAGTCAAGAAATTCTACCTAAACAACATGCAAGATCATGGTCCTACTGGTCGTATTATCACAGTCTCAATCAGGGTCACTATACTATCTACCACAGCACAAAAGAAAAGTCTAACAGGTACTAATGAAGCACACCACAAGGAATAGAAAGGACATAAAGAAGAACAAAGAGACAGACCTACTAACCCGACACCCATAGCATCGGCCTCCTCGACCGTCAACGCATAAGCCCTGCCCTGCTGGGGTATATCCTTTTGCTGGTGTGGGTCATGATGCTGTGCCACAGGTGGCCTAGCTCCAACTTTCCGATCCTGTGCTCCACCCAATGGAGGTGCAGTGGGGCAATCTCGCATCTGGTGAGCAGCGGATCCACAAAACAAACACACATTCAGCCTCCTCCTATAAATATTCTAAGTGTGTCCTACCTTTCTGCAGTAGGCACAAGTGGGCACCCTCTGATCCTGACCCTGCTGCACTAGCTTCTGCACAAAGGGACGCTTAGCTGGTCCCGCACTACCACTTGCACTACCTGAATCATCCCTGCCTCTCTTGGACTTGAGCTCCAAGTCATCCTCTGCTCCATGAGTATCTCCTACTATCAGCTCGAAAATCGCCTCGCGGTCGCTCCTAGTCAAAGACTTGACCGCCATGACCAAGCCCTTGTGAAACTTCCTCGCCTTTGCTGCCTCACTCAAGCCCTCTACAAATCTGCCCAGACGGCAGAACTTCGCTGCGTACTCGTCCACCATCATGATCCCTTGGACGAGTGCCTCGAACTGGCTCTCTAAAGCACTGAGCGCCACATCTGGGAAAAACTTTTCTTTAAAAAGCCTCTTGAAAGCCTCTCAAGTAAGCCCTGGTGCCGCGATCCTCATATCTGTGCGATACCATGTCAAGGCAAGATCGAACATCTGACTGCCCGCTGCCTCTATCTGCATGCTGTTTGGAATCTGTGCCAGCCTGAAGATGCCCTCAATCTGCTCTATCCAGTCATCCGCGTACAGGATCCCTTCTGTACCACGAAACTCCTTGGGCCACATCCTCTGAAAGTCAATGATACTATCCGGCCTCGGATGCTAAATCTGATCTGCCTGTGGCTGAATCTGTGCCACCCTATCCACTGCTGTCATGGCCACCTGGTGGGCGTTCTCAATGCCCAGCCTCATCACATCCACCTGACGATGCTGCGTATCCATCATCTCCCTGAAGAATGCAAACAACTGTACAGCGTCTACTGGTGCAGGAAGTGGTGGAGGAACCACCGGAACGACTGGGGTAGTCCTTGGATCGACAGGTGATGGAGGATCCACGAGAGAAACAGATGCTTCCTTGACCGCAGGAGTGGTGAGTGGAGCAGTAGCAGCTGCCTGAATATGAGTTGGACGAGAGGAAGCAGACCTCTCAGTGGCAACTGCTGGAATGGTACGATAGGATCGTGTCTTCGGAGGCATCCTGAACACAGATCAAAAGAAGTCAATACGGCGCAAGATACAATATCATCAAGGAAGGACAGTAATATTTCAAAAGAAAACAATTTCAGAATAATTAGATTGTAATTGTTCCTAGTCGTGATTGAGTACACTCTCATCCTAGATCCTAGAGCAGGCTCGCAGCAGTACAACTAAATTGTTGTACCACCACGACATCGCACTAATTGTGAATCGAGAACTGCATAGGCCACCACCAAAAATGTGTCACAACCCGCACCCGAAAAATCGGGCATGAGTCGTGGGTACGTCCAGCCTACGCCGCAGCATCGACGGTAGAACGCTGTCTAGGTCTACTAACAATCTCACACAATCAATATATAAACCTGTCAAGATCTCAATTCCAAACGGAGGAGCAATATCATAACGATAATCACAATGTACTCAATCATGAATCTAAGCACGATAAGATAACAAAAAAATCTAACAACTATAAAGTCTAAACAACTGCTACTAAAACCACCACAACATCAATAATAATAATAATACAACATCCTGAATAATATACAATACAAGGTCTCAGTCCAAAACCGTAGACAAATTCGGTGTTAAAAGCTAATAAAAACAATAACAAGGTCCTAGTGATCCCGGCTACCAACCCGGAAATCACCCCTAAACTAGAGGGTCCCTATCTCCACCATCGACAGGCTCAGGTCCATAAAACGTTGGACACCACTCCTCCGGATACTCTGGAAAAATATGTCCAGTCAGGACTGGAGCAAGTACATCTCTAACAACAGTTCCATTTAAATGATAAAAACTATAAAACAGTTGTAGCAAGTAGCAAGAAAAATAAAATAAAGTATGAACAAGGAAATATGCATGTATCACTGGTGCATAAAGGTAAAGATGCATGAATATCAGAAGCAAGATAGTAATAACTGCAAGATACAAGAAATCTAGGCTAAGATCAAAAATGTGCACATAAACGTGTAGTGAGTCCAGCATGAAATACATGTAGTGGGTCAAGTCCAGGAACTATAAGTGAGACCAACAAGAAATGCAAGAGAGTTCAGACTAAAAGGAATGAACTCGGTGTCTTTGAAATACTTGTTTCGACATATAAACGGCTAGGAGTAAGTACGGCTCATCGCGTACTAGGTGCTCGGCTGCTATCATTCCAGATTAGACCAGAGGGAGTAATTCTTGATGATTCCAGATGGGAATATTTACATGTCTACTCGAGTATTTCCCCACTCTGACTAATACAAGTAAATCCAAGACCCGACACGTAAATCAAGATGAGTCCAGCCTGAAACATGAGTGATACCTGTAGTGATGCCTGTAGGTGATGCCAGTAGTGATTCCGGAATAGAGGCCAGAAACATGAAATATACGTATCGCAAGTAAATGAATCCAGAAATACCAGTCCGTGTCCCATGTTGTGCCAGAAAAATCAGATGATACTATACTAGAAACTGAATCATAATAATCATCAGATAATGAAAACTATCAGTCCGTGTCCCATGTAGGTGATGCCAGTAGTGATTCTAGAATAGAGGCCAGAAACATAAAATATACGTATCGCAAGTAAATAAATCCAGAAATACCAATCCGTGTCCCGTATTGTGCAAAAAAATCAGATGATACTATACTAGAAGCTGAATCATAATAATCATCAGATAATAAAAACTATCAGAGAATGTACTCGCCTGACATCCTGAGCAACTAGCGATCCGAACTGGTGTCGCAAGAACCTATTACGAAAAGCAAGGTTAAATGAGTTTCTAATGAGTTAAACATATATAAAATAACTAAACATAGGCTTCTAGGATCGTTCTAGGTCAAACGGGTCAAACCGGTGAAATCTGGGTCAAAAAGTCAACTCTTGGTCCAAAAAGTCAACTCTAGGTCAAAACTATGTCAAACGTTGACTTTGGCGGTCAACCGGGTCAGCTACTGTCAACTCTAGGTCAAACTAGTGTGCTCCTAAAATTCTAGGTCAAAACTAGGTCATTAAGCTAATAAACCCTCAAACTCGCCTCCTTGAGATACCGGGATACCCTCGGTATCCGATACCTCAACCTAGGCTATACGCCCCGCCTATACTCGCTAAAACCTATGCTAGCTCGTGTAAATATATACACATACACATATACATAAAAATCTATCTCTAAACTCAAACCTAGGCAATTTCTCAAAAACTCCGCTCAAAACCCAATACCTTGGATATCTCAAGGTATCGAGATACCTTGGTATCTCAAGGTATCGAGATACCTTGGTATCTCAAGGTATCGAGATACCCTCCAATACCTCACTAACTACCACTCTAGTTAGCTATCTAAGCAAATAGATATACTCCTAGTTAATAATCTAGGCTAGAAAATATATACCTAACATATATATATATACATATCTACATACCTATATGCATATATATATATATATATATATATATATATATATATATGCAAACTTATACATATATACCCACACCTTACACCCATACCTAAATATATATATATATATATATATATATATATATATATATATATATATATATAGATATCTAAACTATCTACCTAGCTATATGTATATACCTATACATATAGATCTATATATCTAGCGATCCCTCTACCTATCTATCTATCTATCTATCTATCTATCTATCTATCTATCTCTATCTATCTATCTATCTATCTATATATATATATATATATATATATATATATATATATATATATATATATATCAATCTATGTATTTATCTAACTATCTATTTATCTAACTAGCTATCTATTTACTTATCTATCTAGCTATCTAATATCTATCTATCTATTCTATCTATTTATCTAGCTATCTATGTATCTATCTACCAATCTATTAATCTATCCATCCATCTACCTATCTATCTATGTATCTAATATCCATCTATCTAGTATCCATCTATCAATCCATCAAACTATCTATTAATCTATCTAACTATAGATCTAACTATCTATCTACCTATCTATCTTATTTCTCTATAACTATCTATCTATAACTCTATCACACTAAGCTACCTCGCTGCCGCGAACATCTGCTGCTGCTGCTGCATTTTACTGCTGCTGCTGCTGCCTTAATGCTGCTGCTGCTGCATTTTACTGCTGCTGCTGCTGCTGTGGGCAGCTGCCCCCCCCTCGCTCGCTGCACGCCTCGCTCCACACACACACAAACACGCACACACACAGTCACAATCACACACAGATACACCTATATACACACACTTATATACACAAACACACACACACTAATACATATATAAACACACACACACACACATACACACACACACACACACACATATATATATATATATATATATATATATATATATATATATATATATATATATACACACACACACACACACACACACACACATATATATACATATACACACACACACACACTCAAACATATATATATATATATATTTATACACTCACTCACACACACTCACTCACACACACCCTCACACACTTACTCTCACACACACTAACACACACTCTCACAAACACACAACCACACACACAAATATATATATAATACACTCACAAACACACATCTACAAATATACACACTCATACATATCTATATACCCATATATATATATATATATATATATATATATATATATATATATAACCACACTCACACACACGCTCACAACATCACCCTCACTCTCACACACCCTCACACACACTCTCACACACACTAACACACACACAACTACACATAAACACAAATATATATATATATACACATACACATATACATATATAGAAACACACACACAAATATATAAATATATAGACACATAAACACCTATGCACAAAACACAACACAACTCAACACAACACTCCCAACACACCACCAACACGCGCACAACCACCCCCTACACGCACAAACACATAAATATATATAAAATATAATCCAAAAATTCTAGCACACACTCCCCAAAGCTAATCCAACATGCGCACAAGCCCAAAACTAAGAAACCAAGTCGAAATGGCCGTTCGATTATTTCGACGAACACGCGGTGTGCGATTCAGAAAACCTCCTGAAATGCACACCAAACCAACTCGAAATCGGCCAAAAATTTATCCACTGGTTCTAAACGATGTCTAGATCCTAGAAAAAATACTACCCCATCGATTCTAGGCCCGTGGCGAAAACGCGCACGCACTTAGAACCGGCGACGACGAAAACCTCGAAAATGCCCGAAACGCCCGTTTCTCTGCGACACGACTTCACGTGTCCTAACAGAGACACGCACTAACTCTCAAGATACTCGAGCACGTCTACCTAGGTCCGTCTAACCTAGGGCATCATCTAAAATTGGGCCAATCTCGGATTTTACCCAAAATTGACACAAAACCTAGTGTCAAAGTCTCCAAACACAACCAAACTAGTTCCAACTTTCTCCCACGGGTAGCCCTAAGGTCTAGGAAGGTTCTAAACCACTAATTACACTATATAAGAACAATTAGAAGGGGGAAAATCAGGGTTTACCTCTTGGGAGTTGGAATCCTAAGCCAAAGTCTCCAAAAAGCTCCAAATCCACCACAACTAGCTTCCAAGCTTCCAAATCTAGCCTCCACACCAAATCTAAGCTCTACCCAAGAATGTAGGGTTAGGGTTCAGACAAAAGTAAGAAATGGAAGAAGAAAGGAAAGAAAATGGAGAAAACTTACTTGGAAGAAGAAAGGAAGAATAAGAAGTAGTTGAGAAGAAGAAGAAGAAGAAGAAGAAGAAGTGAAGAAGAAGAAGAAGAGAGAGGGGGAGCTCCTGCTGTGTTCGGCTGGAATGGGGGTTTGGTCGGGTCTGGGAGCATGAATAAAGGGGTTACAACAAGCCAAAAGGCCAAAATGCCCTCCACTCACTTGGGTTTGGGTTTCGGGTTCCAAAAGCACTCAAACTAACTCCAAATCTCTCCAACTAACCCACTAAAAATATAATAAATATTCTAAACCAAAAAATAGGTCTCACAAGGGTATGGGTTGGGTCGAACATGGGTCCACTAGGGTCTGATATGGGTCCAGGCTAGCCAAAACCCTAAAATAATCAATATAAAAATAATATAATCACTAATTAAATATAAATATAATTAAATAATAAATAATACACAATTAATCCATATTAAAATAAAAAAATACTCGGCTCTGAAAATGGGGTAGTGACACCACCACAAGCTTTCACCACCATCACTTCCTCTACTCTTCTTCTCGGTGAGTTTCCGGTCATCATCCCCCCGCACCACCTCACTCCGGCCAGAGACCCACCTTGCCGTCGAGGTAACCTCTTCCCCATCTCCTTGTGTAGTATTGTGTTGTGTATTGTTATAAAGAACATATTTAGGGTTATGTATGCTATATTGGATTTAGGGTTTATGAATGCATTGAGTTTTAGGGTTTGATATATTTGTTCCAAGCATTTGATGGTTATTGAGGAGCAGGTTAAATTGTTGTGAAATGATGTTGTGATAACAAAATATTGGTTATTTGGAGAGCTAATATTTGATAATGAATTTATTTAAGTAGTAGCTAGGTTATTGGAAAGCGGCATTCAAATAATTAACTAATGGTTTGTATAATCGAGGGTTTAAATAATTAATATTTATTTTATTCGAGGTTGATATATTTAAACATGCATGTTAATGTCGATGAATACCAGGGTAAAATCTGAGGATGATCAAGACTTAAACTACTGAAAAACACCATGATGAATATTGGGGATTGAGGATTTGGTCTGATGATATTATACAGGTGATTGATTTAGAGATAGGTATTATATCGGATCAAGGGTCAGAGATTGAGGACTGTGAATTATTAGTTAACTATTTGAGATTGAGACTGAGCTTAGGTATAGATGTGTGTCGCATCCCTGTTTGACATGGAATAGATTATTGATTTTGGTTTGTATATCATCTCTAGGTACTGTGGGACCTGAGGGCTTGGATGTGGTATCCGGACCCGTCATCAGTAGCCGTACGCAGGCAAGTGTATCTTGCCACCCTATATTTCAGATTACAGATATTTATTGTTTTTTATGTACATTGTGCACGTATTTATGTTGACGTTCGATACTTCGCATCTGGATCACAACTGGGTGCAGACGTTCGTCGTAACGTCTTAGAATGATTGTTAGACGTTTCATAGCATCTCGATATACGTACCTGAGTATATCGACACCCTAGGACACACTCATATACTGTGATCGTGCCAGATTCCTGTATCCTGATACTGACATCATGACCAGAGACTGGGACGACCTTAGGGTCACGTCTGTTGAGTTATTTCTGTGTGTCGAGACTGTTAGATAGATGTTCAGGTTCAGCGCACCATCGTTTACCGCTTGGGAAGGGGAAGACAGTTACTAGACGTTTGGACTCCTCTGCACGCGCTTATATATGTATATGTAGTATTCCTGTATTCTAGAGTAGTGTATCACCCGTGTGACTCTGTGCTCGGAGCTACAGTACGCCCCGTGTGTCTCTGTGTTCGGAGCTACGGTTTATTTTAGATAGCCCAAGCGTCGAACATTATCTTCAAACAGTGTCACACTTGTTTGGTTATGATAGAGTACCCTGTTGTTGCACTTGTACTTTCTGTATACTTGGTATGCTATATTTTTGTACCTTGTTACATCCCTCTGAGGACCTGGTTCCCTGCCAGTTTTGCAGCATAGACGATTACTGAGCACTTAGAGATACTGATGGAGTGGCATATCTCGCAGGCACTGTACCAGGTACATATATCATTTCTACCGGCATTATGGTTACTTATTTCATATTGATCATTCATCTACTATTGTAGCCTAGTTTTTGTAGACTCATCTCTTTTCGAGTCTATTCGAGTTTGTGTGTTATTGGGCGGCTGACTTTAGCACATATAGCTCTTTCTTGTTTACTGCTGTACATTGTGGATTGAGACCTAGAGGTTTACATTTATGGAATATCTAGATAGTGCCCTTTATATTTACAGCTTATACGTATTCGAGTCAGACCAGAGTCTGGTCGAATGCGTAGCTGGCGTGTCACGTATTCTTAGTCCTACGTATTTTGGGACTGGGGCGTGACATCCACAACGGCCTACTCTGGCGTCCCCCTCCCCTCCTTCTCTAGGTAAACTATAACTCTCTCTCTCCCTCTCTCTCTCTCTCACAGGATATGGCATGACACTGACACGACTCACACAAGTGACAGACACTAACACAGACACGACACACACACACGTGACAGATATGACATGACACTAACCCTAACCCGATCTCTCTCTCTCTCTCTCAAACACAGATGCACATGGCACTGATACTGACATGACACACACACACTGAAACATACACGACACAGACTATCACAGAGGGTATAAACCCTAACCCTAACCCGATCTCTCTCTCTCTCTCTCTCTCTCTCTCTCTCAGATGCATACGATATGACATAGACACAGACACGACACACACACTGACACAGGCATGACACAGACTGTCACAGAGGGTGTAAACCCCAACCCGATCCTCAAGAGACGACACAATACTACGAAGTTCTACTTAAGTAGGTTTAGTGCATGTTTGGGTCTTCCCATTGGAAGGATTGCCATGTAAGTAACTTTGGACCATGTTTTGGGACCTTGCCCATTTGAGGGGCCTAGGACAATCGTCAAGCTTGCCCCCCTAATATTGGTTGGCCCTGGCTTCAGCCCAAGTAGATTGATAAATTTGTCATGGTCAAGATATTCGTCCTTAACACCCTAACCCTAACCCTAACCCTAACTTATGTTTTATTTAGATTGATTTAGGGGCATTTGTGATTAACCACAATAAGGAAAGTTCAACCGGTTCTTTTTTGCGGTCGGTTAGTTCAGTTTTGAACTCTTAAATTCTTGTTAAAGTTTACAACTTGAATTAATTAACAATCAACTTAGATAGTTATATTTGGGCCAATTTGTTTAATGACTTAAGTCTTGTAAAATTTAGGTTTAGAAGGATTTATATTAAAATTTGACAACAAAAATGACTTAAGTCTTCGTAGTAATTTGATTTATAGGCCGATACAATAGATCCTCCCTAATCACCAATGCAAAGTTCGTCTCTTGAGGATCCTCTACCTTATTGAAACCTAGTTCCACAACATATGCATCTATGGTGGCAGTTTTTTGACTTAAGGAGCCTTCTCTGACTTGGTGTATAGGGCTTCAAATAGCAGATATTGTCAGTACAAACACCAGATGTAAAGGGATGAGGTTGATAAAACATTCGAGGGCATTGTGTATCAAGTTAGAGCAGTTTTTACTTTCCTCCAAAGAATCAAAATGTATTTAACGATGAGTATATATGCTAGGACTAGGAGTATTAGTGCATGTACTATATTTAACGATGAGTATATACTTGAACGATGTCTATTCATTATTGCAAAAGTATCTAGAAATGGATATAAATTATTATATGCGTCATTGTTCATGGATGTACAACCGTCATACTGATGATATGTACGATGTGCGGGATTCATTGAGGGTGTACAACAGTTCCTGCAGTTCACCAAGGCGTTCCCTCAGTACATGGACGATACCAAAGTTAAGTGTCCGTGTGTGAGATATCGTAACTTGAAATATCATCCAAAAATAGAAGTGACATATCATTTATACTCGAAGGGTTTCACGCCGAATTACTATCAGTAGACCGCGCACGGAGAACTTGTGTCTTTAGCATCGGAGTCAAAAACTTATGTGGAGACATATATGGATGTCCACGACCATGCTACTTACGATGATAGGTGGGTGAACATGTTTTTTGATACGGCGGGCCTAGTTTTGATCTGGACAGTCATGATGCAGCTGAGGCGGCACTGAATACCGATGCTGCAAAGTTCACAGAGTTGTTGGAGAATGCAATGACTCCATTATATCCTAGTTATGAAGATCATTCACCGTTGAAAATGGTTACAAGATTATTGAGCATCGTCTGATTTTAACATGTCCCAAGAATGCTATAATGGACTGATGGATTTGATTATAGAGATCTTACCAGAGGGTGCAAAGTTGCCTAAAGACTTCTACCGATCTAAGAGGATGGTGACATCACTCTGGATGGGATACGAGAAATTGATGCATGTCGCAACGGGTGCATATTGTACTACAAAGACGACAAGGATGAAGATGCATGCAGATTCTTTGGTGCTGATCGCTACAAGGCCACTGGAAGAAAAAAGTCTATCGGTGCAAAGAAACCTACCGATTTGATGCACTACTTTCCTTTGACGTCACGGTTGCAGAGGTTGTTTATGGTGAAGGAGACTGCAGAAAACATGAGTTGGCACAGGCAGAAACAGATCAAAGGAGTATTGGATCATCTATCCGATAGAGAAGCATGTAAGCACTTTGATCGAGAGTATCCAGATTTTGCTTCGGATCCGTATAATGTCATATTGGGGCTCTCCTCCGACGATTTTACCCCATTCGGACTTTTGGGCTCCCAGTATTCATGTTGGCCTATGATCGTCACTCCATATAATCTACCGCCTTGGATGTGCATGAAGACTCCGTATATGTTCCTTATCGTTGTTATCCCAGATCTGAACAATCCGAAAAGGAACATCGATGTATATTTACAGCCTTTGATATATGAGTTGAATCAGCTATGGAAAGTAGGTGCTAAAACGTACTATGTTTCCAGAAAGCAGAATTTTTAGATAAGGACATCACTTATGTGGACCATCAACGGCTTTTTGGCCTATGGAATGTTATCGGGATGGAGCACTCATAGTCGTCTCTCATATTCGTATTGCATGGACCGCACTAAGGCTTTCCTTTTGAAACACGGAAGCAAACCGTGCTTCTTCGATTGTCATCAATAATTTCTGCCGAAGGATCATCCTTACCGGAGGAACATGAATGCTTTTCGTGCAGGCGTTGTGGAGAAGGCCAATCCACCGCCAAGGTGGCCCCGATACACGATATGGGAAGAGATAAAAGATTTACCAAGTGCTAACGAAGACCCTGCTAAGGGGTACAAGTGTGAAGGATTTGGTCGTACCCATAACTGGACGAAGAGGAGTATATTCTGGGATCTGCCATATTGGAGCTCCAATGTGATCAGACATAAACTTGATGTCATGCATATCGAGAAGAATGTATTTGATAGTATAATTAATACTGTAATGGAGGTAAAGGGGAAGACGAAAGACAATCCGAAGGCTAGGTTGGACTTAGAAGAAATATGTAGACGTCCTGCGTTGCATTTGATAGAGGAGGGGAATAGAAAGTTAAAGCAGCCTAAGTTAGTTTTCTTACTAGAGAAGGAGGATAAAGGGAGACTTTGTAGGTGGATTCATGGTCTAAAATTTTCAAACAGGTACGTGTCAAACTTGAGAAGATGCGTCGACCTCAAGGAGAACAAACTGGCGGGTATGAAGAGCCACGATTGTCACGTATTCATGGAGAGGTTAATTTCGATTGTATTTCAGGAATTCTTATCATAGGTCATTTGGGATCCATTGATAGAGCTCAGCATATTTTTTAGAGATCTTTGTTCTACTAAGTTGGTCATCGATCGTCTAGAAAGGCAAGAGAAGGACATTGCGGTAACACTGTGCAAGCTCGAGAAGGTATTTCCTCCTGGATTCTTCGACTCTATGGAGCATTTGCCAATTCATCTTTCCTATGAGACACGTATTGGTGGTCCTGTCGGTTATCGGTGGATGTACCCCTTCGAGCGACATCTGAATCACCTAAGGAGAAAGGTGAAAAATAAGGCACGGGTTGAGGGCTCTATTTGTGAAGCTTATGTTCTCGAAGAGATTACAAACTTTTGCTCGACATATTTCAAACTTCATATTGCTACTAATAGAACGAGAGCTCTGAGAAACGACGACGGATATCAGAAATCTAATGATACAATACTGAAAGTATTCAATTCGTTCGAAAAGCCTTCGGAGAAAATAAAGAAGAGATATTTGAATAATGACGAGCTAAGTGCTGCTCAGTTGTATATATTACTCAATTACGATGATGATGAAGTGAAGAAGCTAGAGGGGTATGTAATTAATATTTTCATATTTACTTTATCTTAATATAATAGTATAAGCTACTATTATGCTACTAATCAGTGGTTGCTTCATTATTTTTCAGCACATATAATGATAAGCTGAGGTCGGTTAGACCCTACATAACAGACGAAGAAGTAGAACAAGAAATGAGATACCATTTTTCTTCTTGGTTGAGCACATATGTAAGAAGAATGGTAATTACTTTTTCTGTATGCACTTGCATAATAAAAAACTTAATATCGCTACTTTAGTATTTTGGTCGATCGTCTAATAACACCCAAGACTGAATCTATTAGAACTCTAGCCAAGGGACCAATTACTGCCGTCAAAATATGGCCAAGTTACAGTGTGAATGGGTTTAGGTTCAAGTCAACAAATGCTTCGATCAAAGACAGCTTTCTGGATCTTGATTCCACGAAAAATATTTGTTTGTGTATCAAATCTTCGAACAACAAAGACGTCGATCCAGGCAATAATTTCTTTGGCATCTTACGAGAGATTGTGGAGTTGATATATAATTATGGCACAGAACCTGCTAAGATCGTGCTATTCAAGTATGAATGGTTCGATCCGATTCAAGATCAAGGTTGGAAAATTGAAATGCATGATCTTGTGGATATAAACTACAAGCGTATATATCAAGGCTACGAACCATTTGTCCTATCAAGTTAGGCTCAGCTCGTGTACTTCACAACTTATCCTAGACGGGGGACAGCAAGGTCCGATTGGTGGGCCGTATGCAAGACTAAAGCTAGAAATACCTTTGTTATTGACGAAATAGCTTATCAGGAGGACGAGCTACCTCTTGTAACAAATATTGTAGATGTGGACTCAATGGAAGTTACTCATTACACGACTAATAATGTAGAAGGTGTAGAATTATCCGAAGAGGAAGACGAAGACGAAGACAAAGACAAAGACAAAGACAAAGACAAAGATGAAGTAGATAAAAGTGAAGATGAGGAGGAAGAGGAAGAGGTGGACGAGGAAGGCGAACAAGATGAATTTTCTGAAGATGATTGAAAATAAAATATTTTGCCTGTAGAATGTACTATATTTTGACTGTAGAATATACTATTTTGATGAAGATATGTATTATATTTTGACTGTTGAATGTACTATCCATGTAGACTTATGACACCACTAGTTATTTATTGTGTAATTCTATGAATGCTGTGAGATATGCAGAACATTTTGATTGTAGAATGTACTATATATTTGTATATTTTTTTATTCATCATATGTTGTTATCAGGTATGACAGGACGACACGGAGCGTTCGACAGGTCCTGAGGTAGACGAAGTGCTCCTCCGCTACTGCCTACTGTTGGTTCTGGATCCTCGTCGCATAGTACTCCAGTATATCGACCAGTCACATCTCCGACTGCAATGACGTTACGTGGCAGCACTCCTGGGACGAGTAATTCCAGTCTTGATAGTACTCCCTCGTCCACCATTCCTGCTGCTGACGGAACCATGGAGACAGATGACCATATAGAGGAGGTCGAGCCGACGTCGTCCCAACATCACCTAGATCCTCCATGCGTACCTCCAGAGGAGATGAGGATAGAGATTTGGGTCGACGATACAAAGTAAGTCAATTAGATGGTTTAGCATCATATATATCATGTATTTCTTTATTTACGATATATTAAATTTTTTGATAAAAATAATTATCTCTGTATAGATATAGTCCCTAGTCGGTAGAGAGATGCCTGGTCCTCTTTCTGAGGAACAACTATGGTGGCCAATGGATCAACTACTCTGATGCTCCGGAGGAGAGGAAGGCGTTCTGGTTTGCGCACTTCAAGATAAAAGTATATTATATCAATCATCTAATTTATGAATATTATATAACTTACTAAATTACTTATTGTAGCAAACGTAGTTTTATCCACTGCACCGGACCGAGTTGATGGAGCAGATGTTTCATGTCGTTCTCGCCAAGCTGATCCGTGATGCTCTGGATGACCAGAAGGCTCGTGATCGCGAAGGAAAATTGATCCAAGGTTGGATTACACCTGAGCAATGGACTACGATGAGGGCTAGATCGACGATCCGAGGTACATGGTAAGGTCTGAGAAGGCCAAGGCCGCTAGGCAGAAGGTAGCAAAGTGGTGTAGTGGCATGATTTCGATGACGGAAGATTTTTGTTGTTTTGTATGTTTTCTATTTCAGATATATTTTTTAATGCAAGTACGATAAAATGGTAGTAGGATAAAATATTTAATTTTAGTACTAAATAATATATTTTTAATAGGTACAGAGGGGTGACAATGCAAACATGGTGACTGTCTTCCTGGCCACCCATCGGAAGGGCGGGAATCTCATTGATGAGAGGGCCTCACAAACCTATGTAAGTATTACTTTACTTTGTATTAATTTTAATATAACTTAGGCAATTATCGAGTATCCAAACTTTTCTAGGTTGAGTATCTTAGGCTGCGTGAGCGGGCGACTGTTAGTGCACCTACACGGGAGAGGCTGGTACTTTCTTGCAGCCCTCTCCAGCTCCGTCAGTGGACGAGCTATGGGTGACCACCGTTGGTGGTCTCCAGAGGGGCACGTACTATGGTACGGGATCCTATGGCACCGTTGTTGTGACGCAATCATCTAGGGCCTTCCCGGCAAGTGCGCATTGTCCACAGACCTTGCAGTCGATGGCCCGAGTCCAGGAGACCGTTGACCATCAGATTGTGTCTCTCCGTGACGAGTTGCTATGAAGGATGGAGAAAAAGCCCCTGTTCCAGCCGCAGGCGAAAGATGCGACGCTCATCGCACGATTTGATATGCTCGAGCACAGCATCATGGAGCTCCGGGATAAGACAGCTGATCTTAGAGCGTCGACAGAGCGCAGCGTGACGGAGCTGCAAGCATCACAGTTGTCCATGGGCGAGAGGCTGACGATGATGCAGATTCAATGGTTCATAGCAGGACGAGGCTATTATCTACCATAGATTCATACAACCATCGACTAGCAGAGTTGGAGCAGATACGTCCTCCTGGTGCGCCTTCATCAACACAGACTCTACCGACGTCACTGCCTTCTCCATCGACATCGATGTCGATTCCACGGGAGCAGTATGATCTGTTCTTATCCATGATGCGCGCCGGTGGTCATCCTCCTACAGATCTGTAGTAGTCCTAGTTTGGACCATTTATTGATTATTTGTGTTTCAGACCTATGATATTTGGTCATTTATTAATATTCTTTATTTTTTAGGCATTCAGACATTATTTCTTGTATTCTTTAGGATGAGACTTTCAGACTCAGTTGTGTGGATATTTGTTATATTTTTTATGACGAGATTTTCTCCTGACTCGGTTTATAATCTTAATATTTCATTTTCTTTATATTTTATTATATTATTTATATTAAATATATGTTAATTTATCGGTGTTGAGTGTTCAACCGAAGGGGGTCGGCAAACCCAGCAAATTCAACGGAGGGTTGCTCCGGGTCTATTTGTACAAATTATGAATTCATAAACTGCAGGAAGAATGGTTTGAAAATAATTCAATATTCAATATTTTTATTTTTCACTGTATCTTTAGCGACATTTAGCGACGTTTATATACGTCGCTAAATACATCACTAAGTACGTCGCTATAGACGTTGCTATCCACGTCGCTAAACACGTCGCTGCCTGTCCCAAATATGCTGACATGGCAGTATTGCCCGGTCAATATAACGTCGCTAAATGAGTCGCACAATGTCGCTAAAAAAAACTTAAAGACATATACAGACAAACAAAATATCGCTAATTTAGCAACGTTGTGTCGCTAAACGTTGCTAATATAGCGACGCATTTACGTCGCTAGAAAATATCGGAATAGCGATATTTTGCGATATTTTTTCGGTCAGCGACTAGCTTAAAGGCGATTTCAACATAACGTTGCTACAGACGTCATTAATATTATTTAGCAACATTTTTTTGACCATTTAGCGATATTTTGTGACATCTCTAATTTGACTTATTCTGGTAGTGCACGTTGCATTATAATTGTTAGTAATTAGGAATATGATAATCCTAGTTAGTTAAAGTATAAAGCCGTACTTATATGATTTATCGTGACTTATAGATGATGGTTAGTCTAGGCTTTACATGATCACACTATTATTTTCTGCACTTGTTACCCTATTGATTATCGGTTCAGGATATGTCTCATTGCAAGTTTACAATATTTTCATTATTATCCTGAGATCCTTTACATTCAGTCTTTACTTTAAGTATTTATATTGCTTGTGCTGTTGGTTTAAGTTTCTAGATTGGCTTCCTTTATAGAACTTGCTATTTGGGGGTATGACCACACTGGTTTTGTATGGCCAGATCCAGTAGAAGTACTGGAGGATCTTCCGTACGATCTTAAGGATGGTGGCCATCATGAGCATCAGACCGCTTGAGTGGATTTTCTTACTTCCCCACTCTGATGTACATTCTACTTTTATTGGCGTTTAGCCATCGAGCACATTTTTAGCTTATATTTGGGTTTGAATAGTTAGCCTACGGGCAATAGCATGATTTATATATCCTAGGGTTGATCATGTATGACACAGATTCTGGCTAGTTTATTCATTCTGTGTTTACTATCATCATGATCATCTGTATATTATAGTTTGGGATGCTTTACTATTATACTTCAGCTGATCTATATCTTGTTATTATTCCTGTTGTTCTTGTGATTAAGACACTATGGTTCGTTGGACCTAGGTTTGACTGATAGTTTTTAGTAGTGACCCCTTATGTCTTATAGTTTTACCGTATATGCAGAGTACCGGAGTGCTCTAAGTATACGTAGCTGGCCTTGTCAGCCTCGCTCTCTAGTAAACTAGTTCTGGGGCATGACAAATACCGATCACATCAATTTGTTACTTTATTATATCGATGAATGAGGATAAGAGTTGTGCGAGAGCCCTTTAAGATCAGATCTACAACCCTTAAACCAAATAAGGACCGGGGTTACAGAACGTCACTCGAGTTGAACTATTCCTCTTATTCTATCCAACGTATAATAAGGTGATCACGAAAAAGTAATCTAATTAATAAGTAAAATAACAAGTGCATACATGGCTATATCTACAAGGCTCAACGTGTGCAGGAAATCATAGGCGTACAAAGCAAGTTGGCGCACAAAACACATAGAAGTAAGGTTGGCACATAAACGACCAAAACTAGGTTGGCGCACAAACGACCAAAACTAGTTTGTGGCGCACAAAGGACTAAAACTAGGCAGTGGCGCACTTTCGTAAGAAAGTGCATGAGCCACAGAGGGTGTCACACTTGAGAAAAGTGCATGGACAAGAATAAAGAGCGATTTTAGGGAAATTTTGCGAGCAAGCTAGCTACAAGTCAAAACACACAATCCGAGGTCAAAGTTTGACAGTCGAAAAACTTGTCAGTTGAGGAGCACACAAATCAATAACACAGAAATTGAGAAACCAACTAAAGCTTCGTCCCTCAGAAAATGAAGAAGAAAAAGAGCGCGAGCTACCAAACGTAAGCAAAGTGCGCCGGCCAATGAAACATAGCAAAAGTGCGATAGATGGCCAATTCGAAGAAAGTGCACAGACTGGCTATAGCACTTTTCTTTGGTTTTCCAAGGAGAAATTTGATGGAATGCGCACCAAAATACGCCAACTGGATTTTCACTCAAAAGTGTGCCACTGACTCAAGAAGTGTGATTGGCGCACTTTTGCTAGGAGACTAAGTGCAGTATAATTAGTACGCACGGAGAGTTAGGATAGCACACCAATGCGCCCAAAGTGGAACATACGTATTTCTACGCTAAAGGAGATTTCTTGTATACTCTTCACTAAGCATTGTTCTTTTCCTCCATTAAGCCATTTGGTTACGTACTGTATCAAGTTGTAGCACTGAACTTAGCTGGACTCAAAATTAAGCACGACCAAAGTAAAATTACATAAAATATGGTGCTCTACACTATGAGCTAATTAGTTTTTTTAAAATCCAATGTTTTGGGAGATCAAACCCCAAGAAAACAAAAGTGAACCCAAAGGCCCAAATTCTGGTCCATGCAATTGCGACCTAGAAAATCAAGAAGAACAAATATTAAAGATGAAGGGGTGCTCGATCCCAACAATATGATATAGAAACAAACAAGAATTATTAAGAATTAAAAGCATGCATAAATCCATGGTTCTTCTCTTGTACAAGATGTAATTGCCTACAGAGGGAGAGAAAACCTAAGAGAGAAATGGAAAGAAAATAATGAGCAGAGAGAGAGAGAGAGAGAGAGAGAGAGAGAGAGAGAGAGAGAGAGATGAGAATATAAAGGTTTAGGTTTGAGATATGGACCATTGGATCACTCAAACCCATTCAAGACACATATGCCACCAACCCAATCAAACCCACTCTTCTCCATAACTCACGGGTCCGGTCTAAACAAAGGCCGGGCTAGTAACCAACGTGCACCAAAGTACGCTGGGAAAGGGGGCTGACAATATATATATATATATATATATATATATATAAAGTAATTCATGGCAATATGTTAATAGCTTCCTAGGTTGACGCATGGAACAATGGTGGTTTGGGAAAACAAAATAAGACAATCAATGGGTATTTAAATGACTATGGTCTAACATTAACTAATTAAATATACACAATAATTAGGCGACCATTGCTATCTAAAAGGGACAAAGGGACATGGTTAGAACGGTACATGCAAATATATTGAAGAAATCATGGAATAAAGCAATATGCATATTAAAGAAAAGGAATTGAAAGGATAAAAATGACTCATAGGGTTGGAAATCCTATTTGTGGATGATATATCTCTCCTAAGATTATTTTAAATCCTATATTTAATTCTATTCGCATGCTCATAGCTAGTACTACTAAGTTGAAGTACTTACCATGAGTTCTCCAACTTATGCAAAACTGGACATGCGTGGACCACCATAAAAAATTGTCACAACCCGCTTCTACTTTTGGGATACGGGTACGTGCCAAGCCCAGCCTAAGCCACAACATCGATAGTAGTACGCTATCTATGATAAACAATGATCCACAATAAGTACATATATCATCCACAAACTAAGTCACGATAATAAAATTAAATTAATAGTCTCAATAATTAATTTAAAGAAATAATCTACTACAACTCAGATGGTCTCGGGGATAAACCCGGTAGAAATAAAATAAGCAACTAGAAACTAAAGTCCACTAAGACTATTAGATAAGAAATAATATAAAAAAGCATAGAAAAGAAATATGCTACTCCGCATCTGTAGAAGCAACCGATATGTTAGTAAGTTTGGTGTTACCAAGGTACTCACCATAGACCTTGGGGCAAATCATGTCATCTAAAGCTGAAAAATAGTTATCCAGTCAGGATTGGAGCAAGTCACCATAACACTAAACTACACAATATAGTATACATGCATGATGAATAACAGTAAAGGAAAGATGAACTGTAACATGATACTATATGACAAGAAGAGTAATACTATGTCACGGGAACAGTTTTGAGCATACAACTATGACATAGAATAGTTGAGGGTACAACTATGACACAAAAATAATATGAGAGTACAACTAAGATAAGACAAACCACTGGACAATATGGAATTAGTCATGTGTACTGTTTGTTTTAGAATACAAGTTTTTCGTATGTGAACGGGTTAGGACATACGACAATCGGTACGTGAGGTACAATAAATGCTATCAAAATTGACATTGTGGATTTGAACATTGCATAGACCACATGCATACTAATTGTATTCCTTTTGACTCTCCACAAGTAAACATTATCACCTTAATATTAAATTTAACCTTGAACATTGAATATTAAACATTGAACATTGAACATTGGACAAAAATTATTAGGTGATCATGTATGATGATAATAAGTATAACTCTTGTGCATCAAAAATAAAAAAGGTAAAACCAACATTGTCAAGGGAAGAACACATGCAGCATAGAATACTGGCATCATACTTTATAGTGATACTTGCCTGCTCCAAAAAATATTGAAGTCGTAACTCAAGACGTCGCCCGATCTACCCCGCCATATAAATTAAACAAGTTAGATTTACAAATGTGACTAAATAGGTTTTTCTATTATAATATATTTTAATTCTAAATAAAAAAATCTAAAATACTATTCTAATTTTATTATATTCTGATTTTTTTGCTAACCCTAAATTTTGGTTTAAAAAAGTCAACTTTACAAATTTAGGATCCATAACATGCAAATTGAGACATTCCGATGACCAAAAAATCAGCCAACACAAAACCAAGATTTGATTATGAAATCCTATAGATTTTAGCGCTACAAAAATGCTAGAATTGACAGTTTTATCAAATCTTGAATCAACAAAAATTTATGGGCAATATGGCTTATCGATGGTAATTATGGTGGTTCAATGGTTACCCCTAGGTTCAACGAATTGAACAGGATGATAAACTACTCTAGTAAATTCTGGAAAAAATATATGATGTAGTTTATCGTGTCAGCTTTTTAAAACTTTAAATGGTTCATAAAAATGAGTTTGAGATTTCCCGAAATCTAGAAAAAAAATCAAAATATGTCAGATTTTGGACAACTGATACTATGATTTTTTCAAAATTTTAGGTTGAAAATTAATTCAAATAAATTATATATATGGAAAGGTTACCTCGATATAGTTCCAACATAAGAAATGGGGATATGTTTGGATTCGGAGCTAGAAGTAATGGCTTCTCGAAGTTGGGAAACCCTAAATGAACTCCCCTAAAAGTCATTCTCTCTCTATAATTAAAATCGACAGAAAAGAAACCCTACATATATATATATATATATATATATATATATATATATATATATATATTGGAAAAGTGGGAAAGCAGCCACGACTAACGGGGACACGTGTCGATATTTTGGCATATCCTGCCCAAATCCAACGGTTAAAGAGCGGCCCGGCTAGGGATCCGACTCCTAGGTCGGCTCTGCTTCTACTTAGGGTCGGCTCGCAGACCCGGGTTGGCCTGCAGCCATGGCCCGCGGTCGCTGACAGCTAGCCCCCCAACTGTGCTCTCTGAGTCACTGACACACGGGCCCGGTTGATGGTTAGGGATGACTTTATATTTTATTTTAGTTTTTAAATTCCGAAAACTAATTTATAATTCATTTTAAGTCTATATAAACCCAAATAAATCCTAAATAAATTCAACAAATTTCCAATAAATTTTCAAAAATATATCTAAGCCTACTTTCACTAAAATAAATATTTGGTAGAACTATTATATAAGTATAGTCTCATAGTAAATTATGGAAGCCCTAGAAAATTATTTTTTCTAGGTTTTAATTATCCAAAAATTCTTAAAAAATTTAAAAATTTCTAAAATAGCTTAAAACTGATTCTAACCCTAATTGTGATCCTTCATGAGCCATATAAAATATAATATCACACTATTATCATTATAACTAAGTAGTCAAAATAAAAATCCCACAAAAATTATGATTATATTATCTATTTACTTAATTATTAATCAAGAACAAAATTTTGGGTAGCGAATGCTACAGTTTTTGCCGTCACAGATCCGACGCTGACACCGCCGACCTCCGATATGCGCCTCCGACTTCCGGATCTGAACCCCGGAGCTCGAGCCAGCCGATGATGCGCCCAACTGTCGTTTTTAGTGCCCACATGGTCACCATCCCGCCGGCGGATTCACCCAGCATTCTCTAGGAGTGGACGAGCATCTACTGGGGTTGAGCCACCGACTCAGCCTTCGAATTCTGACGCCTCAGTGAGCTCCCCTCCCGATCCTCTCATTCTCTTCCTCCTCTTCTTCTTTTCTTCTTTCTTTCCTTAGTTCTTTTCTTATTTCGTTTCATTCAATGGATTAATTAAGTTATACTATAAATTATTAGTTGTGGTTATTTAATAATATTATTTTGGTTATTTAATAATATTAGGGTTGAATTATAATAATTTTTTTGTTATAACATAATTATAGAATAACATATTTAGTTTTTGTTATATAATATTTTTGGGGTTAATAAAAGGTATTTAAATATTTTTCCTAATATAATCAAATTATTGTGTTTATCAGATTATATGGGTTAGACCTAGTGATTATTTCTTCTAAAATTATTTTAAGCTATATTTTGTAATATTTCAAATATAATTAAATTTTTAGTTAGCTATATATACTAAATCTGCTTTTGAAGTATATATATATATATATATATATATATATATATATATATATATATATATATATATATATATATATATATTAGGCTTTTATATTATTTTTAGAATAATAAATCAACCATTTTCCTTAGCTCAGTTATTATTGAACTTAGCTAATTTGTGCATTTTCTCATGTCTCTTGCGGGCCATTGCGGACCCGGTATCTTTGTCTCAAAATTCATGAGAATTTTGATCCTGGAGTTCTTTATATCGTTCCTAACTGTTTGGACTATTATGGACTTATTTGGATTGACCGTTACATCATTCAGGATCATCTAGAGTAGTATAGCATTATACATTTTTGTGTCGATATGTTCGTGTCGCGTACATCGACTTCAACCAATCCATGGCAAGTACATTACAACTATGAATTTACCCTTATATTAAATGCTATTATGTATGTACCATTTTATTTCTTGCTATTGTTTTGACATTATACTTCATATACATAGACAGGTTGTTTTCATTCATGCTTGAGCAGTTTTGCCATGATTCAGGATTGGGTTATATGTGTGTCGTGACTAGTGATTTTTCGAGTTTCGATGCGTGAGCATCCGGGTTATTAGGCATGATTCTGGGTTGTGACACATGTATTCATGTCATGATTGTGTAAGCATCCGTGTCATGATTGTGTAAGCATCCGTGTCATGATTCATGAACATTCGTGTCATAATTTTGTGAGCATCCCAATTGTGACATGTATTTATCTATATCATGATTCATGATTGGCCGAGATTCATGATTACTCATGTCATTTTTTTGTAATTCGTGATAGCTCATATTATTGACCGTGATTCATGATAGCTCGTGTTGTTTTTGTGATCCGTGATAGCCCATGTTGTCTACTGTGATCCTTGATTATTCATTTTTTGTGATTCGTTATTCTATCCGACTGATAGTCGTCGTATACTTCACGTACGATGTGCATGAGTAGTGTAGTATTTCTGGTTACACATTTAGTGTTTCTACCATGTCTTAATTTTTGTGATTTAGTTTACTTGCTTACATGTTTACTAGTCCATGTTTTGAGTTTTAGTTTATTACTCACTTTTATTACATGATGTACACTTACCTTCTAGATTAGTTTATTTATTATGCAGTACTCATCAATTAGTAGATTTATACGAGTATTACGTATTTTTGTAGTTTGTAACAGTACTTGCTCCGCTCCTAACTAGATATGTTAAAAATATTAGGAATGTTGTGCCCATACACTTGGTCTTCTGGACGATATTTAGTTGAGATTGTTTCTTCATCTTGGACCATAAGATGATACTTGGAGATATTAGCATGACTCTATTTTCTTATCTTCCATGAGTTTCTTTAATGATTGTATAAGTTTTGGATTATAGATTTTGTGAAGGTAATTTTTGTATTTCTTTACTTATTCATATCTTCCTTTAGCACATTATGATTGAATACATTTGGATATTGGTTGGACTTATATTTATTATCGAGCTCTAGATAGCGTTCTACCATCGATACTGGGGTGTAGGCTGGATGTACCCACATACTCGTGTCCGATCTTTCAGGCATGGGTCCTGACACATTTTTATGGTAGCCAATTTAGGTCTCGTCTTCCCAATTAGTGCGATATCGTGTAGGACCTAGGATTATTTATACTAATGTGAGCATGTGATAGAATATGATTGATGGATTATAGAAGATTCTAGGAAGTATGATACTCAATCGCAGATTAGGATTTCTTAAACGATTCCTGAAATGACTCTTAAGAATCATACATTGGACCCTGTTTAAATCTATTTCCACTTATTTTCGTTCATCTTTACCTTTATTTCAGCTGAATACATGTCCATTGTTAAACTTAAAATCTCTCTTAAACCTAATTTTACTTGCTTTTGTTTACCCTAACTTTTGATTCAACTTGAATACTTCTTCGTTGTTGTTCGTTGTCGAACCTAATTTTTGTATTAAGATTAGTGTTATGGACTGTAGAAAGAACAATAGAGTAGAAGTTGATCCCATAATCATTTCGGATTGAGAATAAAGAGATATTTTAATACACGAATAATGATAAATAATTCGAGGTTATATTGCCAATAAGAATTTGGACAAGGATACTATATTGGAGTTTAAAAGATATGACAAAAACAGTTTTAGTAGTAGAGAGAAGAATAATGTAAGAGTTTGAAGACATAACCAGTGATTGCATAACTCAGGCTAAGAATAATTTTTGTAAAATTCCTAAATGATGATTATAATTCATGATAATTAAGATGATGATATTATGGACTCGTGGCGTAGAAATAAAAAGAAATTTTTTATACAATTTTAAGATGGTAAAAGTCATTGAGGAAAGATGTTAATATGACTTACCATACTTGGGATAAGTACTTTCTAATGATGGCTTACTATGAGATACGATTATTCTACGAGAAATAGAATTTCAGAATTATAAAGAAGAATAATAGAGTCAAAGTTATTAAAACTGAGGATCGAACAAAAAAATGGTAGTATTGATGGCAGAATTTGTAGATTATAAATACTTTAAGATTGCAACTTATCTGGAGGATTTGATAAAATTAATAAGCAGCATATATAATTTGGATCAAACACTAACAATTAAGATTTTGAAGATGATTACGAAATAAGAACTTGTGATTTACAGTGGTTTAAATATAAGAACGATATTGATCATACATTCAAATTTTTTGAGGAATTATAAAAGATTTTGAGTTATATTCTTTAGATTGATGAGAGTATTCAATAGTGATTGAGGATTTAGACACAAATGTTTTACTCTAGAAGCTTTAAAATAATATTGATTAATTTGAGCAATTTTTTAAATAGTTTGGGTTACAAATTTTTGGAATTGATAGAAGTATTTGGATGATGATTCAGGAAATAAGATTACGGCAATGACTAAAAGATTTGAAATAGGAATTTGAAGTCATGGGAGATAATATTGAACGATAATATTTAGGATTGGTAAAGATAAACGATGAATGGCTATGAATTAATAGAACCTAAAAATTTACCTTTTGACTATTGATGGACAAAACAATTAATTTAGGATGAGTTTTACAAAATTTTGTGAACGAAAGGAAATATTGAATAATAGATACTCCAAGGATAAAAAATTTAAATAATCAAAATAGTGACATCTTTAAAGAAAACAATTAAAGTGTAAAGCTAAAAAAGCTTGAAATTGAACGATAATGAGGATTATTTGGACGTATGATGCATAAATTTTGACTAGAGGATTATATAAAAAATGAGGTTTTAAATTTTTTTGAAACTTTTATAAATGGCAGAATTTGATTAAGGAATCATGAGAACGAGATGAGTAAACTTGAAAATTGCTTGAATTTTATCGGGAGATGAAATGAAATATATCTAAAAATTCAGGAACAATTACTTATTGAGGAATTATTGACATAAACAATATTCAAGGGAAATGATACTATCAGATATTCAAAACTAATGTTTCTTTCTTCATGTTTTCTTCTGTCGTGATAATTGTTTCTTATTGAGAAGCTTTCAACGATTTACATTACCATCTTTTCGCATGACCATTCAATTCTTTCTAAACCTAGTCATTCCTTAAATTTTGAGGACAAAATTTTTCTAAGGTGGGTAGACTTGTAACCTCTGATTTTGGAATTTTTCAAAATTTTTAGATTTTAATTTAATTTCAAATATCGTGTTTGAAAAATAATTTCTTTTGAACTTTTTGAAAGATGTCTTATTACCAATTTTGTGTTTCGAAAAGTAGTTTAAAATTTTTATTTGGAAACATAATAATTGATTTGACTAATAAAAGGATTTAAGTAATTGTTTCAAAATGTATTTTTAAAAGAATTTTTCAATTAATTAAATGGTATATTTATTGAATCTATAGTAAGATATAATATTGAAGCTTTATTAAAACATAAGTTATGGTATCTAAATATGAGACTAATTATTTGATTTTCATATTAGTAGTTTTAATCATTAGGTTTTAATTTGTAATAATAGTTATCCATAAAATATTCTTTAGTTAGGACTAATGGATTTTAATTTGTGGCTAATTAGGATTTAGTTAGTTAATTGGAAGATTTGTTATTCATGGAAAGCTTCATGAAGCTTTCCCATATTCCATGTCCCTCTCTCTTTTGATTATTACTAATTTTGCCACCCATGACTTGGGGAGCAAGTCCCACTTCATTTATAAGGAGAGTTTCTCCGTATTTATTTCCAAACCCAATCCAAACAATTTCAAATTCAAATTTCCAACACCCATCACCACCAACAACCACATCCATATCATGTCCATCCCGTGTCCGGCCATGCCCATAACTACCACTTCTATATCAGGTGTCAGCCTTGGGTCCGACCCCAGGTGTCTTTTCACTATTCTGTATCCATACATTTTATATCCACTAAATTCCTCGTGTCTGACACCCCAGACACGTTAACAGTTCATAGAAAACTCATAATGAGTGTCTAGTATGACCAGACACATATCAGATATAATAAATACAACAAAATACAAAACTTAACTTAACTCTTGTAGTGCCCCGTTCTTCCGTTGGGGGGAGCACTGCTAAGAAAAACTTCGATATTGGTTGATCGGGACAGATTGAATCAAGATCCTTTCCTAGTTACGTATTAGTTTCTTCGAAATAAAGTCCCATATTCAATGGACCATGTATTGAGGAATGACTCAGCGACAGAGTCGCGAGGGACCTTTCTATTGTGTTGGTTTTTGTTGTTCGTTTTCGATGACGTTTGATTGCTTTTGCATTGGTTTTATGACGTGTTTTCTTGAACGGTTTCGATGGATTTTATTGTCTTCGTTCTTTAAACTTCGTACTCATATCGAATTCGAGGAGACCGAGGAAAGGATATATTGATCGTCTGTTGATACATGCAGGTGATCGATTCGGTGACGCACAAGCGGAGCAGTGAAGATCTTCCATTTCCTTTTCCCGATTCACTAACTTGTGAGTGGCTTTATCTTTGATTAGTTGGCTCTTCTTTCCAAGTCTTCACACTTAATAATATGACTCTATATTATTGCGTTTTGATCAACGATGCCATAATAATAATAACTGAGTCAAGATAATAAAAAGTAGGCTTGAAATACTTGATGCATGTCACACAAACTCATAAAAATGATCGTACTGTTACGTGCTTGCCTGCCATGAATGTGCTTATCTTATGTTTCAGTTGTAGCTAGAATTTATTCATCTATAAATTTGCGTAGAAATAGTACATACTTATAATACGATCACTTGAGTAGGTAGACTATGCTATCGAGTTATGTTGAATCATTTTGTTTTATTCATGTTGTCTTAAAGTGCTTTTTTTGATAACTTAGTTTTAGACGTTGTATGGTCATGGACAACTTATGTACAAGGTGTAGAATTCAAGCGAACGGTCGTTGGGGCACCAAAAATGATTCGTCCTTGGTGGAACGTTAGGTAGGTGTGCTAGCCATCTAGCATGGGTAAGGCTGGGTGGCTTGTAGTGGGGCAGCCATCGTCTACTCATACTATGATCCATAATGTCTTGTGGTGCTAGTGACGCCATATATTTGTATTAACTATTGAAGCTAACGTATCTTCTTGGCAGAAAAAAACATGGTAAGACTTGTACAGGTGGATGCATCGGGCACAGGTAAATTTTACTGAACGATGGCACGTTTATTTCGGTTATTTTATTCTATTGCATGATTTTAACTTGGACTAAGGCAAGATAGAAAGATCACCTAATAACTATCATGCTTCACTTAAATACCATATCATTTTGGTGAGTTGGTCTAGCTCGCCCTCACCAATATATTTTGATGTACTGACCCACGTTTTAACAGGTTTTCCGAGCCGAGGCAATGCTGCAAGGAGCGGAGGCAATTCTCTAACCAGTCCATTTTATGACACATTCGTGTTCGTGACTTTTGAAGCGCGTACCATTTCCTGGAGCTCGTACATATAATTTTGTGGCTTTGCAGCGATGTTCAGACTCGCATGCAAGGTGTTTTGTCTTTTGAATTTAGTAGAGGATGTAAGAATGGCTATCTTATTTTGCGTCCATTTTTGTATGCCCATGAGGCAACCCTCTACTTGTTCAAGAGTTGGTAAATATTGTTCAATATCAATAAAGAGAACTTTTCTTTATCCAATATGTGATATTCAATTTTCTTACTCTGTTGTTGTGTTTTAAAGTATATCATTATGCCTAGGCCTTGTGCGAGCGCGCCTTAATCTCACACATCATCACGTACTGGGGACGATTATCGATTCCACAGAATCAGGGCATAATATATTCGTATTAAGGCAACCCTCTACTTGTTCAAGGGTCTGTAGATATTGTTCAATATCAATAAATAGAACTTTTCTTCTTCCAATATATGCTATTCAATTTTTGTACTATGTTGCTATTGATGTCAAAGTATATCATTATGCCTGTAACGATCCGTTCTGCGTCAAAAAGGAGAGCCGATTCAAACGACACAAGTACGATGACCCGACCTACCTTACTCTACGAGAAGACTCGCTTGAGGCAAATGATTCAGACTTGGCCCTTCAGGAGTTCAAACTTAGACTTTAAAAGACGCACTCGGAGTATCACTCGGCCGAGGCGAATCATCGCAAAGGTGGGTGGCTACGATAAACCTATCTTTGCTTAGCTTGCACACATAAAACTTGGACGTTACACGCTAGATCGCTAGGGGATAACCTTTTTACTTGCTAATAAAAGAAGTCAACGCACCTAGTGTAACCTCCGTATCCTGAAATTCGTGCTTAAATGTTGTTATTAGGTTAATTTTGGGTTATTAGGATTTTTCCATAATTTTTAGTTAATTAAAAACTAGTAACCCTAATTTTCTAGAATTTTCAAGAATATATTTTAGGGTCAAACTTAATTAAAAATATCCCAAACTTTTATTTTAGGTTCTAAATATTCAAATATATTTTCTAAAATTTTTTGAGAATTTTTTGATTATTTTTAGCATTTATTTTGAGTTAATTAGGGAAAACTGAATTAAAAACAAATGTCTGAAAATAAAAACCCAAAAAATAATTATTTCTGCCCAGTCAACCAACTGGGGCCCATCCGTCAGCCTCCCACAGCCAACTGGGCGGGGCCCGCCTGTCAGCGACCGCGGGGTGGGTGTGGGTGCAGCCGAGCCGACCACGAGGCGAGGCGAGGCGAGCCGAGCCGACCGCGAGGCGAGCCGAGCCGAGCCGCGTCCTAGTCCGAGTCAGACTGAGCTGAGCCGAGCCGCATCGAACCCTGACTGTTCGATCTGAGCAGGAAGCATTGGATGGCTTCTACATGGCACTCCGAGCCGTGGCTGTTCTCTCTCTCCTCTATATATATATAATAGTTTAGGTTATTAATTTCTGTGGTTTTCTTTGAGCCAAAATTTGGAGAATTTCCATCTAGGGTTCTTTCATCTTCCAGAAGCCATTGCGCATAGCTCTGGACTCCAAACGAGGCCCATTTTCTTGCGTTGGAACTGTATTGAGGTTATCTTTCTGAATATATAAACTTTTTTACGAAATTATGAGTATTAAATTTTGGAAAATTCGTAGAGCATAGCATGTCCGAAAATAGACATATTTCGATGTTTTTACGATTTCGGGAGAACCAGGAATCAGAATCATGAACCGTTTAAAGTTTCAGAAAGATAATGTCGAGATCATTGACATATGTTTTTCCTAGAATTTAATTGAAATATTTATATACTGTAAATTTTATAGAACTTCTAGGTTAGAATTTAACCATCGGTGCACAATACGAAATTTGGTATGTGCAATAATTCCTAAACAAATTTGAATTCGGATGAGCAGTAAATTCTAGCATATTTTTGATGCTGAAATATACAGAAAATCATGCATGAAAGTGAAGTTTGTGTCAGTTGACTTTTTGATGAACAGATCGTCTCGATTTGCGTGCCATAATTCTCGAGTTGATAAAATTTAGTTTATTTGGACAAAATTTAGAAATTAACCTAAAAATTAGAATAATAAGATTAAAATAAGATTTTATAGTAATTATTCTATAATTAAATAATTTAAAATAAAATATCTTTTGACATGGCAATTTCGTAATACATAGGCTATTTGGACTTGGACTTGGATTCCGACCCGTACCAGCTGAGGACCACAGGCGAGTACATTCTCTGATAGTTTCCATTATTTGATATTTATATGATGCATATTTATAGTATTATTTTACCTTATTCCTGACACGATGGATACACGGATTGGTATTGTATGGATTCATTTTCGTAAGACATATATTTTCTGGCCCATTGATTTTTCTGGACTAATGAGTTACTGGACTAATATATTTTCTGGCCTGTTGACATCTTCTGGACTATTGAGATTATTCGTGTCTGGACTTGGATCCATGAGTACTTGTCGGGCGGGAAAATACCTAGGAGACGTGTGAACTACCTTTTCTATCCCATGGTCTTTCTGGAATAATAGCAGCCACACACAACACGTGTGGTTTGCCGGATATTACCCCCTAGCCGTTCATATGTTAACTTGGTATTTCAAAATACTAGTTAGATGCAGTCATTCTGGATTAACCTATACTTGCTGATTGTACACTTGCATGACAGGTTTCCTAGTTCACATATCTGTCTGTCTATACATGCTTCTATGTTCTTCTTTCTTGTCTTTCATTATTTCTTTATTTAACTATTCCTCTACGATGTACCCTATTCCATTTTTATATGCTCATCAAGTATTTCATAACTATTAACTGTTCATAGTACTTGTCAATTAACTGAAACTGCTATTGGATTGTACTCGTTCCATCCTGACTGGGTAAATATTTTTAGGTGATTTGCTATCTTGCTCATTGGATTTGGTTGGAGGTGGAGATGCTTGTCGAGGCCAATATTAAAATTTAGATAGTTTAGCAACTCCTTTGGATTTGATGTTTAGCGGGTTTGTTCCCGAGTTATGATTTAATTATAAATTGAGAATCTTGTAAAACTATGTAAATGTTGTAAATGAGCAATAGATTTAAATTTGTGATTAAATATTATCGATTTGGATTGATGGACCATTGTTATCATAGACAGCGAACTACCGCCGATGCTGCGGCGTAGGCTGGGCTTGGCCACGTACTCGTATCCGAAAAGCGGGTGTGGGTCATGACAAATTTTTAGCGGTGGCCTATGTAGGTCAGTCTTCGCAAGTTTTGCGATGTCATGGTTAGTACTTCAACTTAGTAGTACTAGTTGTGAGCCTGCGACTAAGAGATGCTCATTCATAATTAGGATTGATTTGAATTTAGGAGAATGACTAGGATTAGGTATACAATTGGAAGGCCTTATTTTAATTTTATTGCTTGGGTAGTTAAGGTGTTACATAGGCTACGTGATTAAAATAGATATACATGTTGAACTTTTAGGTAAACTCTAGTAGATAAACTTGAGAAAATTAAGTGATTATATATTATAATATTTTTATAAGTTGGTGTGATCAAAGTTAGGGGTAGACTGCTTTATTAGTAAATTATTTCATTAAGGTTACTCAATTATTGAAAATGAGAATTATAAAAAAAACAAAACTGCTTTGAGGTTTAAATTTTTTTGTAGCGTGATGATTATAATTTTCTTGCTAAAACATGGTTGAAATTTAAAAAAGAAAAGAAAAAAAGGAATAAATAATTTTATATTAAATGATGATAAAGACAAGAAGTTGAAGATTTATGAAATTTTAGATTTTTTTGCAGATTGATATAGTGGATTTAAGTTTAAGTTTGAAGATTTTAAATTTTAAAGATTTTATTTAAAATGTTATAGTGTTAGTTATTTAATTTATGATTTTAAGAAATTCTAAAAGATTAACATTAGAGCTATTGGACTACAATATGTGGATTTAAATTTATAATTTGAAGATTGAAAATAAATTTCAAGTTTTGAGAATTTGATCTTTGGAACGACCCTGCGGATCTTTCACCAGCACAATGGATTGAATCCTGTAAAATAGATTATTTGGTGCCCGAACTTTACCCGCCTATGCTGGATGGGAAGGGATCATTGTCTTTGGGATCCAATTCCGTAGGAGAGGCCTCTTTCCTGTGACAGGGTACTGGTACAAGCCCAATTTCATCAATGGATGCGGGATTACCAATGTCATTTTGGAAGACTCCAAGGAAGCTGACTTCACTGATTGCTTCCCTTTCCCCTAATCTTCACTACTGTGTCTCTCCTGCCTCTTTTACATGAATAGCCGCTACGCTCCTTTCTCTCTATCCGGCAAAGGTCAACTAAACTCACGGAAGCTATAGCCCTATTTAGTAAGGCGATAAGTGGAGCCGGTTGACCTGGAATCTGTTTACCAAGTTAAGCCAACACAAGTAATTTAATAGCCAGATTCGTTCGCCCATGTAAATAGTGAAAAAAAGCCCACGCGAGGGGTAATTAGTTTATATTTAGGATTCAAATTCAATTCAATAAACATGGTCAAAGCTATAAAGATTTTTGGAAGTGATTAAAATTTTATTTCAATATTTGACTTTTGAGGAAAGTATATATATTTTATTTAAATTGTTGAAAGTTTGAGGATTTTATTTTAAAATAAAATTATAAGGTGGGTAGAAGTTGTCATATTTGATTATTAACAAAAAAAAATTGAGGATAATGTTGAAAGTTTTTGAAATTGAGGATAATCTTGAAAGTTTTGAGATATAATTTGAGAAATTCAAGGATAATGTTAAGAATTTGAGTATTAGGAGTTCAATATAATATCGGTTGTTAAATTTAATTTTTGGTATCGTTGTTGAGTTTGATTTCATACCGAGATGAATTTTACGGACTAAATTATGGTATCATCTAATGACATATGTTGATGAGGACAGTGAGAAAGGTGAAACGTCTGCTTTGGTTATGGAGCCTAGAGTTTATCGCAGCCATATTAGCTGTCATGACAAAAATGTAGGAACCTGACTTCGGATATACATATCTTAGTTATGAAATTTAGAGTTTCTCGCAGCCATACCGGTTGGCGTGGTGAGGATTCTAGATGACATAATTATAGAGTTGCATACCTTAGTTATGGAACCTATCGTTTATCGCAGATATGCTTACTGGCGTGGTGAGGATTCTGAGTGTTATTATTTTGGATAGACGTGTATGATTATCAGGTTATATCTTAAATTAGTTCTTAAAGTATCATCTCAATACTTATCCACTCCTGCTACTTTAGGATTTGTTCCATCATTCTTTAGCTTAGGAGTAGAGCCTTGATATGAGTAGATATGAGTATACCAGTATATGACTAGTGATAGGTATATCACCTGATATTGAGGCCAGCGATGTGTTAAAAGCAATAGGTGGAAGAAGTGTCTAAAAATTATGTGCAGGAAGCACAGTGGGTGATGAGTGTCAGTATGAAAGTTCATAAAATTGGCAGTCTGAGTATTATAAATTCTAATGGAGTGTCATGGGTTGAGAAATATCAAGATTGGTCATGGAAGATATGTAGTATAGCACTGATTAGTGTGTCAGTCTGTAAAAGGTTTAAGGGAAAATACGTATACATCAATCGAGATATGGAACCATATGCCTGCCTTTGAGAGTGAAGTGAAACATGTGTATTATAGAAAGTGCAAGTGATCTTAAGTTCTAGTGAGTGTGACGAGGTGATCTAATGATGAAGCTAGTGTCCTAGAACATTAAGGGCATATGTTGTGTAATAAGAAAGCTAGTGTTACTATATTAAAAGTGCTAGTATTTCTATATATCAGGGGTTAGTTAAGTAATGTGCTAGTAATAGTAAGTATCTTGTATGATAATATTAGATTGGTGTATCAGTTAATATGGATAGAAAATCATTTGGAAGTAATAGTGCAAGTAATCATAATAGTAGTGAGGACAAAACAAATTATAGATATAGGGACAAATCAAATTATTATGAGAAATGACTACAATTTGAGATTCCAATTTTTAAGGATGGAATTAAATTTTTCTTTAAACTTCAAGATTGGATTTAATTTTTAAGTTTGGATATGAGATTAAATTTGAAGGATTTAATTATTAAAATTTTGAAGACATTTATAAATGAGATTTAAATTTTAAGGAAATAATGTTAGATTGTATTTAAGAGTTATGTCTTGTGAATTTGATTTAAGAGAAAAAATTTATTGGATTTTAAATTTTGAAGATAAATTCAAATTTTAAAGATTTACGTTAAAATTTTAAGTTATGAGGATGAAGTTAATTTTTAAGGACTTGGTTAAATAACAATAGTGGTTTGACTTCATGATTATATTGATTAAATTTTGATGGTGGTGGAAAAAATATTATTAAGGATTTTAAATTTCGAGGATAAACATTAATTTAAATAAAGATTTGAGAATTTAATATGGCAGAATTGACGATTTTGTTAAATCACAATTTTTTTTGAAGATTATGATATGATTGGATTAGCCATTAAATTTTGAGGAATTTAAGAAGATTATCATTATATTTATTTGACTACAAGATATATATTTAAAATTTATATTTTTAATATTGCATGTGAAGATCTTGTAAGTATTATATTGTTTGAGTATGATGTGGAAAAAGAATCGAGGAGTAAGATCATTACTGGATTAGTGTTTGAATTTAAATTTTTGGGATGCGATTTTTAAATTTTATAAATATGCATTGAATGGATTTCAATTAGAGGATTGAAAATTAAACTTTTTTTGAGTATTTAGTTCTTAACTTACAATTTTGGAGGAGATTGTGATAAAAATAGAATTTGATTTAATATTTGAAGATTTTTAGGAATATAATATTTATAGAATTTTGTAAAAAAAAACCATATGGATTTACTTCGTGATTATACGGTTTGATGAATTTAAATTTTGATGGTCAAAAAAAAAAATATTAAGAATTTTAAATTTCGAGGACAAATTTTTTTAAGGTGGGTAGAATTGTAAACTCTGTATCCTGAAATTCGTGCTTAAATGTTGTTATTAGGTTAATTTTGGGCTATTGGGATTTTTTCATAATTTTTAGTTAATTAAAAACTAGTAACCCTAATTTCCTAGGACTTTCAAGAATTTATTTTAGGGTCAAACTTAAATAAAATTATCCCAAACTTTTATTTTAGGTTCTAACTAGTCAAATATATTTTCTAAAATTTTTTGAGAATTTTTTGAGAATTTTCTGATTATTTTTAGCATTTATTTTGAGTTAATTAGGGAAAACTGAATTAAAAACTATTTTCTAAAAATAAAAACCCAAAAAATAATTAATTCTGCCCAGTCAGCCAACAGGGGCCTACCCGTCAGCCTCCCACAGCCAACTGGGCTGGGCCCGCCTGTCAACGACCGCGGGGTGGTTGTGGGTGCAGCCGAGCCGAGCCGAGCCGCGTCCTAGTCCGAGTCAGACTGAGCTGAGCCGAGCCGCATCGAACCCTTATCGTTCGATCTGAGTGGGCAGTATTGTATGGCTGCCACATGGCACTCCGAGCCATGGCTTCTCTCTCTCTCTCTCTCTCCCCTATATATATAATAGTTCAGGTTATTAATTTCTAGGGTTTTCTTTGAGTCAAATATTGGAGAATTGCCATCTAGGGTTCCTTCAACTTCCAGAAGCCATTGCGCATAGCTCTGGACTCCAAACAAGGCCCAGTTTCTTGCGTTAGAACCGTATTAAGGTTAAATTTTTGAATATATAAATTTTTTTACGAAATTATGAGTATTAAATTCTGGAAAATTCGTAGAGCACAGCATATCCAAAAATAGACATGTTTGGATGTTTTTGCGATTCCGGGAGAACCAGGAATCAAAATTCTGAAACCATTTAAATTTTAGGAAAGATAATGTCAAGATAATTGACATATATTTTTACCATAATTTAATTTGAAATATTTATATACTGTTAATTCTGTAGAACTTCTGGGTTAGAATTTAACCATCGGTGCACAATACAAAATTTGGTATGTGCAATAATTTCTAAACAAATTTGAATTCGGACGAGTCATAAATTCTAACATGTTTATGATGCTGAAATCTACAGGAAATCATGCATGATAGTCAAGTTTGTGTCAGTTGACTTTTTGGTCAACAGATCGTCTCGATTTGTGTGCCATAAGTCTTGAGTTGATAAAATTTAGTTTCTTTGGACAAAATTTAGGAATTAACCTAAAAATCAGAATAATAAGATTAAAATAGGATTTTAGAGTAATTATTCCATAATTAAATAAATTTAAATAAAATATCTTTTGACATGGCAATTTCGTAATATATAGGCTATTTGGACTTGGACTTAGATTCCGTCCCGTACCAGCTAAGGACTACAGGTGAGTACATTCTCTGATAGTTTCCATTATTTGATATTTTCTATGATGCATGTTTATAGTATTGTTTTACGTGATTCCTGACACGATGGATACCCGGATTGGTATTGTATGGATTCATTTTCGTGAGATACGTATTTTCAGGCCTATTGATTTTTCTAGACTAATGAGTTACTGGACTAATTTATTTTCTGACCTGTTGACATCTTCTGGACTATTGAGATTATTCGTGTCTGGACTTGGATCCATGAGTACTTGTCGGGTGGGGAAATACCTAGGAGACATGTGAACTACCATTTTTATCTCATGGTCTTTCTGGAATAATAGCATCCACACACGACACGTGTGGTTTACCGGATATTACCCCTAGTCATTCACATGTTAACTTGGTATTTCAAAATACTAGTTAGATGTAGTCATTCTGGATTAACCTATACTTGCTGATTGTACACTTGTATGACCGGTTTCCTAGTTCACATATCTGTCTGTCTATACATGCTTCTCTGTTCTTCTTTCTTGTCTTTCATTATTTCTTTATTTAACTATTCCTCTACGATGTACCCTATTCTATTATTATATGCTCATCAAGTATTTTATAACTATTAACTGTTCATAGTACTTGTCAATTAGCTGGAACTGCTATTGGATTGTACTCATTCTATCCTGACTGGGTAAACATTTTTAGGTGACTTGCTATCTTGCTCATTGGATTTGGTTGGAGGTCGAGATGCTTGTCGAGGCCAATATTAAAATTTAGATAGTTTAGCAATTCCTTTGGATTTGATGTTTAGCGGGGTTGTTCCCGAGTTATGATTTAATTATAAATTGAGAATCTTATAAAACTATGTAAATGTTGTGAATGAGCAATAGATTTAAATTTGTGATTAAATATTATCTATTTGGATTGATGGACCATTGTTATCATAGACAGCGCACTACCGCCGATATTGCGGCGTAGGCTGGGCTTGGCTACGTACTCGTATCCGAAAAGCGGGTGCGGATCGTGATACCTAGCTAAGGGAATAATCCCATATTATATCTCTTTTTATAGAACATGGAAGTAGATCGGTTTAACAGAATAGTATGCTCGCTTTATATTTCTTATAACCTCGCCCTCGTAGCTTTACTTTTTTTCTTATATGTTCCTTCAAGTATATTGCTTCATATGTTTTGAAATGCTCGTCACATAGATATTGCCTCAATATGGAAGCACGACATAGATCATGTTTAACTTACCTAAGGTAGGATAACTATCAAAATAGTCATTTTTGAACCAAATAATAGAAACATGGAAAGTCTTCAGGACCGTTGGGTCGCCAAGTCAACTTCTGAAATGGGAGCTGCAATAAGTAGTAAAAATATCACCTTAACTGTGCATTAAAAAGAACATACGAGATAATGCAATGATAAGAACGTGCATAATATGCTATAAACTTATACTGAATCGTTTGAACATATATACTTTTCTATGGACCTATATTAAATCAATTTGTTTCAATTATGTCTTTTGAATTGACTCGTCTGTAAACTTAGTGTATAGATCGTCATTGGTCATGAACAATCTTTGCACAAGCTTATGGTTCCTGCGGACGGTGCGCCGAGGCATCAGGGCCAATCCGAACCGGTCAGGAATATTCGGATAGTCGTTTGATTCGGACGGGAAGGCATGTAGCGGGGCTCGCTACCAGCATCATATCCTATTCTTGTGTCGAGACTATAACTTGTCCATGGTGGCTCGTCGGGTCATAACACCAAATATGTATCATTAAGTATATTGCATATGTGGCACAACCCGCGTATGGGGTCGTATGGACTTGAGGCAAGTAACGGATGCACAGCGCACTTTGCGTGCAGATTATTAATTGAACCAAGTAATCTGAACCTCTTAACACACTTAAATAATTTGAGTATAAGACATCTGATTAATCTGAATGGCCTGAGTATGATGCATTTGAGCAACCTGAGTCACAAAGGAATATGAGTATTATAAATTTGTGTATGTCGTTCACCTGACTCAGAAATACGTTGGTAATACTTGTGTTTGCTTAAGCGATTCTTGGTGTCCTTATATATATTCGTATTTGGTTAACTTGGTTGTGTCATTAGACAGGGAAGGATGAATGGTAAGTTGGGAAGTTTTGTCGTATTTCTCTTATATCACATGACGCACTGTCACACGAATTAGGCTTTATATTATTGCCATAAAACTGATCCTAAGGTAAGACTTGAAATATAACTTAATATATGGTACACAAAACTAATATAACATGTTTGGATTTTTTGAGCGAGCAAGAAGCCTCCTCACCAGTACATTCATGTACTAATTACCCACCAGATTGCTTGCAGGGTATGAGAGAACATCGTTCGGTACGGAGTACCCCCTCGTGCGTGCTAAGGCGTGGAGTTTATTTTGGATCCTTCGAGTGTTGCGTCCGGAGCTGAAGCACATATACATGACATAATGTTGGAACATCGTCGATGTATTATCCCATGTTGTAAGCCACTTGGCACGCCTTTAATTAAAAAGAGAGAGAGAGAGAGAGCTTGAGCGACTTTTAATCTCGGCCTAGAGCTGCTTGTAACCTTATTCATTATCAATAAAGAGCTTATTATGGTATCATACTTGTGTTTATTCAATATTTCTGCTTTGTCGACTCCATGAACTTGTTATCGAATGGTCGTTTACTTGTGTTGTTTAAATTTTTGTTATAGTGGAGATTATTTGTGTGACTCTGTGGCTTAGTTATTTTGCTGCCTGTTCGAACCCTGGCCTTGCCCGGGCATAACTTGTGCCCCCACGACATCACAACCTGATAGGAACGATTATCTTACGAAAGTGCTGGCGTGGTGATTTGCGTTCAGCGGGGACGATCGATCCAACGGGAGATCGGGGCATGACATATTGGTATCAGAGCACAAATTTACATCCTTGGACTTCGTATCGATTATCTCAGTTTTGAAAGCTCGTTCGTGGGTAAAGAAGTATATGCTCTCTCTCGTTGTTTCATTGGAATGTTCCATATAATGAGTCTAAATATTTTTGAAAAGTGCAAGTGAACGGGATTGTTATACGATGGCCCTTGTGACGACCTACGTCAGACTTGTGGGAATAGACTCGTGCTAAAATTTAGCAAGTTACGTGTGAACCCGATTACTTATACGTAAATACTAGGCGAGTTAGTATGCGAGACTAGAATTTGGTTCAAATGGGATAGATATGGATACATACTAGAATTTGGTTCAAATCCGATTACCCTTGGTGCAAGCGAGTTTGTGAGCGATATTTGGATATCATTCGGTTAAGGATAAGTTGGACTAGAAATAGAAATCGATAGAAACGCTATCAGATTATCGCTAAGGCGAATAATGAGAATCGTGTTAAAATTTTGAGATATAGTTTGGATGGTTATTCGTATTAATAAGTTACGACTCAAAATATAGTTTATATGGATTACTATCAATAGAGGTATATATGAGGCTAAGATTTATCGAGGCGACGCATAGGGTTCGCACAGGAGTTCTTAGGAATGAATTAGTGGATATGCGAGTGAGCGATGCAAATATGATTAAGAATTTATTTGGATGAATCGATTATGTGATAACTCATGAATGAATAAGCGATTTGAAGATTCGATGTGTATAGCTCAAACCATGAGTGGTATATTAATCGCCTTGGAAATGTTCAAACGAACTAAGGATTTTAGGGAAGCAAACGAGTCTAGCAGCAAACTATGTGATTGTGTAAAGCCTTAATATAAGTAATGCCTAGCAAGTAAGCAAATTCGAAGGAATCATGCGAGATTTGATTCGAACGAGTTAGAATGAGTTGAACAAGTGATAAGGCATATATCAGATAGGAATTCAGAGTGTTGAAATTAATATCTAGGTCGAGGACACTTAGTAGATAGTACAAGAAATTTTAAATTGAATCAAATAAATTAAAACTTAAGTCGAGATAGAATAATCGAGGATGCGATCAGAGTTAGTACAATTGGAATAATAGGGAAAACGAATGATATTACGCATAGAAAATTTAGATTTAGTTGGATATCGTTCGATAGAATTTAGCCTGAGTATGAATGATTGTAGTTTCAAATTTGAAAGACTTGATACGATATCGATAAGTTGGAAGATAGCACAGATTGATAAATATTAAGGAATTTTGTGGTTCAATGATTGAGGTAGGCGATAACAAACTTAATCTTGAATTTAGAAGAACGATCTTGAATCTAGTTTGGAGGATAACACTCGACAATCAGGCCCGTCTGAGAACGATTATCCTACGAGAGCGCTGGCATAGTGATTTTACGTCCACCAGGGATGATTGAACTCGTAGGAACATGTTTGATGATTTTTTAGATGAACTAGATGAAATAGAACGTATCGAAAGTGAATAGACTTTAGTTAGAGGATTTGAACTTAGTTGGTTATTTGAGGAATGCTAGAAGTAGACTACGGATTGATTAAACTGTAACATTAAGTTGGACAATTTGACTAGATGAATTATGATCACAGCATGAACGGTTATTAGATGAACAAGACTTGATGGATTAAAATATATATATATATATATATATATATATATATATATATATATATATATATATATATATATATATATATATATATATATATATATATATTGTATGAAATGAAGTATAACGATAAGGTATCTTGATCATTTTGATGATAACCATAATGTTTGACGTTCTTGTCTTGTGTATGCGCAACTCTTTGCTTGTATATATGTCATGTCCGAATTAGGACGGTTATCCTGTGGAAGCATTGGTGTGGTAATTTCACGTCCAACGGGTGTTCGCCATTAAATTTGAAGTTTAAGAGAACTTGATTTAATTAACAAATGAAAAGAAAGTACAGATAAGTCCTAGGAGATAATCTAAGTCTAAATTTTTTTTTGGGGGTGACAATGGAGGGTTAGGAGTATAGCAACTCTCTTTACTCTGTGGACGATCCGATACAGGAGGACAAAGCTCGTCTCTCTTGCTTGACTGTAGGTTCGCAGATTGCCGACCTTTAGAACGTTCAACTTGCTCCTATTTATAGACATCGTGCTGATGGGCTATGGGTGCTGCATATACCTCTATTTGATGGCAGCATAAGGCTCCTTCAATAGAATATGGTTACAACTGTCATCGCAAGCCATAGGTTGATTGCTACGTGGTCTTGGTTGAGATATGCTGTTGAAGAGATCTCGGGATTATTTTTACTCCGTTGTGTGCGTGACTTGGTCAGCTGGATACGTGGTCAGCACCAACTGTATGAAGATCTCTGCAGTTATAACATGAATATCTTGTGAGCTAGAGGTCGCATAACAACTTGGCCGTATATTATCGCGGTCACATACGATCTTTCGTTTGGCTTTTAATCGTCTGGACGCTTTGGCCGCATGATGGCGAGGCGGCATGGGTCTTGCAGCCACATACACATCCTTTTTGGCCTTGGTTAGATGGACACTCAGACCGTATGGCATCGTGGCTGCATGCTCGTCCAGGCCATATACGTGCTCTTGTCTGGCTTTGGACGAAAGGACGCTACAGCCGCATATTGACGAGGCCGCATATGGACGAATCTGTAGATGTGAGGATACGTTGCGTGGCGCATCTGTCAAGGCCATCAATACAGATGTAATATTCTGTCTTTTTTATGCCACCCCTTTTGTGACTTTCGAAGCGGTAAGAACTTTATGTCAGACATTGGAGACTGTGTCAGGAGCTCATTATGCGGCCTGTTGCTCCTTGGTTGCTCTGGCCGTATGTCGATTATTATACGGCTTTCTATCTAGCCGCATAGATCATGTTTTATGCGACATGAGTTCTATACGGCTTATAGATTTTTCATACTTCTACAAGACCCCCTTCAAAGTTTCTAAAATGACAAGTTTGGAATACTTTGAATAAGAAGCATGATCGAGCACTTTTGGCCGTATCGGGGCAACATGCCGCATAACCATATTGTCGTATAGTAGAATCTGCTAGGCTTTCGAATCATTAATGAGAGGATTTTGCCCAATCTTCGAGGCGATCTCTTAGAATTCTGTGCCGTCAAGGGATAAAGTGGCCGAACAACCAAGGAGTCAACGTCATTCGTGGCGTTACGTGGGTCGAGACGACTTAGGATCCGAACAGCCATCTTCTCATCTCCAGACGTATATTGCTGCCTATATATATAGGGGTAAAGGAGAGAGAACCCTTCTTCAAAATTTTCTCATTTCCTTCTCTTCTTCTTACTACTGCTGTCATAGCCCCCATAGTTGCTTCCTTCGTTGCTGCCGCCGCCGCTAAGGGTAAGGGGAAGGCCAAAAGCAAGGGGAAGGGTCGTGCCGCTGTGGCGGACCCACCACCATTCCATGTCGACATTTAGCCGTCGATCAAGATTAGGTCTTGAACGAGGAAGACAAAATGATTCTCTAAACCGCAAAGACACATTTGCATAGTTGGATGCATGGATTCGTCTATGCACAAATTTCTCACTACTGCATGGGTAGCCGCATAGGTGACCCGGACGCATAGCCGGCTCTGCCGTATGTGGGTCTGTGCTGCATAGTAACTTGTGCCGCATAAGGGACCTTGACACATAAACTATGGTATCGTATAGTCGGCTAAGCCGCATCGGTATCTGGGCCGCATATGTATATCATTACACTTCTGACCAAACTCTTTTGTGGTTGTCGTAGTGACTTTGCCTGCTACATTATCTGGCAAACTGGTCCTTGGACAAAATATGCTATCTTTGACCATGAATCTGAGGGACCTGATTGCAACTGTCCAGAATCAGATTGATAACGATCTTCCACCTGGGCGACAGTAGAAGATTTTCGAGCAGAGTCCTTCCTTCCTGTTGATCCAGATAAACTCATGGGAGAACTGTCACGCCCCAGTCCCAAAATGCCGAGGGACCGGACGCGTGATAATGGCCAACAGTACGCACCGATGGACAACCCAATTTAATGGATCCATCAGGGCATACTTAAGCTGTAATATATCAATAAGTAGGTCCAATGATACATGTCACAGTCTATCTAATTTCATCCACAACAGAATATCACAGATCCAATGCCAGAATAATTACAAATAAAATAACTAACAAATCTCAATAAAAGTGTCTCGGAGAACAATCCGAGAACAAGTCTGATACATCAATGAAATAGACTGGAAATGAAAATAACTATAAACTGAAATAAATGAGTATATCAAGCCAATACTCAAGAGAAGTCCTCTGGTACGATCTCGTCCTCAGATCCTGGTTCTGCTCTAATGTATGCACCTGCTCCTGCTTCTGCTAATGCTAATGCTCCGGTCCCGTATACCTCGGGGTAGATCTCGTCAGCTAACTCTGGGGACATAATCCGGATCCAGGTCCTCAGGGGACATAACAAGGTACAGAAAACACAAGCCAAAATAAATGCAGCAATATATGAAACAATATAGGGTAAAATATATAACCAGCTAAGTGATATGCAAGTGAGAGTTCTAGTCATACTCGGGCTGAGGCTACTACAGGATCAGTGTCATAGAAACCATAGCAGTATTCTCTCGAGGGCCAGTACGGTACCATAGTTCTGTTGCCAGAGACTAAGGCACTTCCATTAAATTATTATATATATATAATCAGCCCTTTGTATGGTAAATCTCTCCCCACCTAATGTAATCTCACGTCTCATGTCCATGATACGCAGGATCATATCTAATGCAATAAGTCTGGATAAAATCTAAGCATGTAAACTGTGTATGTCATAACCTGTATCCTATACAGAATCACCATGAATATCTCAAGAAGATTCCGTCTCATGAATAGTGTCAAGTGTCCTGGGTCATATGATACTTGATAAGACAAGTACGAGAATAAAGTGTCACGAATGTCCATCTTTAGATGACCGTACTCAACACCGCGTACGGTGTTGGCACCCGACTATAATCGGACGCTAAGTACGTCACACGGTCCTAGGTCAAGCATGCACAACAATCAAAGAAATAAAACAAGAGAATAATATGAATCAATATACTGCAAGTTTGGCGAGGTACACTTGCCTGGGGTCCTGGCTCCAACTGTAGCTCTGGTCTCAGTGTGATCTGCAGGTACTACTCCGGTTGCTGAAATAAACATCACTATCATGTCCAGAAATTATCAAATAGCTAGAAACGCCTGTCCTTGCGTCCAATTTGGAGACAAGGGCAAAAACATCATTTTCGGGTCAAAGCGGGGTCCACATGTGGGCCACTTTGCACCGAAAAATGTGTCAGGGTCAAAGGTCTCCAAATCACTCAAACTCAGTGTCTACAAGTCTGGAACGATGATACAAACCCAACGGAACTTCCAGAATTGGATTCCGATGAGCCGATCACAAAATCGCCCGTCGAGTGGGGCCGGTGGGGCCCACGACACGCGATTTCGTCAACGTTCTCAGAATCGAACCAAACTTGGGTCACAGGACCAGCGTATCGCTACGAGTCCGATGGCGCAAGTTTCGTCTCGATCCGACGTGTGTACACAAAGTTAGGGTATGATCCAGAAAGGTCGGATACGGGACGGTGTCCGTGGATACGCGTTGATTCCGGTGTGCACGCACACACGAATCGACTTCTGCGAAATCCCACACGTCCGTATCGACGACGCGCACGTATCTGTGAAGACCGCGCGCGACCAAGTCGTCCCGTTTGGCGGGACGTACTCAGTTCCGAGGTAAAACAGGGTCTGATTTTTCCTGTTTTTGGATCGCGGTGTGCGATCACCACAGGACGCGATGTCCCGAGCGGTTTGTCCGGGCACCGAGAGGGTCATACAGGCTTCGCAACGCAACTGACGGAATTGAAAACGGGGTCACGAGCAGAGATATACGCGTACCTGAACAGGGGTCCGCGAAGACCGATTCTCGCGTGTCTGAGTCGTGTCCGAGTCCTGTGTCCGTGTCCTGTGTCCAGACTGATTCGTGTCCAGTGTCCGCTGTTGTTAGGGTTTCTGTCCGAGGGGGTCGTCGGTCAGCGGGGCGGCCGGAGACTCGGGTGTCGAGGTGCTAGGGTTTTGGGTTAGGGTGGAGGAGATGACCGGAGTGGTTGGGCGGAGGAGATTCGTCGACGGCTCTGCGGGGGTGACGAGGGGTGGTCGATGGTCGGGCTGCTCGAGAAGTCGAGGGGTGGTGGTGGTGTTGGGCTGGGCAGAGCGGAGAGGGGATGGTCGAGCGGGAGGAAGGCGGAGTCGAGCGGCGAGGCGGAGCTGGGCAGGGGACGAGTGGGTCGAGGGATAGGGGAGGCTGTGGGTGGTGGAGAGGAGGAGAGAGGCGCTGCGGCGAGGGGAGGCTCGGCTGGGCTCGGTGGCGAGGGGAGGAGGTTGAGGTCGGTTGCTGTAGGTCGGAGACGGGAGAGAGGCGGAGGCGCTAGGGTTCAGGCGAGTTCGTCGGCTGCGGCGGAGAGGAGAGAAGGGGAGTCGACGGCGGGGCTGTGGTGAGGAAGAGGGCTCGGGGTTCTCGAGTTAGGGTTCAGGCGACTGTCGAAGGAGACGGGGGAGGCTAGGGTTAGGGTTACGGCGGGCGGAGGGGAATTTATAGGCGCCGGCCCAGGCGGAGTCCGGCATGAATTAGGGTTAGGGATTCGATTAGAATTAGGATTTTGATTTCGGGTTTGGGTTTCGGGTCCATGGGTCGGGTTCGTATGGATCCGACCCGATCCACTATTATTTAAGTGCGGGTTTGGGTCGCGGGTTTCGGGTCGAGTTTGGATCCGACCCGACCCGATAGGGCTGGGTTCGGTTCAACTGAACCGGGTTTGGTTTGGTTTGGTTTATTTCAAATAAACCCGGTTTATTTCAGGGTTTAATTAGGTTTATTTAATTAATAGTTTTTAGGGCTTTATAAATGCTTCCGGAGTCCAATAAATTCCCAAAAAATTACCCTATGTCCAGTTTTCTATTTTACACCATAAAATATTATTTCCATAATATTTTAATATTATTTAACAGTAATTAAAAATCATTTAATTACTAATAACATAGGTTTTAATTTCAGAAAAATCCTGAAAAATTCCAGAAAATTATGAAAAATCCAAATTATAAATTCTCGAAAAATTAGGGGGATTACAATCTACCCCCCTTAAGAGGATTGCGTCCTCGCAATCAAAGAATAACCGGTCAACAGAGATGACACGGTTTGCAGACATTTGGTCGAAGCACATCACGATCAAGAAAATCAAGATTGAGGGTGTAAGAATAATACAAAGGGATAAATTATTTCCCCAAGCATTAAAAGTTATGTAATTTCCCGGATGAAGGAAATATAGAAGATTACAGTTTTAGAAAACTAGGTTATCACTTATCATACTAGGTTATCAATTATGAACAAGTTAAAAGTACTAGGTTAAGTCTGAGGTAACGAACCAACGGGCACGAACTAAGACAATACTAAAAAAAAAAAACTACAAAAACTTACGCGCATTAGCTACTCCATGAATCTGCGTGTCCTCCAAAGTCATCGCGAAAGCTTGTCCGCGTCCTTGAGGTGGTGCCCTCTGCTATTGCTGGGCCTGCTGGAAGAGTGCTGGTCGAGGTGCCAAGGGTGGCCGTGGTTGATATCCTCCTGGTGCTGGTAGAGCTTGTTGGTTTGCTCTTGGTGCTCCTTCTCTACGCTCCAGGCAGTCTCTCACTGCATGCTGTCTGAATCCGCAACCTAGGCATAGTCCGAATTTACGTCTACACTCCTTCTCAATATGGCCTATCTTGCCGCAGTAGTGACAAGTAGGAAGAGTCAGTGATTTGGATACAGCTCCCTGTGGTGCTTGATGTAGATGAGGTTTCTTTGCAGCTTCTCCCTGTGGTGCTCGGGCTGGTGCTGATGTGGAAGGTCGCTTCAGACCGGTCTCTCTCCTGGTGACGCGCTCCATGCGTCGGGCTGCAGCAAGGATGTCTGAGTAGGATGTGGGTGCAACGGATCCAATTAGTTTCTGTAGCTCAATGTTTAGTCCGTCGAAGAACTTCTCAGCCTTTTCTTCTTCTGTCGGGATCAAGGTAGGGGCTAAGCGACTTAGACGAATGAATTCTGCGTTGTATTCTTCCACCGTCATAGTATCCTGAATGAGGCGATTGAACTTGTCCCGCAGTTCTGATCGAGCAATGGCTGGAATGTACATCTCCTGAAAGAGTCTGGAGAACTCCTCCCAAGTGACTCGGTCTGGTCCGAGCCGTGTTTCCTCAGACAGCCACCAGTGATGTGCATTGCCTGTCAATTGCATTCTGACGGCAGTCATCCAACGTTCCCTTGGAAGCTCAGCTGCTTCTAATTGATGTTGTATGTTGGTGAGCCACTCATGAACTTCGGTGGGCTCCTCCTTGCCTGAGAATGTACGGGGCTTCAGCTGACGAAAATCAGTGATAGAGCCCGTCGGTTGCCGTCGAGTTGGTAGGTTGGCCTGCTCCAGTGCCTTTACTAGGTTGTTCCTCAAGTAATCTGCCTCGCGACGCTGAGCTTCTTGATAAATATGCTGTTGGGCTTGCATCATTGCGTAGATCATTTGGAACATCTGTTGCCCCTCCATAACTTGTCCTGGTGGGAAAACAGGCATTGGTGGAACGAACTGCGGAGGCGGTGGGATGTCATCTCGCCGAAATCTAGGAGCTTGTTGATCTGCTTGGCTGCCTTGGTGAGTAGAGGGAACTCCACTCAATGGCGTCACTTCATCTTCTCCGTAGGTGGCTACAGCACCTACTGGTGTTGTTGCTGGAGTTTCGTCGTTTGCTCTTGAATCCATTATTCTGCATCAAAGATAAACAGTAAGAGGCGTACAGGAATCAAGGCAAGATGCAAGTTAAGAATTTAATTTGAATCCGATATAGATATCAAGAACGTTTCAAGCATGTGGATGAGATCCTAAAACTTATCCTATCCTTAGTGCAGGCTTGCTCGGTCCCTAAGTTGAAACCGAACAATTTAGTCGTTGACCTGCATGGGCCACCACAAAAACCATGTCACGCCCCAGTCCCAAAATGCCGAGGGACCGGACGCGTGATAATGGCCAGCAGTACGCACCGATGGACAACCCAATTTAATGGATCCATCAGGGCATACTTAAGCTGTAATATATCAATAAGTAGGTCCAATGATACATGTCACAGTCTATCTAATCTCATCCACAATAGAATATCACAGATCCAATGCCAGAATAATTACAAATAAAATAACTAACAAATCTCAATAAAAGTGTCTCGGAGAACAATCCGAGAACAAGTCTGATACATCAATAAAATAGACTGGAAATGAAAATAACTATAAACTAAAATAAATGAGTATCTCAAGCCAATACTCAAGAGAAGTCCTCTGGTACGATCTCGTCCTCAGATCCTGGTTCTGCTCCAATGTATGCACCTGCTCCTGCTTCTGCTAATGCTAATGCTCCGGTCCCGTATACCTCGGGGTAGATCTCGTCAGCTAACTCTGGGGACATAATCCGGATCCAGGTCCTCAGGGGACATAACAAGGTACAGAAAACACAAGCCAAAATAAATGCAGCAATATATGAAACAATATGGGGTAAAATATATAACCAGCTAAGTGATATGCAAGTGAGAGTTCTAGTCATACTCGGGCTGAGGCTACTACAGGATCAGTGTCATAGAAACCATAGCAGTATTCTCTCGAGGGCCAGTACGGTACCATAGTTCTGTTGCCAGAGACTAAGGCACTTCCATTAAATTATTATATATATATAATCAGCCCTTTGTATGGTAAATCTCTCCCCACCCAATGTAATCTCACGTCTCATGTCCATGATACGCAGGATCATATCTAATGCAACAAGTCTGGATAAAATCTAAGCATGTAAACTGTGTATGTCATAACCTGTATCCTATACAGAATCACCATGAATATCTCAAGAAGATTCTGTCTCATGAATAGTGTCAAGTGTCCTGGGTCATATGATACTTGATAAGACAAGTACGAGAATAAAGTGTCACGAATGTCCATCTTTAGATGACCGTACTCAACACCGCGTACGGTGTTGGCACCCGACTATAATCGGACGCTAAGTACGTCACACGGTCCTAGGTCAAGCATGCACAACAATCAAAGAAATAAAACAAGAGAATAATATGAATCAATATACTGCAAGTTTGGCGAGGTACACTTGCCTGGGGTCCTGGCTCCAACTGTAGCTCTGGTCTCAGTGTGATCTGCAGGTACTACTCCGGTTGCTGAAATAAACATCACTATCATGTCCAGAAATTATCAAATAGCTAGAAACGCCTGTCCTTGCGTCCAATTTGGAGACAAGGGCAAAAACGTCATTTTCGGGTCAAAGCGGGGTCCACATGTGGGCCACTTTGCACCGAAAAACGTGTCAGGGTCAAAGGTCTCCAAATCACTCAAACTCAGTGTCTACAAGTCTGGAACGATGATACGAACCCAACGGAACTTCCAGAATTGGATTCCGATGAGCCGATCACAAAATCGCCCGTCGAGTGGGGCCGGTGGGGCCCACGACACGCGATTTCGTCAACGTTCTCAGAATCGAACCAAACTTGGGTCACAGGACCAGCGTATCGCTACGAGTCTGATGGCGCAAGTTTCGTCTCGATCCGACGTGTGTACACAAAGTTAGGGCATGATCCAGAAAGGTCGGATACGGGACGGTGTTCGCGGATACGCGTTGATTCCGGTGTGCACGCACACACGAATTTACTTCTGCGAAATCCCACACGTCCGTATCGACGACGCGCACGTATCTGTGAAGACCGCGCGCGACCAAGTCGTCCCGTTTGGCGGGGCGTACTCAGTTCCGAGGTAAAACAGGGTCTGATTTTTCCTGTTTTTGGATCGCGGTGTGCGATCACCACAGGACGCGATGTCCCGAGCGGTTTGTCCGGGCACCGAGAGGGTCATACAGGCTTCGCAACGCAACTGACGGAATTGAAAACGGGGTCACGAGCAGAGATATACGCGTACCTGAACAGGGGTCCGCGAAGACCGATTCTCGCGTGTCTGAGTCGTGTCCGAGTCCTGTGTCCGTGTCCTGTGTCCAGGCTGATTCGTGTCCAGTGTCCGCTGTTGTTAGGGTTTCTGTCCGAGGGGGTCGTCGGTCAGCGGGGCGGCCGGAGACTCGGGTGGCGAGGTGCTAGGGTTTTGGGTTAGGGTGGAGGAGATGACCGGAGTGGTTGGGCGGAGGAGATTCGTCGACGGCTCTGCGGGGGTGACGAGGGGTGGTCGATGGTCGGGCTGCTCGAGAAGTCGAGGGGTGGTGGTGGTGTTGGGCTGGGCAGAGCGGAGAGGGGATGGTCGAGCGGGAGGAAGGCGGAGTCGAGCGGCGAGGCGGAGCTGGGCAGGGGACGAGTGGGTCGAGGGATAGGGGAGGCTGTGGGTGGTGGAGAGGAGGAGAGAGGCGCTGCGGCGAGGGGAGGCTCGGCTGGGCTCGGTGGCGAGGGGAGGAGGTTGAGGTCGGTTGCTGTAGGTCGGAGACGGGAGAGAGGCAGAGGCGCTAGGGTTCAGGCGAGTTCGTCGGCTGCGGCGGAGAGGAGAGAAGGGGAGTCGACGGCGGGGCTGTGGTGAGGAAGAGGGCTCGGGGTTCTCGAGTTAGGGTTCAGGCGGCTGTCGAAGGAGACGGGGGAGGCTAGGGTTAGGGTTACGGCGGGCGGAGGGGAATTTATAGGCGCCGGCCCAGGCGGAGTCCGGCATGAATTAGGGTTAAGGATTCGATTAGAATTAGGATTTTGATTTCGGGTTTGGGTTTCGGGTCCATGGGTCGGGTTCGTATGGATCCGACCCGATCCACTATTATTTAAGTGCGGGTTTGGGTCGCGGGTTTCGGGTCGGGTTTGGATCCGACCCGACCCGATAGGGCTGGGTTCGGTTCAACTGAACCGGGTTTGGTTTGGTTTGGTTTATTTCAAATAAACCCGGTTTATTTCAGGGTTTAATTAGGTTTATTTAATTAATAGTTTTTAGGGCTTTATAAATGCTTCCGGAGTCCAATAAATTCCCGAAAAATTACCCTATGTCCAGTTTTCTATTTTACACCATAAAATATTATTTCTATAATATTTTAATATTATTTAACAGTAATTAAAAATCATTTAATTACTAATTACATAGGTTTTAATTTCAGAAAAATCCCGAAAAATTCCAGAAAATTATGAAAAATCCAAATTATAAATTCTCGAAAAATTAGGGGGATTACAAGAACCCTGTCGGGGATGGCAACGACACTTTTAAGAAGACGTACTTCTTGTTTGGCAATGCATTGGAGACTTCTCAGTCTGGCATGGGTGCGACCAGAGAGAACTGGTCATTTACATTCTACGAGACGGAGATGTTATTCCCCTCTTTTGAATGTCACATCTCTTTATCAGACATGAAGGTGATGATGGGTCAATGACAGATGGACTAGAAGCTGACCCCTGAACCACAAGGAGCGCTCCTCGGCAATATTCAGTATGGTGCCGGAAAGATTGAAGGGAAGTTTTATAGCACGAAAGAGTCACCCTCGTACTTCTTGCTGGGACTTAAGCCTGGTCATATTGGAAGTAAACTAGGATGAAACCTCAGTATATACGCAGCGGACACCTTCCAAGATCGGGTCGCCAAAAAGGGAACTTACCCCCCGGGGCAGTTGCCGACTCTCAGCTTTGCTCATTATAATGTTTCCTGGTGTCACGCCCCAGTCCCAAAATAAGTAGGACTAGGAATACATAAGCATGACAGCCGTATGTACATGGAAACTCTAATATATGAAAACCATACACATACGTACGCTATTTTATGAATAATAATTCACTAGTGGTACATAACTTCACAAGTCACATGCAATACTAATCTCATCAACAAAACTAGATAAAAATATATAACAAAATATGACAATGTACCAAGTAGGAAATAGTCAAGAAGAATTAGTAGTCGGGTGGAGACAAATCCACTACCAAACTAGGATATGAAAGACAAAAAAATAATTACATCATCTAGTGATCAGGAAGCTCGAAGGAAAGATCTCCTCGAAAGAGAAAGAAGTAGCAAGTCCTGATTCATGATCCTGCAAATAATTATGATCTTCTATACCTAGAAATAGTGCCAGGTCCTCAGAGGGACATAACAAGTACACAATAAATCGACATGCATGAAATTAAAGCAGTAAACAATAAATAAGGTAACTAAACCACTTATGTGATATGCACTCGAGACATATCTAATGGTGCATGAGGGGGAAGAAATAGAAGAACAGTCGTCCCACCAGGCGTTCCATAGAACTCGGGGGTTACACAGTTGCACCATTTTTACAGTATAGTAAGAAATAGAAATCCCATACACTCACTAGCAGATTATCCCCTCCCAAGGAACTATTCGAACCGTATACGCGGTACAAACATAATATAATGACGTCAAATAATATCTAGAAAACTAAACCAATACCAACTACTAACACAAGACTCGAACTCTTGTATCGATGATCAGTCGACAAGCTAGTCCATGCACTCTCTCACTCAGACAGTTAACGTGTTCAAAATAATATCAGGTCAGAAGATACTACGTATCTTTACAAGATATTGGGTAAGTCTACTACTCTAAGACGCATGCCAAAATCTACCAAAATAAAAATTAGACATAATATAAACTGAACAATACAATCAAGCAAGGTGTACTTGCCTTCCAAGCAAAGCTGCAAGCACAACAAATCTGGTCTGGAGCTATCCACAGCAACGTCTCGAACACCTACCAATTAATTATTACACTAATTAGACTCATATTTTTCTATTTAAATTAAGTTATTATCTAGTTAACACTCCTACGTTGGTTGCACATGCAAGTAACTCCACACCAAAATATTACTAACCATCAAACATTATCAAAAACTATTTTTAAATTATTAATTATTAAAACTATCAATTCTGGGATTTTATTAGAAAATAGAGTTTTTAGTGATTGGGTCATCTCCCATAAATTCTATAAGTCCAAAATCATGTAGAACCCAAAACTAGGTCATAACGGGTTACCTAGTAGTCATCAAAAATCAATTTTTGACAAATACATAAATCTGGAATAATACTTAAAAATTAGAATTAAAATATAATAATATAATTTTAAATGCTAAAAATATGGATTTTTTGTCGTGGTTTAAGTCTAAAACTGTCGTGGCCAAGTTTTGTCAAAACTTTGTCAACTTGCTACATAAAACACCTAGAATTCTATTTTTTATAAATAAAAATAAAATATGAATAAATATGATAAAATTAGTAATAAATAAACTAATTCTTTTATCCATACAAAATAATTAGGGTTTTACCATCTACAAGTTGATCCTATTAGGGTTGGAAGCAAGCTTTGCAGTATACAAGTCAAAGGATGATACATCAATGAGGGAGTTTAATTACTAAGAAAATTATTTTTATATTTAATAATAAAAATAGTATTTTATATTCTAAAATTAAATATTTAATTTTTGGAAAATTATATTTTGATAATAAAATATCAACATGCAACAATACTAATTTAATATGATTACGGCATTGCCAAGAATTGGTTTTGTGTCATCTAAGAGCAATTTTTATGTAAAAATTAGGGTTTCACATGCATGGAAATTTTCTTAATTTTAATATAATATATTTATGATTTATCAAAAGAGTTTATACATGGAAAATTAATTATTTAAAAGAAATTCCAAAACTTACTAGATCGTGGTTACGACGAAGCTTCTTCTTGCGACACGGACCTTTTGGAGCGCCAAACGGACTCCAAACTCCACGAAACTTATGGGGGGCTCTATATGACTTCTAATTGATAAATAATATAAAGTTTTGGGGATGGTTTTACTATTGTAAACAACCCAGATCTGCTATACTAGCAGCCGGCCTCAAGGGATATTTTTGGTCAGCCTAAGGGGTTCGGCCAAGGGCTTTGGGTAGTCACCCTTGAGGGAAAACATGGAGGGATGGAAGGAGATAAAAAAGAGAGAAGATAGTGAGGGGGAAAGGCTTCTTTGTCATGGATTTGAGAGAGGGGTAGGTCGGCTATTAGGTTTAGGTGTTGGGGGGTTGATAAATATCAGTAGTTTAAATTGGTGGGTGGTTTGGATTTGATTTATTGTTTTCATCCATAGATAAGATTTAAAGAGGCTAAAATAAGGTGAGATAATGCTCTAAAATCTTTAAATTAAATTTTAAAAGATTATTTTAGATTTAAATTGATATACAATAAGATTGCATAAGATACTTTCATAATTTGGAAACTACATATTTAATTAAAATCCTAATTTGTAGGAGAATAAATCAAAGATTTGATTCATGAATTTAAATAAGTGGATGATACCAAAAATGGATAGATAAAAAATTTAAAGTAGAGGGTTTTCAAATATGGAACCATTAGAATTGGATTGGCTCTAAAAGTGGATAAGGTGCAAATGTGGACCATATCTCAAGAAGCTTTCAAATTCTATCTTCCTAAAATAAATTTTCTACATAATATATATATATATATATATATATATATATATATATATATATATATATATATATATATATATATAAAATTAATTAATTGCCATATTTTAAGCTACTAGTGTCCAATAAATTAATTTTTGGCTTTGGGTTAGGTATTTGGATTGGAAAATAACCATAAATAAGTTATATATAAAAAAATCTATAAATATTAAATACAAGAAACTACGGTTTGTACACTAGTGACATACTAATGTTAAATGGTCGAATTTTGTATCAAGCGAAGATTCTATAAGTTGTGTCTCCCGTGTAGACTATTTTCTACGAAGGGCGACGTAGATTTTGGGGTCATCCTATATCATTGATCTCCAAACTACGGTGAAGTATCCTAATAAAATCATTAAATTTTAATTAATTTTAAAATAATCTAAAATAAATACAATAAATATAAAATACACACAAAATAGCTATTTTGGGTGAGAGGTTTTATAATCTACACAAATTACAAGAATTTTGTTGTCAAAATTAAAAAAATAAAGCATGATTTGTTAAATCCTCCAAATTCGTATCTATGCCAACTATAATCTTCTCAAAATTTAAATAACAAAATCTATTCAAATCCATCGCAATCTCTTTAAAATTAAAATACCACTGTTTTAATCAAAATTTGACCAATTATAATCTCTTCTTGAATTTAAATAATCAAGGTTTAAATCAAATCTATAAGACATCTGCAAATTTAAATAACCCACATCAAAATTTAAATCATGATTCCAACTATCATAATCTTCTCTAAAATTTTTAATATTAACAAATATAATCAAATCTTATTCCTAGTTTCGAACTTAAGAATTTTGTACTCATCAAATTTTAAATTCAATTTCCATCCTCAATATTTTAAATAGGTGATCCAACAATCAAATCATCAAATTATAAAATTTTGAATTCAATCCATCAATGTTCATGTTTAGAATTTTATTTTTATACTCAAAATTTAAATCATTGATTCAATCTCTAATATTCAAAATTTAAATCATGTGTTCAAATTATAAATATTTGGTCCGCAATATCAAAATTTCAAAATTTATTCTATAAGGCATTCTTATCTTTAAAGTTATATTCTCATCATCATAATTATATTAAAAAAAATCACAAAATTTATTGACTTAAATCTTTCAATCTTATCTTACTTGATCTCGGTATAAGATTTTCACCTTTATATAAAATTTGGCTCATGTTGACAATGCAATTTTTATCCAACTTTTAATTTACCAATCTTTCATAATCACAAGGCTATACTTTTTTTTCCTCAATCATTCAATAGTGCTTACTAATCCTCAACATCTTAACACAAAATATATCATATGTGATATGCCATTAATTATAAATATAGTCACATAGTAATATGATTGGCCTATGGGGTATACCTATTACTATACGTGTGTCAAACTTATAACAAGCACGAGCATTCGTCTTTCCAAAATAGGGAATGACGAAAAAACAATAATAATGAATTCAAGAAGAAGGTAATAGAATACAAGTAAGGGGTTTAAGGCGATTAAAGAATTCAAAAGGGAGTTTTCAAGGTACTTGTGGACTAAATTTTTATTTTTGGTAAATTCCTATTTGCATGCTCATATCAGTACAGTTATGTAACTGATACAATATTCTCTAACCTGTCTAGAGGACAAGTATATTTGTCTAACATGCTAAGTCAACTATATCTCAATCCACGTAAAGTAGTCATGCGAAGAGCAAACCAAGCACACTAAGGGTAGCTAGACCATAATACACTGATTCTGATTTAGACAATGTATTAATGTGGGCCCCCACTAACACATATGTTAGGAACAAGCTCGATAAAAGGATAAGATTGCAAAACTAGGTTATAATAGCAGCATGAGTCAAGATAATCCAAATAATATAAGTATGTGTGATTATGATGAGTGAAAGTACAAATAGTTCAAGTTTACTAAGAAGCTAAGATGTTTTCGGTGTTGTGCCTCTACAGTTGCCATACTAACTTCTTGTCTAATTCTCTGGTCGACCAAATAGGGGTATGGGCCTCTAAAATTCTACAGTCTAGATAAACACTATCTTCTTATGCTAGCATCACTACCAAAATATGATAAAATAGGGACATTTTTAGCGAAGTTAAAGTAAAACGTCGCTAATATTAAAGATTTTAGCGACTCCAAAAATAAACGTCGCTATAAGTCACTGTTTGGCGACATATAGCGACTGTAATTCAGTTTTTTAAAAGAATAGTCGCTATAAGCTTATTTAAAGTCGCTAAACGTCGCTAAGTTTTATGATTTAGTGATGTTTAGTGACGTATTTAGCGACGTTAGTATTTTTTGATTTTTAGTGACCTTTTTAGCAACGTCTATAATGTCGCAAAATATTTTTATTAGTGACATCATAAGTTGACGTCGCTAAATGTTGCTAAAGTTTTAATATAGATTTTGATTCCCCTTTTTGTCAAAATCTTCCCCTAATTTTTTAAAAATCCCCCCTCTTTCCTCCCCCCTCTCCGGCGAACTGCACCCTCTAGCGTCCTCTACAGCGGCCTATTCTGGCATCCCCCTCCTCCTCCTCTAGGTAAACCCTAACTCTCTCTCTCTCTCTCTCGAAGGACACGACATGACACAGACATGACTCACACAAGTGACAGACACTGATACAGACACGACACGCACACGTGACAAACACGACATGACACTAACCCTAACCCGATCTCTATCTCTCTCATAAATGCGCATAACACAGACACGACACACACACTGACACAGACACGACACAGACTGTCATAGAGGGTATAAACCCTAACGCTAACCCAATTTCTCTCTCTCTCTCTCTCTCTCTCACAGATGCATATGCCATAACACTGACACAGACACGACACACACACTGACACAGACACGACACAGACTGTCACAGTGGATGTAAACCCTAACCCTAACCCGATCCTCAAGAGACGACACATTACTATGAAGTTCTACTTAAGTAGGTTTAGTCTATGTTTGGGCCTTCCCATTGGAAGGATTGTATTATAACTAACTTTGGACCATATTTTGGGGCCTTACCTGTTTGAGGGGTCTAGGACAATCGTCAAGCTTGCCCCCCCTAATATTGGTCGGCCATGGTTTCAGCCTAAGTAGATTAATAAATTTTTCATGGTCAAGATATTCGTCCTTAACACCCTAACCCTAACTTACGTTTTATTTATTTAGACTGAGTTAGGGGTATTTGTGATTAACCACAATAAGGAAGGTTCAGCCGGTTCTTTTTGCGGATCGGTTACTTCGATTTTGAACTCTTAAATTCTTGTTAAAGTTTACAAATTGAATTAATTAATAATCAACTTGGATAATTATATTTGGGCCAATTTGTTTAATGACTTAAGTCTTGTAAAATTTAGGTTTAGAATGATTTATATTAAAATTTGACAACAAAAATGACTTAAGTCTTCGTAGTAATTTGATTTATAGGCCGATACTTAAAATGGATCCTCCATAATCACCAATGCAAGGATCGTCTCTAGAGGATCCTCTACCTTATCGAAACCCAGCTACACAACATATGCATCTATGGTAGCAGTTTCTTGACTTAAGGAGCATTCTCTGACTTGGTGTATAAGGCTTTAAATAGCAGGTATTGTCAGTACAAACACCAGATGTAATGGGATGAGATTGATAAAACATTCAAGGGCATTGTGTATCAAGTTAGAGCAGTTCTTACCTTCCTCCAGAGAATCATACTGTATTTAACGATGAGTATATATGCTAGGACTAGGAGTATTAGTGCATGTATTGTATTTAACGATGAGTATATACTTGAACGATATCTATTCATTTTTGCATAAGTATCTAAAAATGGATATGAATTACTATCTGCGTCATCATTCGTGGATGTACAACCGTCATCCTGATGACATGTGTGGTGTGCAGAATAAATTCATTGAGGGTGTATAGCAGTTCCTGTAGTCGCCAAGGCGTTCCCTCAGTACATGGACGGTACCAAAATTAAGTGTCCATGTGGGAGATGTCACAACTTGAAATATCATCCAGAAGTGGAATTGACATATCATTTGTACTCGAAGGGTTTCACGCCAAGTTCATATCAGTAGACCGCGCACGGAGAACTTGTATCTTTAGCATCAGAGTTAGAGCCTTATGTGGAGCCATATATGGATATCCATGACCAAGCTGCTTACAACGACGGGTGGGTGAACATGGTTTTTGATGCGACAGGGCCTAGTTTTGATCCGGACAATCATGATGCAGCTGAGGAGGCATCAAATACCGATGCTACAAAGTTCATGGAGTTGCTGGAGAATGTAAGGACTTTATTATATCCTGGTTGTGAAGATCATTCACCGTTGGAGGTGGTTACAAGATTGTTGAGCATCAAGTCCAATTTTAACATATCGCAAGAATGCTATAACCGACTAATGGATTTGATTATAGAGATCTTACCAGAGGGTGCAAAGTTGCCTAAAGACTTCTACCGATCTAAGAGGATGGTGAGATCACTCTGGATGGGATACGAGAAAATCGATGCATGTCACAACGGGTGCATGTTGTACTACAAAGATGACAAGGATGAAGATGCGTGCAGATTCTGTGGTGCTGATCGCTACAAGGATACTGGAAGAAGAGATTCTGTCGGTGCAAAGAAGCCTACCGATTCGATGCACTACTTGCCTTTGACACCGTGGTTGCAGAGGTTATTTATGGTAAAGGAGACTGCAGAAAACATGAGTTGGCACAAGAGTAAACAGATCGAAGGAGTATTGGATCATCCATCCGATTGAGAAGCATGGAAGCACTTTAATCGAGAGTATCCATATTTTGCTTCGGATCTGCCTAATGTCAGATTGGGGATCTCCTCCGACGGTTTTACCCCATTCGGACTTTTGGGCTCCCAGTATTCATGTTGGCCTGTGATCGTCACTCCGTACAATCTATCGCCTTGGATGTGTATGAAGACTCCGCATATGTTCCTTATCGTTGTTATCCCGGATCCGAACAATCCTAAAAGGAACATCGATGTATATTTACAGCCTTTGATAGATGAGTTGAATCAGCTATAAGAAGTAGGTGCTAAAACGTATGATGTTTCCAGAAAGCAGAATTTTCAGATGAGGGCAGCACTTATGTGGACCATCAACAACTTTTTGGCCTATAGAATATTATCGGGATGGAGCACTCATGGTCGTCTCTCATATCCGTATTGCATGGACCGCACTAAGGCTTTCCTTTTGAAATATGGAGGCAAACTGTGCTTCTTCAATTTTACTGCGATGATTTCTGCCGAAGGATCATCCTTACCGGAGGAACATGAATGATTTTCATGCGGGCATTGTGGAGAAGGCCAATCCACCGCCAAGGTGGCCCGGATACACGATATCGAAAGAGATAAAAGATTTACCAAGTGCTATCGAAGAGCCTGCTAAGGGGTACAAGTGTGAAGGATTTGGTCGCACCCATAACTGGACGAAGAGGAGTATATTCTGGGATTTGCCATATTGGAGAACCAATCTGATCAGACATAACCTTGATGTCATGCATATCGAGAAGAATGTGTTTGATAATAAAATTAATACTGTAATGGAGGTAAAAGGGAAGACAAAAAATAATCCGAACGCCATGTTGGACTTAGAAGAAATATGTAGACGTCCTGCGTTACATTTGATAGAGGAAGGGAATGGAAAGTTAAAGCAGCCTAAGTCAGTTTTTTCACTGGGGAAGGAGGATAAAGGGAGACTTTGTAGGTGGATTCATGGTCTAAAATTTCCAGACGGGTACATGTGGAACTTGAGAAGATGCGTCAACCTCAAGAAGAACAAACTAGCGGGTATGAAGATCCACGATTGTCACGTATTCATGGAGAGGTTAATTTCGATTGCATTTTGGGAATTCTTACCGCAGGTTGTTTGGGATCCATTGACAGAGCTCAGCATATTCTTCAGAGATCTTTATTCTACTAAGTTGCTCGTCGATCGTCTATAAAAGCAAGAGAAGGATATTGCGATAACACTGTGCAAGCTCGAGAAGGTGTTTCCTCCTGGATTCTTCAAATCTATGGAGCATTTGCCAATTCATCTTTCCTATGAGGCACGTGTTGGTGGTCCTGTCGGTTATCGGTGAATGTACCCCTTCGAGCAGCATCTGAATCACCTAAAGCGAAAGATAAAAAATAAGGCACGGGTTGAGGGCTCTATTTGTGAAGCTTATGTTCTCAAGAAGATTATAAACTTTTGCTCGACATATTTTAAACCTCATGTTGCTACTAATAGAACGAGAGCTCCGAAAAATAACGACGTATATTAGGAATCTAATGATGCACTACTAAAAGTATTTAATGTGTCCGGAAAGCCTTTGGGAAAAATGAAGAAGAGAAATTTGAATGACGATGAGCTAAGGGCTTCTCAGTTGTATATATTACTCAATTACAATAAGGATGAAGTGGAGAAGCTAGAGGGGTAAGTAATTAATACGTTCACGTTTACATCATCTCAATGTAATAGTACAAGCTACTATTATGCTACTAATCAGCGGTTGCTTCATTATTTTTTAGCATATATAATGATGAGCTGAGGTCGGTTAGACCCTACATAATAGACGAAGAAGTAGAATAAGAAATGAGATGCCATTTTTCTTCTTGGTTGAGCGCATATATAAGGAGCTTGGTAATTACTTTTTCTGTATGCACTTGCACAATAAATAACTTACTATCGCTACTTTGGTATTTAGGTCGATCGTCTAATAATACCTGAGACTGAATCTATTAGAACTCTAGCCAAGGGACCAATTACTGCCGTCAAAATATGGCCAAGTTACTGTGTGAATGGGTTTAGGTTCAAGTCAACAAATGTTCCGATCAGAGACAGCTTTCTGGATCTTGATTCCATGAAAAATAGTTGTTTGTGTATCAAATCTTCGAACTACAAAGACGTCGATCCAGGCAATAATTTCTTTGGCATCTTATGAGAGATTGTGGAGTTGACATATAATTATGGCACAGAACTTGCTAAGATCATGCTATTCAAGTATGAATGGTTTAATCTGATTCAAGATCAAGGTTGGAAAATTGACAAACATGGTTTTGTGGATATAAACTACAAGCGTAGATATCAAGACTACGAACCATTTGTTCTATCAAGTCAGGCTCAGCTCGTGTACTTCATAACTTATCCTAGACGGGGACAGCGAGGTCGGATTGGTGGGAAGTATGCAAGACTAAAACTAGAAATTCCTTTGACATTGACGAAATAGCTTATCAGGAGGACGAGCTACCTCAGGTAACAAATATTGTAGATGTGGACTAAACGGAAGTTACTCATTACATGACTAATAATATAAAAGATGTAGAATTATCCAAAGAGGAAGACGAAGATGAAGTAGATGAAAGTGAAGATGAGAAGGAAGAGGAAGAGGAGGACGAGGAAGGCGAACAAGATGAATTTTCTGAAGATGATTAAAAATAAAATATTTTGCCTGTCGAATGTATTATATTTTGACTGTAGAATGTACTATTTTGACGAAAATATATATTATATTTTGACTGTTGAATATACTATCCATTTAGACTTGTGACACCACTAGTTATTTACTGTGCAATTTTATGAATGCTATAAGATATCCATAATATTTTGAATGTAGAATGTACTATATATTTGTGTATTTCTTTATTCATCATATGTTGTTATCAGGTATGACAGGACAACGAGGAGCGTTCGACAGGTTCCAAGGTAGACGGAGTGCTCCTCCGCTTCTGCCTACTGTTGGTTCTGGATCCTCGTCGCCTAGTACTCCAGTATATCGACCAGTCATATCTCCGATTGCGACGATGTTACGTGGCAGCACTCCTAGGACGAGTAGTTCCAGGCCTGATAGTACTCCCCCATTCACCATTCCTCCGGCTGACGGAACCATGGAGACAGATGAGCATATGGAGGAGGTCGAGCCGACGTTGTCCCAGCATCAGCTTGATCCTCCATGCATAGATGGTTTAGCATCATATGGAGGACAGAGATTTGTGCCGACGGTACAAAGTAAGTCAATTAGATGGTTTAGCAACATATATATCGTGTATTTCTTTATTCATTATATATTGATTTTTTCAATAAAAATAATTATCTTTGTATAGATATCGTCCCTCGTCGGTACTGAGATGCCTGGGCATTTTTCTGAGGAACAACTATGGTGGCCCTTGGATCAACTACTCTGATGCTCCAAAGGAGAGGAAGGCATTCTGGTTTGTGCACTTCAAGGTAAAATTATATTATATTAATCATCTAATTTATGCATATTATATAACTTACTAAATTACTTATTGTAGCAAATATATTTCTATCCACTGCACCGGGCCGAGTTGATCAAGCAGATATTTCCTGCTGTTGCCGCCAAGCTGATCCGTGATGCTCTGGATGACTAGAAGGCTCGTGATCGTAAAGGAAAACTGATCCAAGTTTGGATCACGCCTGAGCATTGGACTGCGATGAGGGCTAGATTCGACGATCCGAGGTACAAAAAAAGGTCTGAAAAGGCCAAGGCGGCTAGGCAGAAGGCAGCAAAGTGGTATGGTGTTTCGATTCCGATAACGAAAATGTTCCGTCATTTGGTATATTTTTTATTTCAGATATTTTTTTAATGCAAGTACGATAAAATGGTAGTAGGGTAAAATATTTAATTTTAGTACTAAATAATATATTTTTAACAGGTACAGAGGGATGAGGATGCAAACATGGTGACCATCTTCTTGGCCACCGATCGAAAGGGCGGGAATCTCATTGATGCAAGGGCCTCACAGACCTATGTAGGTATTACTTTACTTTGTGTTAATTTTAATATAACTTAGGCAATTATCGAGTATCCAAACTTTTCTAGGCCGAGTATCCTAGGCTGCGTGAGCGGGCGACTGCTAGTGCACCTACCGCGGGAGAGGCTGGTACTTTCTTGTAGCCCTCTCCATCTCCGTCGATAGACGAGCTGTGGGTGACCGCCGCTGGTGGTCTCCAGAGGGGTACGTACTACGGTACGGGATCCTATGACGCCCTTGTTACGATGCAGTCATCTAGGGCCTCCACGGCAAGTGTGCATTGTCCACAGCCCTTGCAGTCGTCGGCCTGAGTCCAGGAGATTATTGACCGTCAGATTGTATCTCTTCGTGACGAGTTGCTACGAAGGATGGAGGAGCACCCCTGTCCTATTCGCAGGCGGACGATGCGACCCTCATTGCACGATTTGATATGCTCGAGCGCAGCATCATGGAGCTCCAGAATATGACAACTGATCTTAGAGCGTCGACAAAGCAAAGCATGACGGAGCTACAGGCATCACAACTGTCCATGGGTGAGAGGCTGACGATGATGCAGGATTCAATGGTTCATAGCAGTACAAGGCTGTTATCTACCATGGATTCATACAACCATCGACTAGTAGAGTTGGAACAGATACATCCTCCTAGTGCACCTTCATCGACACAGACTCCACCGACGTTACTGCCTTCTCCATCGATATTGGTGTCAATTTTACGGGAGCAGTATGATCTGTTCTTATCCCTGATGCGCGCTGGTGGTCATCCTCCTGCAGATCCACAATAGTCCTAGTTAGGACCGTTTATTGATTGTTTGTGTTTCATGCCTATGATATTTGGCCATTTATGAATATTCTTTATTTTTTAGGCATTCAGACATTATTTCTTGTATTCTTTAGGACGAGGCTTTCAGACTCAATTGCGTGGATATTTGTTGTATTTTTTACGACGAGATTTTTTTCTAACTCGGTTTGTAATCTCAATATTTCATTTTCTTTAAATTATATTATATTATTCATATTAAATGTATGTTAATTTATCGATGTTGAGTGTTCAACCGAAGGGGATCGACGAACCCAGTAAATTCAACGAAGGGTTACTCCGGGTCTATTTGTACAAATTATGAATGCATAAACTGCTAGAAGAATGGTTTAGAAATAATTCAATATTTTTATTTTTTACTTTTTTACTATATCTTTAGCGACATTTTTAGCGACATATAGCGACGTTTAGCGACATCGCTAAGTACGTCGCTGAGTACGTCACTATAGACGTCGCTATCCATGTCGCTAAACACGTCGTTGCCCGTCCCAAATATGCATGGCAGTATTGCCAGGTCAATATAACGACGCTAAATGAGTCGCACAACGTCGCTAAAAAGAAAAAACTTAGCGACATATAGCGACTAATACGTCGCTAATTTAGCAACGTTGCGTCGCTAAATGTCACTAATATAGCGACGCATTTGCGTCGCTAGAAAATGTTGGAATAACAACCTTTTTCCGACAAACAACACGTCGGTAATTTAGCAACATTACGTCGCTAAATGTCTCTAATATAGCGACACATTTACATCGCTAAAAAATGTCGGAATAACGACATTTTACGATATTTTTCCGGTCATCGACTAGCTTAAAGGCGACTTTAACATAACGTCGCTATAGACATCGCTAAAATTATTTAGCAACATTTTTTGGCCATTTAGCGATGTTTCGTGACGTCGCTAATTTGACTTATTCTGGTAGTGTATATATTCAGGCGTTGTTCTATTATACTTCATTAATGGGTCAAAAGGACTATGTGATACTAGGTTGTGAGGCATGCTACCCAACTTACAAGAATCAACTAATATTATAACTTTAGAATGGAGAAGTTACTGGCTCTCAAGTGAGAGAGGATATAATATGTATTGAGATATGTGAAACATATCACTTGATTTAAAATTAAGGACAATCATAAAATCATAATCTAAATGAACAACTTAAACTATCAAGTTATAACTACTAAGCACAAAAATTTAAAAAAAATTCAAGATTAACAAACTATATATCTAACATAAAATAAATTACTTGGCCTACCACTACAAGGGTAAGGTGGCACAATTGGAAAGATGAAAGAATTGTTTTTTGTCATCGCACAAATAGCAAGCGTTAAAGTTTCGGAGAAATAAGATATGAAAGTAAATATAGAGACTCTTGATAATATCATGGCTTCCTAAGGGAATGTGGTATGCTAGTCTTTATGTTCGAGGCATGATTAAGTGAAATTTTTTAATCATTCAATAGGTTTTATTTGGTAAAGAGTTATGACAATTGATCTATGATGGAGGGAGGGATTAACTCAAGATAAGAAAGTATATAGATAGTTGGATGAGATGGCACTGTCGTTGGCTCATGAAGACTCAAGTATGACTCAATAATGATAATAGATTCTAGGGGATCTACTAAGCTGAAGGTAGGGTACCCTTGCTCCTACTAAGGTATTTGTTCATTCCTCTTGGTTTCTTATGGTGCTGCTCTGCTAACATCAAGAATCTAAATTTATAGTCATCTTATATATCTCACGATGGAGGTTAGGTTTAGTCCTAATATTCGACCTTGGAGTTCTATTAGTTCCTCAATTCTAGGGTCAAACAATATGCTCAAAATTTTAACTAACCCTAGCAGTGTCCACACTACTCTCAAGTTATTACTAAATATATTAAGGGATAATGGTCAATCAATTTACAGGTGTTGGATGCTAGGGTTCATTAGGTATACTAAACTTGTGGGAGCTGTCAATATTCTAATTAATTTTTCTTAGTAGGTATGCTATCATAATTATCTTCTAACAACAAAGATTCTATATTCTGACAGGAGGCTATACTTAAGGAACTATTAGGAAAGTACATAAAATAGGAAGTGGTAAGGAAATAAGGATACCGATGTCAACAGAATTAAGCGAGTACAATTTTGAAGGTCAAGAAAGGTAGGTGAGTTCAAGAATTTGGAAAAAAAATAAAGAGAGAAGTCAAATATGTGGATAAGGTCCTGTCACTACCACATTTTCTAGGAAAGGATATTTTAGTTATTTCATAATTAATTAAATATTGTGCATGTTATAAATTTATTTATTATATTATATATTTATTTTTAGATGTTAGTTTATTATTTTGGACTTATGTTAGTGGACCTAACTAGTTTAGATTAGATCCATGGACCAACATTTAAATTTAGTTAGAATTGAGCCCAATTAGAAGCTCATTCATTAGGAGGAGGATTAATTAAGTTAAACCCATTAGACTAGAACCTTCTCTTCTTAATTATTTCTTCTTGAGAAGCCCCAAGGGATATTTTAGACAATGCATAGTATCTTGGGTAGGAGGAAAAGCTGCCGACCATATATTAAAGGAGGGAAAATTTCTCTCTCTTCATTTTTATTTTCAAATCTAGATCTAAAATTTTCTCTTTCAAATTTCTTCATTCTCACATCAAATTCCACCCAAATTTCTTCCCAAATCCTTCCTAAATCATTATTGGAGGCTATTAGAGTAAGGATCTACAAGGAGGAAGAAAGGATCTACAAGGAGGAGCAAGGATCTACAGTTGGTGGCTCTTTTCACACAATTTAGAGGTTTTATTGATAATCCATCTCCCAATTGGCACAATTCAGTTTTCCCTCGCTAATTCGACTCTAAATATATGTTTTAATAATTAGGAACCACCCTATATGCTAAGGCTACCCACAAAAATTAGAATTAGGTTCATAGGAGGCCTATGGAGAAAGTTATGTGTTGTTTTATGTCAATTTTAGGAAAATTCCGAGATTGACACATCTTGTATATCTCAATTGGTCAACTAGACCAAATTGATATGTGTTTGATTATGTGTGGCTAATTTCATATCCACAATTGGATACGTATAGGCCGTATCCCGATAATTTGGAGATACGGATTGATTTGGTAGTTTTTCTTCCGACACAGGAGTTTGAGCATGTCATATTTTGACAAAGATACATAGATGTATAATTAGCTCTTCGTATTATTCATAATTATTATTTTAGACTTGCTTGTGTCCTTCGGGGTATGTTTGGTAGTGTAGTGGACTTGTATCGCAAGCGTATCATAGATCTAGTGTGATACGGGTGCGATACACTCCACGTGTTTGTTTTATTGTATTTAGATTTAATATACCTTAGTAATAGCTATTATATTGATATAACTATTATGAGTGTATGAAATATATATGTGTATGTATATTTATGGAGACGTCTATATTATATTTTGGAGGTCATGAGAGATAGGAAAATGGATATGCATTACTAGTATAGTAGTTATATGTAAATACTTAGTGATTATATATATACATAGATATATATTTATGTTTGTATTTGATTATATATACATAAAGAGTTGCATATATGTATGTAGTATGTTTATATATATATATATATATATATATATATATATATATATATATATATATATATATATATGTGTGTGTGTGTGTGTGTGTGTGTGTGTGTGTGTGTGTGTGCTACGAGGGGGTCGGGTTGCTGTAGCATGGAGCCACAACAGCAACAACAACAGGATGAGGAGCAGCAGTAGTCAACAATAAAAGCATGAGTAGAAGCAGCAACTACAACAACAGCAAAGCAGTAGCATCAAGAACTACAAAGCAGTAGCAGCAAGGCAGAAAAGCATAAGCAGTAGCAACAGCAACAACAATTCTAGCAGCAACAACAAGCTAGCAGTGAGCAGCAGCTCGAGGAGCATGTAGCACAGTAAGCAAGAGCAACAGCTACTGCAGCAACATTCTTCATCAACAGCAACTTCAGTAGCCTACTGCAGCGGAAACAACAAGAACAGAGAGTAGCAGCTAGAGCAAGGTATGGGGGGCTAGTTAGCTTGATATATAGTTTAGTTAGTTAGTTAGTTACATTGTTATGTAGTTATATATATATATATATATATATATATATATATATATATATATATATATATGTCACTACCACATTCTAAAAATATGGGTATTTTTGACTTTTGTATATTAATAATATTGTGTGTATTTAATTTAAATAATTGTACGAGATGTGTATTTACATATATATTATGTACAGTGTTCTTAATGTTTGAGCTAGTAGACTTGACCTAGAATCCCACTAGATGAAACACCTGACCGAATTAAAGGGTTATGAATTTATTTGTATTATTTAGAATTTAATTATTTGAGGTTGTAATTAATTACAGTAATTTTATTTAATTGTTGCGCCTTGCCGTTGCTTCGATATTTGGAGCACTACCCTATCTTTTGTCTTCCAACAAATTTTATAACCTTGCCCTAGACGTGCCCGCCTTCCATTCTGACCTTTTTGTAACTCATAATTATGCTCTTTTGTGCTTCATTTTAGCCGCACAATATTTGTCGCAGACGTTTATTTAATTTCTAAATAAAATCCAACTTTGTATTGTTGTGCATTCCAATCGAAATTGGAGGCAATCTCGACCCATTTTTTGTGCAACCCAAATTAGGATAATATTCTATTCTGAGTCTTCTTCACTAATGATATTTGTGTCCCAGCCTAATTTTAGCCCTATGTATTTCTAATTAATTTTAGAACACCGCTTGTATTTATTTCTAATTAAATTGGGGATACCAACTTTGACTAATCCCGTTTTAACCCAATTTAATCCAAGTACCCCTATTAATTAAGCCCATACCAAACACACAACACCCCCTCACCCTACAAAATACCAAACACCAAATCGCCCACCAATTTTTTATTATTTCATGTGTTCGTGCAAATACCCAAATTGAAGGGGGCTCATTTGCAAATATTGCATTAGATGTCAACACCCCATTGGTTCAAACCAAATGGAGAGCCCTAATATTTGACTAGTCAACCCAACCCTCTCCTTGTATAAATGATTTTCTCCATGACCAATCTTGGCCATCCATTCAAAATGGGGCTCATCATCACCACACACCTCCCATCATATCTCCTATAAGATGCCTCCTCAATGCACTCTTCCCAAACATGCCCTAATCCCCAAACCTAGGAAAGCCTCCACATCTCTCTCTCTCTCCCCACTCCTCCCTCAACCATAGCCTCCTTCTTAATTTTTTCCATTTCTCCCCTTCTTCTTCGTCTTCTTCTTATTCTTCTTCTTCTTCTCCTCCTTTTTGAAATAGAGAGGGAAAAGAAAACCTCCACCATACCATCTGTAATCACCTGAAAATTTTAAGAATTTTTAAATTTAATTTTCTTGAATTTAATTAGCATTTTCTGTAATTCTAAACTAAGGTAGACTGATTAAAATGAATTTTTAAAAGATATTAAATAATATTAAAATATGATAAAAATTATATTTTCTAGTGTAAAATTAAAAATTGAGCATGGGGTATTTTTTCGGGAATTTATTGGATCCCGGATGAATTTTTAAAGCATTAAAAACTATTATAAAATTTAACTGATTAATTAAATCAAATTAATTAATAAAACCAACCCAAACTGTGAGACTAAACCGGACCGGACCGGTCGGTCTGACTGAACCGAGCCAACCCTCCTAGCGGGTCGGATTCGGATCAGACCCGACCCGCCATCAACCGACCCGACCCGACCGTTCCAATCCCTAACCCCCAAATTACTGCCCGACTTTTCACCTGGCCGGCGGCCGTTTCCGCCGCCGTGGCCTTCGGCCGACCCCACGGTTCACCTCCCCTGAACCCGGCGACTCTTCCTCTTCCCCTTCCGGTGAACTTCCGGCGGTTAACCTCCTCCTAGACCCCTATATAACTCGAGACCACCCGCCGGATTTCCCCCTTGCTTTTCTTCTCCGGCGAGCTCCAGGATTCCGGCGACTTCCTCCTGTCCCAGACCACCCGACGCAGCACCGCCCAGACCACCCCGAAATTTGACGCCGCCCTCCAGAACCTCCTCTTTCTCCTTCTCCCTCCGACCGAGTACACCCCGACCCCGCACCTCCAGAATTCGACTCCGGCCGACTCGTCGACCTCCGCCGGCCTCACGGAAACGTGCCCCGAGGCTCGCCGACCTCCGCCGGCCTGAACCCCACTCCCAGCCTTCTTCCCTCGCCCCGGACTCACCCTTCTCGACCACTGGAATCCCAGAACCCTAAAACCTAGGGTGGACACAGGACTCGACACAGGACACGAGGACACGAAGGACTCGGTTTTTCAGACTACTTCAGGTACTTGTAACTTTTGATTCGTAGCTCTGTTTCATATTCCGTAAATTTCTTCATGTAGCCTGTATGACCCCCTCGGTGCCCGTGTAACCCACTCGGAACTGAGTAAAACAGGAAAAACTTAGCCCTGTTTTACCTCGGAACTGAGTATGCCCCGCCAAACGGGACAACTTGGTCACGTACGGTCTTCACCGATACGTGAGCGTCGTAGATACGGACGTGCGGGCTTTCGCAGAAGCTGATTCGGATGTGTGTGCACTCCGGAATCAGTGCGTATCCACGGACAACGCCCCGTATCCGACTTTTCTGTATTTGACTGTAACTTAGTGTATACACGTCGGATCGAGACGAAACTTGCGCCATCGGACTCGTAGCAATACGTTGGTCCTGTGGGTCAAGTTTGGTTTGATTCTGAGAATATTGGAAAATCGCGTGTCGTGGGCCCCACAGGCTCCACTTGACGGGCGATTTTGAGAACGGCTCATCGAAATCCAATTATGGAAGTTCCGTTGGGTTCGTATCAACGTTCCTGACTTGTGGACACTAAGTTGGACTGATTTGGAAACCTTTGACCCTGACTCGGTTTTCGGTGCAAAGCGGCCCACATATGGACCCGCTTTGGCCCAGAAATGTTATTTTTGCCCTTGTGTCCAAACTAGACTTAAGGACAGGCGTTTCTAACTATTTTCTATGTTCTGAGACTGTTGGTAATGTTCATTTCAGCTTTTGGAGGAGTTATTGCTGAACCCACTGTTACAAGGACCGCTACTGGTATTCCAATCCCAAGCAAGTGTACCTTGCTATAAATTACAGTTTATTAGTTTATTTTGTTCTCTTGCTCTATTTTCTGTGACTAGTGTGCATGATATAACCTAGGACCGTATGACATACTTAGGGTCCGATTACAGTCGGGTGCCAACCCCGTACGCGGAGTTGTGTACGTCATTTAGTGTTAGACATTCGAGACCCTTTATATTCTCGTGCTTGTTTATCAAGTACACTATAACCTAGGATACTTGACACCATACATTGACAGAATCTTCCTGAGATATTTAAGGTGATTCTGTATAGGATACAGGATGGACATAGTTATTATACTCTTAGATTATGACTGTTGCATTAGCTCTGATCTCACGTGACATGGACATGCGACGTGTGGTTACATTCGGTGGGGAGAGGCACACAGGCTACAGGCTGTTCTATATACATATACTACTATTGTGAGGTTGTAGACTCTCGAGCTGAGCTAGACCACTACTAGATATTGTTGCTACCGGCTCCCCGACACAGAGCTTGTAGCAGTCTCAGCCTGAGTACTAGTGTTGCTCTCAGTTGCATTTTTCACATAGATGGTTATGTAGTTACCCTGCTTATTTCATTCTCTATTTTACTGCATTACTTTTGGCTTATGATTTCTGTACCTTGCTATGTCCCCTGAGGACCTAGAATGGATGATGTCTCCAGGTTTAGCAGAAGAACATTATCCCGAGGTTTACGGGACGGGAGCTGAAGCTGTACCAGGAGATATTGCTGAAGGAGAACCTAACATAAAAGCAGAGGTGATGGCTGAAGACTTTACTTAAGCTCATGATATTTGTACTCTTTAGATACTTTATTTTTGGACTCTTTTGTTCTGGTCTGATGAACCAGTGTTTTAGACTCTTATCGGGTTGTTCCCCGACATACTCTGTTGTGACTGGACTTTGATGTACTCTCTTTAGTTGCTGCTGTTTTTATTATTCTGTGTATGGATGAGATTAGTTTTTGACTTATTGTTGTAGACTTATATTACAGCTTAAGTATACCCGATGGATCCATTAAATTGGGTTGTCCATCGGTGTGTACTGCTGGCCATTGCAACGTGTCTGGTCCCTCGATATTTTAGGACTGGGGCGTGACATAGTTTTTGTGGTGGCCCATGCAGGTCTACGATAAATTGTTTGGTTTCAACTTAGGGACCAAACAAACCTGTAAAAAGATAGGATAGGCTATAGGATCTCATCCATTTGTTGAATCATTTTGAACTCAATATCGTAATCGAATTAAGTACTTGATTTGCATCCTGCTTGATTCTACTAAAACGTTCTCATAAAGCTTATTTTTGGATTCAGAAAGATAGATCCAAGAAATAGAGATGAAATTCCTTTGAGTACACCACAAGATGCTGTGGTTACCTATGGAGATGGAGTTACAACAGAGAACAGAGGTCAATCCTCTCAAAGTGGACAAGCTGAGCAGCATAACTCAAGGTTCAGGCGTGACGACATCCCACCACCGCCGCAGTTCACTCCACAGATGCCTGCCTTCCCACCAGGGCAAGCAGTGGACGGGCAGCAAATGTTCCAGATGTTTTATGCCATGATGCAAGCTCAATAACAAGTTCAACAGGAGGCGCAGCGTCAGGAGGCAGAGAACCTAAGAAACAGCCTAGTAAATGCATTGGAGCAGGCAAACCAGCAAGCTAGGCGACCAGCGATGGGATCTATCACTGATTTCTGTCAACTCAAGCTCCGTACTTTCTCGGGCAAGGAAGGACCAACTGAAGTGCATGAGTGGCTCACAAATACACATCAGTTGGAAACAGCTAAACTTCCGCGGGAGAGATGGATGACTGCTGTCCGAATGCAACTGACGGACAACGCGCACCACTGGTGGCTAGCTGAAGAGAGGAGGCTCGGACATGACCGAGTCACTTGGGAGGAGTTCTCCAGACTCTTCCAAGAGATGTATATCCCAGCCGTTGCTAGATCAGAACTCCGAGATAAGTTCAACAGCCTCATCCAAGGCAACATGACGGTGGAGGAGTATAATGCTGAATTCATACGCCTGAGTCGTTTTGCCCCTTCTCTAATTCCTACCGAAGAAGAGAAGGCGGAGAAATTCTTTGACGGACTCAGGTTCGAGCTTCAGAGGTTGATTGGATCTGTTGCCCCTACATCGTACAACGACGTCCTTGCTGCAGCACTACGCATGGAGCGCGTTACCAGGAGGGAGTCAAGTCTGAAGCGGCCATTTACCTCAGTACCATCTAAGGATGCATAAGGGGACTCTGCAAAGCAACTCCAGAGGAATCTACCGCAGAGAGCAGCACCAAGAACCCTACCTACTTGTCATTTCTGCGGCAAGTTGGGTCACATTGAAAAGGAGTGCACACGCAAATTGGGACTGTGCCTGGTTTGCGGATCCAACCAGCATCTATCCAGGGACTGCACAGAACGCCGAGAGGGAGCACCCCGACTAGCTCTACCTGCACCAAGGCCAGATTATCCAGCAGTGGGAGCACAGCAGACAGGAGTTGGAGGAGTCAGACCACCAGCTCTGGGAGGATATCAGCCGAGACCACCATTACCACCTCAACCAACATTATTCCAACAGGCTCGTCAGCAGAGGGGTCCAGCTCAGGGACGAGGTCAGGCTTTTGCATTGGCTGTTCAGGAAGAAGCTACTGCTGGAGAAGTTATAGCAGGTACCATTTTAGTGGCTTCATTACCTGCTGTAGCTTTATTTAATTCTGGGGCATCGCACTCATTTATAGCTGCTAGCTTCGTAGCCACACATAGAGTAGCTACTGCACCCCTTTCGAAGACTAAGAGAATTCTTACGGGAGGTGGAATTATACCTATTAGTGATATCTGTAGATCATGTTCAGTAGTAGTCTGCGGGAGAGAGATACGAGCCCAATTTTTAATCTTTTCTATGCCTGACTATGATGTTGTACTTGGTATGGACTGGTTAAGTCAGTATCATGCTACTCTTGATTGTCGGCTTGAAAAAGTTATATTCAGACCACCTGGACACTCAGAGTTTGAATTTCTTTGAGGAGCTGTAGAACAAGGTGTTCAGCCAACTCTTAGGGTATTAACTGTAGAAGGGGAGACAAGTTACCCAAGAGTTATATCAGAGTTTGTGGATGTATTCCCCGATGATCTTCTAGGTCTACCACCTGATCGGGAAATAGAATTCACAATAGACTTAACTCCAGGAGCAGAACCTATCACTTTATCAGTTTATAGACTAGCACCTAAGGAGTTAGTAGAGTTGAAGAAGCAAGTTGATGAACTTCTAGAGAAGAATTTCATCCGGCCCAGTGTTTCACCTTGGGGAGCACCTATACTTTTTGTACCGAAGAAGGATGGAACAGTTCGCCTATGCATTGATTTCAGGGCGTTAAACGCTGTGACCATTAAGAACCGGTATCCCTTGCCCCGCATTGATGACTTATTTGATCAATTGAGTGGAGCTAGGGTATTTTCGAAGATTGACCTTAGATCCGGTTATCACCAGATTAGGGTGAGGAAGGAAGATATCCCGAAGACAACCTTTAGAACCAAGTATGGACACTATAAGTTCTTAGTTATGCCGTTTGGTTTAACCAACGCGCCTGCTGTGTTCATGAGCTTGATGAACCGAGTCTTCCATCAATACTTGGATAAATTTATGGTTGTATTTATTAATGACATTCTGGTATATTCCAAAAGCCATGAAGAGCACGAGGAGCATCTCAGAATTGTGCTAGAGATGTTGAGGCAAGAGAAGCTTTATGCTAAGCTCAGTAAATGTGAGTTTTGCATGGATAAGGTGCCATTCTTAGGACATATTATCTCAGGAGAAGGACTGTCAGTTGATCCAGAGAAGATTGCTGCTATTGAGACTTGGCCTACACCGACATCAGTTGCTGAGGTGAGGAGTTTTCTAGGACTTGCTGGATATTACAGAAGGTTCGTAGAAAATTTCTCAAGGATTGCAGAGCCAATGACGAAGTTGACACGGAAAGATCAGGACTTTGCATGGACAGAAGAATGTCAGATGGCCTTTGAAGAATTGAAGAGGTGTCTAACAACAGCACCAGTCTTAAATCTTCCTTCAGGGTCAGGCGGTTTTGTTGTTTATAGCGATGCATCAGGTAGTGGCCTAGGATGTGTTTTGATGCAACATGGCAAAGTTATTGCTTATGCATTAAGACAGTTGAAGGTCCATGAGAAGAACTACCCAACGCATGATCTGGAACTAGCTGCTGTAATATTTGTACTGAAGATTTGGAGGCATTATCTTTATGGATAGAAGGTGGAAATCTTCACTGATCACAAAAGTCTGAAATATATATATACTCAGAAGGAGCTTAACATGAGGCAAAGGCGCTGGCTTGAGTTGATGGTGGACTTTGATATAGATCTGCAGTACCACCCAGGGAAGACAAATGTAGTAGCAGACGCACTCAGCAGGAAGCCTACAGCTTATTACTTGATGGTGCAGCCTGAGCTATTGAGAGATCTACAGGAGCTTCAGATAGAGATTATTCTACCAAGACAGAGTGGCTTGCTGGCTAATCTGGAAGTGAAGTCATCGCTCGTGGAAAGGATTAAAGAAGCTTTGCCCACTGATGCAAGATTTTGAAGACTCAAAGAGAAGACAGAAGCAGGCATGCAGACGGGACTTCGCATACATGAGGATGGTACATTAAGGTGCGAAGATCGTCTATATGTTCCAAATGGAGAATTAAGATAGGAGCTAATGACTGAAGCCCATAGCTCCATATACTCTGTTCATCCAGGAGGAACAAAGATGTATCGAGATCTAAGGCAGTATTATTGGTGGCATGGAATGAAGAGAGAGATTGCTAGATTTGTAGCTAAATGCTTAGTCTGCCAACAAGTGAAAGCCGAGCATCAGAGGACTGCCGGAATGCTGCAGCCGCTTCCCATACCAGAATGGAAGTGGGAACATATCACCATGGACTTCGTCACAGGATTCCCAAGGAGCCCCAGCAGAAAAGATGCGGTATGGGTTATAGTGGATCAACTCACTAAATTGGCACATTTCTTGCCATTTAGAGTTGGACAGTCCACAGAGATACTAGCCGACATGTATATGCGACAAATTATAAGATTGCATGGAGTGCCGGTTAGTATTGTATCAGATCGAGATTTGAGATTTACTTCTCATTTCTGGCGAAGCATGCAAGAGAGTCTTGGCACCAGACTAAAATTCAGCACTGCCTATCATCCCCAGACAGATGGTCAATCAGAACGTACAATCCAGATCTTGGAGGATATGCTGAGATCCTGTATGTTAGACTTTGGAGGGTCTTGGGAAGATCATTTGCATTTGGTAGAGTTCTCCTACAACAATAGTTATCAAGCAAGCATCAAGATGGCTCCTTTCGAGGCGTTATACGGTAGGAAGTGCAGATCGCCAATATGCTGGAGTGACGTCGGAGAGCGTCAAATATTGGGGCCAGAGTTAGTAATGCAAACAGTGGAGAAGGTAAAGCAAATCCAGAATCATCTTCGTGCAGCTCAGGACAGACAGAAGCATTGGACTGATACACACCGATGTCCCCTGGAGTTCAAGGAAGGAGAACATATATTCCTGAGGATTTTACCTACTCGAGGAACCATTCGCTTTGGGAACAGAGGCAAATTGAGTCCACGGTACATCGGGCCCTTTGATATTCTAGAGCGCATTGGTGAGGTGGCCTATCATCTCGCATTACCTTCACCTTTAGAGGGAGTGCATGATGTGTTCCATATCTCACAGTTAAGAAGGTATGTGACTGACCCAAGTCACATAGTTGATCATTCTGAGATCGCAGTAGGACCAAGCCTGAGGTATGAAGAACAACCAGTGGGTATACTCAGCACCAGTGAGAAGACACTGCGAGGGCATACAATTAAACTGGTTCGTGTGGCTTGGAAGTAACACTCTCCTGGTGAATCTACTTGGGAGAGAGAAGATATCATGCGCCAGAAATACCCCCACTTATTCGAGGATGCAGGTATATCTTAAGTAAAAAAATTTTAATTCCTGTAGTTCTGTTCTATTAGTAGCTTTACCGTTAATTGCGAGGACGCAATTTTTTTAAGGGGGGTAGATTGTAATCACCTGAAAATTTTAAGAATTTTTAAATTTAATTTTCTGGAATTTAATTAGCATTTTCTGTAATTCTAAACTAAGGTAGACTGATTAAAATGAATTTTTAAAAGATATTAAATAATATTAAAATATGATAAAAATTATATTTTCTAGTGTAAAATTAAAAATCGAGCATGGGGTATTTTTTCGGGAATTTATTGGATCCCGGATGAATTTTTAAAGCATTAAAAACTATTATAAAATTTAATTGATTAATTAAATCAAATTAATTAATAAAACCAACCCAAACCGTGAGACTAAACCGGACCGGACCGGACCGGTCGGTTTGACTGAACCGGACCAACCCTCCTAGCGGGTCGGATCCGGGTCAGACCCGACCCGCCAGCAACCGACCCGACCCGACCGTTCCAATCCCTAACCCCCAAATTACTGCCGGACTTTTCACCTGGCCGGCGGCCGTTTTCGCCGCCGTGGCCACCGGCCGACCCCACGGTTCACCTCCCCTGAACCCGGCGACTCTTCCTCTTCCCCTTCCGGTGAACTTCCGGCGGTTAACCTCCCCCTAGACCCCTATATAACTCGAGACCACCCGCCGGATTTCCCCTTGCTTTTCTTCTCCGACGAGCTCCAGGATTCCGGTGACTTCCTCCTATCCCAGACCAACCGACGCAGCACCGCCCAGACCACCCCGAAATCCGACGCCGCCCTCCAGAACCTCCTCTTTCTCCTCCTCTCTCCGACCGAGTACACCCCGACCCCGCACCTCCAGAATTCGACTCCGGCCGACTCGTCGACCTCCACCGGCCTCACGGAGACGTGCCCAGAGGCTCGCCGAACTCCGCCGGCCTGAACCCCACTCCCAGCCTTCTCCCCTCGCCCCGGACTCCCCTGCTCGACCACTGGAATCCCAGAACCCTAAAACCTAGGGTGGACACAGGACTCGACACAGGACACGAGGACACGAAGGACTCGGTTTTTCAGACTACTTCAGGTACTTGTAACTTTTGATTCGTAGCTCTGTTTCATATTCCGTAAATTTTTTTACATAGCCTGTATGACCCCCTCGGTGCCCGTGCAACCCGCTCGGGGCATCGTGACCTGTGGTGATCGCGAACCGCGATCCAAAAACAGGAAAAACTTAGCCCTATTTTACCCCGGAACTGAGTACGCACCGCCAAACGGGACGACTTGGTCATGTGCGGTCTTTACCGATACGTGAGCATCATAGATACGGATGTGCGGGCTTTCGCAGAAGCTGATTCGGATGTGCATGCACTCCGGAATCAGTGCGTATCCGCGGATAACGCTCCGTATCCAACTTTTTTGTATTTGGCTGTAACTTAGTGTATACACGTCGGATCGAGACAAAACTTGCACTATCGGACTCGTAATAATACGTTGGTCCTGTGGGTCAAGTTTGGTTCGATTCTGAGAATGTTAGAAAATTGCGTGTCGTGGGCCCCACAGGCTCCACTTGACGGGCGATTTTGAGAACGGCTCATCGGAATCCAATTCTGGAAGTTCCGTTGGGTTCGTATCAACGTTCCTGACTTGTGGACACTAAGTTGGACTGATTTGGAAACCTTTGACTCTGACTCGATTTTCGGTGCAAAGCGGCCCACATATGGACCCGCTTTGGCCCAGAAATGTCATTTTTGCCCTTGTGTCCAAACTGGACTTAAGGACAGGCGTTTCTAACTATTTCCTATGTTCTAAGACTGTTGGTAATGTTTATTTCAGCTTTTGGAGGAGTTATTGCTGAACCCACTATTACAAGGACCGCTATTGGTATTCCAATCCCAAGCAAGTGTACCTTGCCATAAATTATAGTTTATTAGTTTATTTTGTTCTCTTGCTCTATTTTCTGTGACTAGTGTGCATGATATAACCTAGGACCGTATGACATACTTAGCGTCCGATTACAGTCGGGTGCCAACCCCGTACGCGGAGTTGTGTACGTCATTTAGTGTTAGACATTCGAGACCCTTTATATTCTTGTGCTTGTTTATCAAGTACACTATAACCTAGGACACTTGACACCATACATTGACAGAATCTTTCGGAGATATTCAAGGTGATTATGTATAGGATACAGGATGGATATAGTTATTATACTCTTAGATTATGACTGTTGCATTAGCTCTGATCTCACGTGACATGGACATGCGATGTGTGGTTACATTGGGTGGGGAGAGGCACACAGGCTACAGGCTGTTCTATATACATATACTACTATTATGAGGTTGTAGACTCTCGAGCAGAGCTAGACCACTACTAGATATTGCTGCTACCGGCTCCCCGACACAGAGCATATAGCAGTCTCAGCCTGAGTACTAGTGTTGCTCTCAGTTGCATTTTTCACATAGATGGTTATGTAGTTACCCTGCTTATTTCAGTCTCTATTTTACTGTATTACTTTTGGCTTGTGATTTATGTACCTTGCTATGTCCCCTGAGGACCTGGAATGGATGATGTCCCCAGGTTTAGCAGAAGAACATTATCTCGAGGTTTATGGGACAGGAGCTGAAGCTGTACCAGGAGATATTGCTGAAGGAGAACCTAACATAGAAGCAGAGGTGATGGCTGAAGACTTTACTTGAGCTCATGATATTTGTACTCTTCAGATACTTTATTTTTGGACTCTTTTGTTCTGGTCTGATGAACCAGTGTTTTAGACTCTTATCGGGTTGTTCCCCGATATACTCTGTTGTGACTGGACTTTGATATACTCTCTTTAGTTGCTGCTGTTCTTATTATTCTGTGTATGGATGAGATTAGTTTTTGACTTATTGTTGTAGACTTATATTACAGCTTAAGTATACCCGATGGATCCATTAAATTGGGTTGTCCATCGGTGTGTACTGCTGGCCATTGCCACGTGTCTAGTCCCTCGATATTTTGGGACTGGGGCATGACACCATCATCGGCCGGCCCCTGTAGCTCCGGTCACCCTGTCCGGCCATCCTCCTCCAGCCCGGCCATCCGTACCACCGACCTGTCCCTCTTTCCCGGTCGAGCTCCACCCCGAGACCTCCGCCTCAGCTGAGCCTCCCCCGCCTGAAGCTCTCCCCGACCCGCTGCCTCCACCGCCTTCACAGCCTCCTTCCACGGCTGCAATGCTGCATCCATCTCCTCCCCGACCAGTCCCTCTCGCCGGAGTAGCACCGCACCTTCGCCGGAACCGACGATGCTCAACCGCTCCCATCTCCCCTCTTCCTCGACCGGACAACCGCCGAGTCCTCCACCCGCAGAGCCCACAGCTTCTTCTCCGTCGAGCCCCATCGACAAGCAGTTCCCGACCCCGCGCCTAACTGAACCCGCCGAAGTCGCGGTCACCACCGGAGTTTAGATCCCCATCTGACGACGAGCAGCGACCACGAACCCCCATGACCGTCGAGTCCTTTCCTCGACTCACCGGAGACTCCTCGATCCAGTTCCCTGCGGCCAACTCGCCGGCCTTCTCCCGCTGGACGACTGCACAGCGTCGGAGAAGCCGACCATTGACCTGCCATCCCCATCTCGTCGACGACCTCGACTGAACCTAACGCCGCCATCCCAGTCATCCTCCCTGCCGCCTTCGACTGAACTCGCCAGAGTTTATCAACCCACTATCAGTCACTCACTTGTTGTCGTCTCCTCCGAGCAATCCCCACCGGAGTAGCATACTGCTACCCATCTTCTCCTCGACACTACGGAGAAGTCACTGATCCCACACACGCCTGAACCCGATCACCTGAGCCCTTCCCTCGACTCCACCGACTGCACGGCAGCCACCCCGACGTCCCCGGAGCTCGGCAGCGCTGCCTCTGCCTGAATTTCTCCTCCCCGAGCGTCGAGCAGCCGACTACAACCATAACAGCTCCCCTCCACGACTGATCCTCCTCCTCGACTCTCCTGAGACGACCACCACCACCAATCATCACCTTCAATACCATCGTCGTTGTCGTCATCGTCGTAACCATCGTCAAACCTGGTCGTGAGTTCGAGCTCAATCTCGAAGGCCACGACCACCTCAAGAATACCTGTAGAGCAACATCACGACAGGATAAGTCAGAAGCCATTCTACCTTGCAGTTCCTCCTTTCTCTGGTATATTTCCTTCCGCAGCCTCATTCTACATTAATAAATGTTCATCTTCTTCTTCTTCTTCTTCTTTTTCTTCTATTTTGTGCCATTTATAACGGTGTAGAACCAGCTATATAGGGACTTATATTTGGACAGTAGTATATGTATTACTATAGAAGTTTGGGGGTGTAGGTATGTACGTATTAGCATACGTATTGATATATATATATTTTAAATGTATATATATATATATATATATATATATATATATATATATATATATATATGATATATTTCTTGAACTAGTATATATATACAAATGTATATGTATTGCATATTATTCGATTTAGTATATGAATATAATTAAATTGGTATGTTATATATATATAGTGTAAATTCATTAAGTGTATATACATATATTATGTATGTAATTAATTGGTATATATATTATGAGTATAATATGTATATTTATATATATATATCTACTAGGTAACCCGAGTGTAAATACGGATACCCCGTAACTACACATGACCTTGTAACCCTGTAAACTGTTAGCAGACTGCCATGTACACTGACGTACTGGCGAGACCCGTATCATTGACTGTCTGTCTTGCACAGCATTTGCAGACACGACACCCGTGCAATTTGATGCACACTTGACCCTAATTGACCAGTGTCATACCTAGCGTGGCCCTGAGTTCAGTACATTTTTATTAGGTGCTAGTGTAATGTTTGATGCAATATTATATTTTATGATATGTCTATAGGACTGTTGGATCATCTAGACGATACTCTGGAACAGGACTTTGGTATTACCATCTAAGGACCCAAGGTGAGTACATTCTATGATAATTTCCAATTATTTGATAGTTTTTATAATTTTAGTATCTAGAAATATTACATCTGATTCTTGACACTGTGCTACACGGACTAGTATATAGATTGGATCTGCAGTCATGAGATGCTACATTGACTATCGCATCGACATTGTACACGACATTGATATTAGACATCGTACATGATATATTGGACATTGATCGTGTATCGTAACATGCCATGGTTGGATCCACTGTACTAGTTGGGGGCGGGGGAAATATTAGTAGATTATGTGATCATACCCAACTCTACATGCATCATAGCTCACCCTACACCTCACGTTGGGTGCAGCCTGACCATTACATGCGTCATAGCCAGTTATATATGATTAGCCTGACCACTACTTGCATCATAGCTAACCAAATGGTTAGCCTGACCTTACATGAATCATAGCTAATCATATGTAACAAGCCTGATCTTGTTCCAAGCCGATCACATGATAGACTGATATTTCAAATACTTAGAATAGTTACAGTTCTTTATTTCATTTTCATATACTACATCACCTGTATATGATATTGTAGCTCTTTCTCTTCATTCATATATGCACTGTCTGTACCATAGTGCTTATATTACATATCTCTTTATATTATCATTGCATTTATTTATTGCCTTCTCTCAGTATATAGCATCATCTATTTATTGTTTATAGTCCTTATCAATTAAATGGAACTGTTATTTGAGATATACTTTGCTCCTTTCCGACTGGAAATATGTTTCCAGACTATGCCATAGAGGACTTATTTCCGACATACTTGGAGACCTGATGTTTTGGATTGCAGGTTAGACTATTTATTATTATTTAGACTTATCTTGTATTTTATTGCTTGCTTCGATATCTTATCGTGCTTTAGCTTATGTGATTGAGTTTATTCCATATTATTTTGTGAGAGCTGTGTCTCCTTATGGAGTTGGATATTCATGTGAGATTGACTAGATAGTTACATGACCTAGACAGCATTCTACCGCCGATGCTGCGGCGTAGGCTGGACGTAACCATGCTCTCGTGCCCATATATCGGGTGCGGGTCGTGACAATATATATATATATATATATATATATATATATATATATATATATATTTTTTCTTATCAAATAAAGTTGCGTATCTTACGATATGGTACTTGTTTGCATCATAGTATCTTAGCATAGCTAGTGTGGCCTAGTTACATAGTATATGGACCCAATATCCTACAGTTGGACTTATACAACCTAGAAATAGCTAGTTTGACCAAATTGACTAGTTTGACCTAGAGTTGACATAGTTTGACTGTTTTGACTTAAAAATGGCTTTATGACCTAGAAGTTGACTAGTTTAACTTATTTTCATTTTAAACCTTGTATTGATGTAATATTCTATATTTAGGTCTTCGTGGCACCGTACGGAATATCTTTGATATTGTTCATCAGATTTTAGGTGAGTACATTCTTTGATAGTTTCTCATTTATGATATCCTCTATGTCTCTTGTATCTAGTGTAGATATCCTTGATTTCTTGACACGATGGTTACACATATTGGTATATCTGGATCTCGTCATGAGATATTATTCCTTAATATTTATGGTGTATCTTGTTCAAGCCTTGTATCCTTGTTCTTCTTGTATATGTACAAATATTAATTCTTGGGGAGACTAGCTACCTACCCAGTAAATCCTATGTCATAACGTACCATGGTCGGTTACACTATTCAAGTCGGGGGCGGGGAGTATGTAGTGTAGATATATGATCATACCCTCCTTGTATCATGTCTTATTCATTAAATAGTGTTAATCATATACCGCACGTTTGATTAACTAAGCCATAATTCTTGTATCAAGTTCCCAAGCCAATCACAAGTTAAAGTTGGTACTCACTCACTTAGTTATTACTATTTCTTGTTCATTTCTATATTACTCATTCTCGTATTTATTTCTAATATTTTCTTTATTGCATCTTTTGTATTTTTATATTATATCTTGTATATTCATATTTATTTATTATTACATAGTTTATATCATTTATTAGAACTGCTGTTAGAGATATACTCTGCTCCTTTCCTGACTGGATATATTTTTCTCAGATGATACTGAGGAACGATATCCTACTCACTAAGGGCCTCAGGACGTGGTTGGCTTAGAGCCAGAGACCTTGGCTCATGAGGGTCTTATCCCGACTGAGACAAACGACCCAGGACTCATAGCTTAGTAGTTACTTTTCTTTTTGTGCTGGATTTGTCTATAGCATTATTATTAGTATTTCTCTGACTCATTGGATATTATTTTTGTCTCATGAGTTGTATTTGTGATTCTTCTATTCTTTTATAATATTTCGAGCTTTATTCCATCTATAGAACTATGATTGAGTATATTCATTTACATTGTTGGCATATTATATCTTGTTTGCTAGATAGATAGTTTACCCAAACAACGTTCTACCGTCGATGCTGTGGCGTAGGCTGGGCGTTGTTCACTACTTACATCCCTATACCGGGTGCGGGTCGTGACATATTTTTAGTGGTGGCCCATGTAGTTCTTCGAGGTCGCAATTATTGTGATTTGTAATGGTGCTCTGAATTGAGTGCTATTACGAGCCTATTTTAGGATATATAATATAGGCTATAGGCTGAGAATACTCAATCACGTCTAAAAAAGACTTTATTGATTATTTTAACTATTCTTCCTTGATATTGATATTGATCTTTAACTGTCCTTCTTTGAATGCCTTATATCATGTACCATATTGATTCTTTCCTTTCACTGTACCTCTGGATGCCGCCTAAGACTCGATCACAGCAGGGAGAGCCGTTTTTGAGAGATCTGCGACTTCCCGAGGGCCTGCACCAGTCACTTCTCTGGTGATTTTTGTATCAGCTGCGTTCGGGGGTCCACCTCAAACTCAGAGGACTATTTTGTTTGTATTTGAGGGACTTCCACCTCCAACTTTTATGCCGACTGATGTGACTCAGGTGTTTATACTGTTTTATGAGATATTGGAGGCTCAGAGGGCTCAGTCCGAGGCATACCAGAGGTAGACCAACGTGTTACGGAAGGGCATTGAGAGTGCTCATCAAATTGCCCTTGTCGTAGTAGAGAGAGGAGCTTCGGTCCAGCAGCAGGTTGCTCCGCAGGTTGTCCAGCTTCGGCCAGGCAATATCTATGACTTCAAGAAGCTTGAACCTCGGGTCTTCAGGAGGACAGATTTCATCGTCTATACTGATGATTGGCTTGAGGATATTGAGCGTCTCATAAGGGTGTCCCGTCTTGCTGAGGATCTGAAGGTTAAGGCAGTAGAACTTTAGCTGTTCGACATCGCCCGCACTTTGTTCAAAGTTAAGCCACTTCTTGCTGATGTAGGGCAATCTTAGAAGGTATTCAAAGACCTCTTCAAGTGGAAGTTCTTTGCTCGGGCAGACAGGTTAGACTTGGAGAGGCAGTTTGAGAGCCTTATTTAGAGGAGTATGTCTGTGGAGGAGTACGCCGTAGGGTTCGATAGGCTGAGCCAATTTACGAAATATTTGGTGAGGGAGTTGAAGGTTCGAGCTATCCGTTTTTGCGAGAGTCTTAACTTGGAAGTGAACATCCTCATTCCGTCTTTCTATGAGATCTATTCGAAGATACTTATGGAGGCATGCAAGGTTGAGCGAGAGTTGGGTTTGAAACCCAAGAGAGATTGCGATTCTTTTATGGGGGCTAACAATAGTACAGTGACTGTTAAGCATCCTTATTTCCAATCCAGGACTTTTTAGCAGTCGTAGCAGCATCAGACTCTAGCTAGGGTGCTGTTTTACTAGGCACCGCAGCAGCAAAGACAGTCACAATAAGCTTTCTTCTACGACTGCAGGAAGCCAGGCCACATCATTGAAGTTTGCAAGAGGAGGTTAGGGGTTTGTCTGTATTATGGTACTGAAGGGCATCAGTTGAGAGGAAGTCCTTCCAATCCTTGTCGTGCAGTTTAGGGAGCAGCTCCAGCTCAGAGGACACAGGCGAGACCACCTAAAGTATAGCCGAGGGGACCATGGCTTCCGAATGCCCAACACCAGCATCAGGGAGTTGCACGCCAGGGACGAGCGTTTGCTATGACAATCAAGGAGGCCGAGCCCACCGGAGATGTTATCGCAGGTTCTGTTCTTCTTGATTCTATTCCAGCTTTAGCTTTGTTTGATAGTGGTACTTTCCATAGTTTTGTATCTATTTCTTTTATTCTTAAGCATCGTTTGGTAGTTGAGTCTTTGCATAGGACTTGTAAGATCATGACTAGGGGAGGCATTATCCTGGTTAGTAATTTTTGTAAGGATCGGAGAGTTACCTTAGGAGGCCTGGAGCTAAGTATGTGTCTACTTATAATGCCACTTTCGGGCTACGATATTGTATTCAGGATTGATTGGTTGAGAATGCACCATGCTAGTATAGATTGTAGAGGAGGTAGAGTTTTGTTTAGCCTGCCAGGAGAGCCAAAGTTTGAGCTTGCTAGAGGAGATGCAGAGCAGGGAAAAGGCATTATTTATGGAGCTATTGTGGAAGGCAAAGTATTGCCACATCTTTGATAGCAGAGTTCTTGGATGTGTTTCCTGAGGAATTGGCAAGATTGTCGCCAGATTGAGATGTTGAATTCTCTATAGACTTGGTGCCAGGTGCAAACCGAATTTACAGCATGTCTATAAAGTAAACAACGGCGAGATGGTCGAGCTGAAGAAGCAAGTGGATGAGTTGCAGGATAAGGGGTTTATCAGATCCAGTTCTTTACCGTGGAGAGCTCGATATTGTTTGTACCGAAGAAGGATGGGTCGGTGCGTATGTGCATCGATTACATGATATTGAATAATCTCACTATCAAGAATAAATATCCATTGCTACGAATTGATGACCTATTCGATCAGTTGAGTGGCACCAAGATATTTTTTAAGATAGACTTGAGATCAGACTACCACCAGGTGAAAGTGAAGCCGGAGGACATTCCAAAGACTAATTTTAGGACTCGGTATGGCCAGTATGAGTTCATGGTGATGCCGTGTCACGACCTGCACCCAGAAATTGGGCATGAGCCATGGGTACGTCTAGCCTACGCCGCAACATCGACGGTAGAACGCTGTCTAGGTGTCAAACATAACTCATCCTGTCAATGGTCTCAACTCCATAAGGAGGACAATGATAATACAAGAATCCACATTTTATAATATACTCAATCACAAGGCTATTTGAAAGAAAAAGACACGATAAGAAATAAGGATAAAGAGTTCTGACATAAGTCAACACAAATATAAATACATCATAAGTCTAGATGTCCACCAAAAGTCACAACAATAATACAACCCAAATCTCGGTCTAGTACAATAATACACAAAATAGGACAGTCTAAGTGCCTGTAGGTAGAATCTCCTCTAAGATGGGTAACTCCTCTGGGATTTCTGGTATAAAATCTCCCTTTGCTCCTAGGCTGTAGTGGGTAGGACAGAAATCCTCCAAGTCCTCTGAAAATGTTATCCAGTCAAGATTGGAGCGAAGCACAAACACTAAACAGCAGTTTCATTTATGTTAACAAAAACTATAAAACAGTGTAAGGAATACAAGATGGAAGAAATACTGGAAATATAGAATACTAGAGAATATAAAGTAAGCAATAGAACATCTAGCAATGAATAAAATATCAGTTGATGCTAGAACAAGTAATCTGAAATAAAGAATAAGCATTTGGCTAAGTGTTTAAAATATCAGTTTATTATGTGATCGGCTTGGGACAAGATCAGGCTTGATATATATGATTGGATATGATACATGTGAGGTCAGGTTAACCACCTGCTTAGCTATGATGCGGGCAATAGTGAGGCTAATCATATATATCAGGCTATAAGGCATGTAAATAGTCAGGCTACACCCGACGTGATGTGTGGGGTGAGCTATGATGCATGTAAGGTGGGGTATGATCACATAACCTGCTAATATTTTCCCATCCCCAGCTAGCACGATGGATTCCAGTCATGACTCCTCATGACGGGTATCTAGGGTGCTAACCCGTGTATCTACAGTGTCATAATCAAGTATATAATACAACTAGAATTATAGAATTAATTAACAAAACAAAAACTGTTAGAGAATGTACTCGCCTGGGGTCCCGAGGAAGGTGCGAGGATCGATGTCCAAGATGCAATCACAATCACCTAAATATCAAATATCCATATCAAAAAGTGTTTTGAAAAAGCTTACATGCATAACTAATTCTATGCTAGGTACAGGGTCATTTCTAGGTCTTTGGTGAGTTGTCTATGCCATACTTAACTATACTAGTCATTGCCAACTATATTAACTACTGCTAATATATATACAATTACTTATAGAGAATTCCACACTAACTAACATTTGTATACACTGCATCATATTATACATACCCATATAATGTATACATATGATACTACTCCTAGCTAATAGTCTAACTTAGGGTATATAAGTATCTACTATTAAGGAAACAAGTAACTTTATACCTAAGAATCTAACTACTTGCTGACTGTTCATTCATAGGTACACTAGGCTTAGCTAACTGGAACATGTATACATATAGAAACTATCACAAGGAAAAATGGAATTCCTGATACTCTAAACAGAGGAAAAGATACTAACTGTCAACAACTCATTTCTCAACTGGAATGAGATGCTACTACTAGCTCTTATCTAATGCTACCTGATACCCACAGCTACACACTACTGGACTGATACATGGTTCACCAGTATCAGAGCTCAGGGGTACACTGTTTCCCCACAACATACTGAACTGACACTAACTATAGACACTAAAAAAGTAATCTGTGCACACCCTACCCTCACTGATACACAGTTCAGTTCTAGGATGATCACTGATAAGTCATAGGACTCATGACACATAAGGCAATGTCAGAGTTCAAAAATCACCAAGTAATCAATAGCCAAGTTTCAGTTTTGAGTAAAAACTGATACTGTGAAATCCCTTCACAGTTTCACAGTCTAGCATTGTTCAGACTCTCATACATGGCTTAAACCTTGAGAGAAGCATATGACTACTGGCAACATCAATAGGTAAGTCTGAAATTGTTCATTGATAGGAACTCACACACCTTACCAAATACACAGGTGCCTGGACACCCATATAACACTCACTAAACTCCCTGTTCCTGGCACTCAACCCCTGCACTACCTAGAATCAAACATACTAAAACCATACAATGGCACTCAAGCAACTGATACTCTACACTCTAATACCAACTCACTGATACACCCAGATACTGACACTGGCACACAGTCTCACTACTGCACAGTAACAAAAACGCTTCTCACTGGGTCTCACTCCCCTCCTACAAACACAAACTCAACTAATACATAACACACACTGCTCAGCAGGTTTTGAACTGCACAGTTCAGCCCCAATTCAATATGCACATATAACCTTAGATACTCTACACTGACTGCTCACTCACTCACTGAATTAAACTACCACACTCACTGGCACACTGATGCAGTATTAGCTCACTGATACACACACACACATGCCTTACTGAACTGTGATACAGAGAATTCACACCCTCTCACTGAGACTGATGCTCAGTAGGATACCCTAGCATGCTACCCACAGTGGAACCACAGTGCCAGTGCCATTTAGACACTCTAATACACAATGTGGCTTCCTACTCTACTACTGAATTGAATTCAGTGCACAGCCTGATGCACCACACACATAAATACTTACTGCTTAGTTCAAGAACTCAGGAAATCCTAACTCACAGGTACAACACAACACAATCCGACTCTACACTAAATCCCCCCTTCCAGTATCAGATACACTAAAACACAGTATCATCTACAACACACACACTCGTAAAGTAAAACCCCCAACCTACTGATACTCTGAACCTATAATCCTATTGATACATTAACCACAGTGTCCTACTGACACACTAACCACAGTGTCCTACTAACACTGGCCCATCACCCTCAAGCTGATACTGCTACCCGATACTGCTACTACAGTTGCACATGAGTGCAAGCAATCCTCATTGCACACTGAGCTCAGTCAAGACACACTGAACACATCCCCTCTCAAATTTCTATTGTACTAGTCATTGCTATTCACTAATACGGATATCTGACAACCCAAGATACTACACAATGCATTGAATTCCTGAGACACCTAACTTTACATATCCAATACATCTACACCACACAACACAGGAAATCTATTTTACTAACCCCTCACAAGCACACAACTGTAACACTCACACAAGGAAGACACTCACTATGACACACACTCATACATTACACATAATCATACCTACACAGAATTCTTAAAACCTGACTGTGCACAGTGAATCCCCCAATACACACATACACATAACACATATACGTAGGTATATATATATATATATATATATATTAAGGTTCAAACGAAACTAGGTTAAAATTTGGTATCCCTTCCCAGGAGCATTTCAGCAAACACATGTTGTGCAGAAAGACTGATTCTACATCGAGAACTCTAAAATACTAAAATCCAAACCCTAAATCGAGACCATTACCATAGGTAGGAGATGTAATCCTGTCTAAATGCATACCCCTAAGGATTCACGAAATTTGGGGGAAAACAACGTTGGGACACCTAAACCCTAGATTCACCTATGTATTCATGGAGAAACCCCAAAAACAAAATCTAAAACAAATGGTGGGCTCCTAATGGCCAAACAATAATGAAAAACAAAATTAAAATGGGATTAAATCGGATTCTCACCTATTGAGAGATGGTTTCCCAATGTAGGTCCTCTTTCTTCAAGCCTTCTTAGTCCAAGCTCCTAGATTTCTCTTGATGGAGGAGGAAATGGATTTCTAGGGTTTATAATTTCTAAAATTTATGGAAAAGGGAGGGTTTTTCTAATGGAGGCTAGGTTTAGAGCTTTCTTCATAAATGAAGAAGCTTGAGGGTGGCTTCCCCTTATTATATAGGACTAGGGTTAGGGTTTCAAATGCCAAGGTTTAATTAGCCCTCCATGATTAGTCATGAAGAACTTAATTCAAGTTAGTTTTAGTCACTTCTAGGGTTTATAATCTAAAACTAAAATACAAACTAGGGTTTAGCCACAAGGGTTGAACCTAATGGACTTTTAGGTCAAGCCCATAAACTATGCATGAAGGAACACCCTACAAATTATTTAAAAACCCATCACACATATTTATTTACATAATAATTTAAATAGGGGAAATTACAATAATGTCCTAATCTGGAAATGTGGTAGTGACATGCCGTTTAGGTTGACTAATGCCCTGACGGTATTTATGAATTTGATGAACAAGGTGTTCTACCAGTACCTTGACAAGTTCATGGTGGTGTTCATCGATGACATACTCATATACTCGAAGACACCGGAGGAGGACGAGGAGTATTTGCGGATTGTGTTGGATGTGCTGAGGAAGGAGAAGCTGTATGAAAAGCTGTCCAAGTGTGAGTTCTTCCTGAACAAGGTAGAGTTTTAAGGATATATTGTGACTGGTGAGGGAATTTCAGTGGATCTGAAGAAGATAGCAGCAGTGGAATCTTGGAAGACCCCGAGCTCAGTGGCAGAGATCAGGAGTTTCTTGGGTCTAGTAAGCTACTACAGGAAATTTATTACAAGATTTTTCGAGGATTGCCGAGCCGGTGACTAGACTCACCAGGAAGGATGCAGAGTTTCTTTGGACAAAGGAGTGCTAGGTTGATTTAGAGGAATTGAAGACGAGGTTGACGTCTGCTCCTATTTTGACGTTGCCATCAGGGTCTGAAAGTTTTACTATTTATAGTGATGCATCGAAGAAAGGTCTAGATTGTGTTATTCAGCAAAATGGGAAGGTGATTGCCTATGTATCCAGGTAATTGCGTTCTCATAAGAAGAACTATCCTACCCATAATTTGGAGTTGATAGCAGTCATCTTTGCCCTGAAGTTATGGAAATACTATTTGTACAGAGAGAGTGTGGAGATCTTCACAGATCATAAGAGCTTGAAGTACGTTTTCAGTCAGAAGGAGTTGAACATGCGGCAGCGTCGGTGGCTAGAATTGATAAAGGATTTTGACATATCTTTGCAGTATCATCCTGGGAAAGCCAATGTAGTTGCCGATGCCTTGAGCCGGTATCTGGTAGCTATATTTTTGACATAGGATCGGTATTTGTTGGAGGACTTGGAGAGCTTGGCCATTAAGGTAATAGTTTCTTATTTTGCTATGCAGATGTGGGGGTTGTAGATACACTTAGAGTTGATGGACAGGATCATGGCAGCCCAGTATGAGGATGTATCTCTGAGGAGCATCAGAGCTCAGGTGAGAGTTGGATTGGAGGATGATTTCACCATTGCTGGGGATGGTTCTTTGTGGCATGGTGCTATATTATGTGTGCCTAGTAGGGAGCTGCATGAGAAGGTGTTGCAGAAAGCACATCGCTCGCAGTATTCTATACATCCAGGTGCCAACAACATGTATTGAGATATGCGAGAGAGAGTGTGGTGGTATGGCATGAAGAGGGAGGTGGCACAGTTTGTATCCAGATGCTTAGTGTGCCAGCAAGTGAAAGCAGAGAGGCAGAGACCAGGCGGTTAACTTTAGCCATTATCCATTCCACAGTGGAAGTAGAGCACATTACTATGGATTTTTTTCCAGACTTCCACGATCTCTAGGAGGGAAAGACGCAATTTGGGTCATCGTTCATAGGTTGACCAAGTTGGCCTACTTTTTGCCTTTCAAGGTAGGTTTGTCTACGGATAAGCTAGCAGAGATGTATGTGAGGCAGATCGTCAGGATACATGGGGTTCCCGTCAGGATAGTCTCAGATAAGGATAGTCATTTTACTTCTCATTTCTGGAGGAGTTTGGGCACCCAGCTGAAGTTCAGTACTGTATATCATCCCCAGATAAATGGGCAGTCAAAGAGGGCTATTCAGATTCTCGAGGATATGCTGCACACCTATGTATATATTTTGGGGATCTTGGGAGGACCATCTCTATTTGGTAGAGTTTGCTTACAACAACAGCTACAAGGCTAGTATAGAGATGTCACCATTTGAGGCTCTGTACAGTCGAAGATGTCGTACTCCCTTGTCATGGGACGATGTTGGAGAGAGAACTTTTCTAGGGCCAGAGATGGTTGTGGATGCAGTGGAGAAGGTTAAGCTGATAAGAGACAGACTTCGAGTGGTGCAGGACATACAATGGCATTGGGCCGATAGCCATCGGAGATTTGGAGTTTGAGATATAGTTTTAGATTTTTGTTTTATGCTTGATATTGGTTGTTTGTTATAGATTAAGTTATTAAATTTGTATTTTATTCTAGGTCGGTGATCTGGTATTTCTGAGGATTTCTCCGACACAAGGCACGATTCATTTCTGTAGAGGCAAAAATCTTAGTCCGCGATTCATCATATTTTTCAGTATTCTCAAGAGGGTCTGAGTAGTTGCTTATAGACTAGACTTGCCACCTGCATTGGAGGGAGTGCACAATGTGTTTCACGTAACGTAGTTGAGATGGTATATGGCAGATCCTAGTCACGTGTTGGATCACTCGGAGATAGAGGTGGGTCTAACTCTTAGCTATCCAGAGCAGCCAATTGAGATTCTGGATCAGAGAGAGAAGGTGATTAGGAACCAGACTATTTCCTTGGTACGCGTTGCATAGAGGCATCACTCTTCGGGGGAGTCTACCTGGGAGAGAGGAGATGAAATGCGAGAGCGTTACCCATATTTGTTTGTGCCTTGAGGTATGTTCTTTCCTGATTTTGTTCTGTTCTTTTCTGTTCTATTTTGTTTTATTTTCTGGGATTAGTTTCGTCTTTGAATTTTAAGGACAAAATTATTTTAAGGGGGGTAGACTTGTCACTACCACATTTCCTAGGAAAGGATATTTTGGTTATTTTATAATTAATTAAATATTATGCTTATTATAAATTTATTTATTGTATTATTTATTTATTGTTAGATGTTAGTTTATTATTTTGGACTTGTGTTAGTGGACCTAACTATTTTTGATTAGATCCATGGACCGACATTTAAATCTAGTTAGAATTGAGCCCAATTAGAAGCCCATTCATTAGGAAGATGATTAATTAAGTTAAACCCATTAGACTAGAACCTTATCTCCTTAATTATTTCTTCCTGAGAAGCTCCAAGGGGCCGTTCATATATTAATGTAGGGAAAATTTCTCTCTCTTTATTTTTATTTTTATTTTTAAATTTAGATCTAGAATTTTTTCTTCCAAATTTCTTCATTCTTACATCAAATTCTACCCAAATTTCTTTTCAATTTCTTCCCAAATCATTATTGGAGGCTATTAGAGCAAGGATCTACAAGGAGTAAGCCAGGATCTACAAGGAGGAGCAAGGATCTACAGTTGGAGGCTCTTTTCACACAATTTAGAGATTTTATTGGAAATCCATATTCCAATAGGTACAATTCAGTTTTCCCCCTCTAATTAGACTCTAAATCTGTGTTTTAATCATTAGGACCATCCCATATGCCAAGGCTACCCAAAGAAATTGGAATTAGGATCATATGAGGCCTATGAAGAAAGTTATGTATTATTTTGTGTCAATTTTAGGGTAATTCCGAGATTGACACATCTTGTGTTTGTCAATTAGTCAATTAGACCAAATTAACATGTGTTTGATTGTGTGTGGCTAGTACATGTTGGCCATATCCCGATAATTTGGAGATACAGATTGATTTAGAAATTTTTATTCTGACATGGGGGTTTGAGCATGTCATATTTTGAAACAGATACGTAGATGTGTAATTAGCTCTTCCTATTATTCATAATTGTTATTTTAGACTTGCTCGTGTCTTTTAGGGTACGTTTGGTGGTGTGGTGGACTCGTATAGCAAGCGTATCATAGATCTAGTATCATACGGGTGTGATGCACTCCATGTGTTTGTTTTATTGTATTTAGATTTAATATACCTTAGTAATAGCTATTATTTTGATATAATTATTATTAGTGTATGATATATATGTGTATATATATTTATGGAGATGTCTATGTTTCATTTTGGAGGTCATGAGAGATAGGAGAATGGATATGCATTACTAGTATAGTAGTTATATGTAAATACTTAGTGATTATGTATATACATAGATATATATGTTTGTACGTGATTATATATACATAGAGAGCTGCATATATGTATGTGAGTATGTTTATATATATATATATATATATATATATGTGTGTGTGTGTGTGTGTGTGTGTGTGTGTGTGTGTGTATGTGTGTGTGTGAGTATTATGTATATATAAGTATATAGATATATATATGTGTGTGCATAGATGTATGTGTATGTGTGCTAGGAGGGGGGTCGGGTTGCTGCAATATGGAGTTGCAACAGCAACATCATGAGCAGCAACAGCAACCAACAACAACAACATGAGCAGCAGCAACAACCACCACAACAACAACAAAGCAGTAGCAGCAAGAACAACAAAGCAGTAGCAGCAAGGCATCAAAGCATAAGTAGTAGCAGCAGTAGCAGCAAGGCATCATAGCATTAAAGCATAAGCAATAGCAGCAGCTAGCTAGCAACAATGCTAGCAACAACAGCAAGCTAGCAGTAAGCAGCAACTCGAGGAGCATGTAGCACAGCAAGCAAGAGCAGCAGCTACTGCAGCAACATTCTGCATCAGCAGCAATTTTAGTAGCCTACTGCAGCAGCAACAACAAGAACAGAGAGCAGCATCTAGAGCAAGGTAAGGGGGCTAGTTAGATTGATGTATAGTTTAGTTAGTTAGTTAAATTGTTAAGTATTTATATATATATATATATATGTGTGTGTGTGTGTGTGTGTGTGTGTGTGTGTGTGTGTGTGTGTATTGGTAAGTTAGTAGGTAGTTAGTATAGTATAAGTAGTTAATGCATGTTAGTTTATAGTTTAGTGTGTTGGATAGTTAGTTATATGTTATAATTGACATTACCTTATGATACCAAGATAATGTAAAAGTATGGGTGTATACTCAAGGTATTGGGTTTGAGTATCAAGATGGGTGTGTAGGTGGTGAGATACCGCATTGGTTCAAAGCCAAGGTATTCACTTTGCATTAGTTAGCTAAGAGTAATATAAACAGTCTTGTATAAATATATTAACATTTTTTATCAAATAAACTTGCGTATCTTACGATACGGTACTAGTTTGTATCCTACTATCTTAGCATAGCTAGTGTGGCCTAGTTACATAGTATATGGACCCAATATCCTAGGGTTGGACTCTTACGACCTAATAATAGCTAGTTTGACCAAGTTGACTAGTTTGACTTAGAGTTGACCTAGTTTGACTATTTTGACTTAAAAATGGCTTTATGACCTAGAAGTTGACTAGTTTAACTTATTTTTATTCTAAACCTTATAATTATATATTATTCCATATTTAGGTCTTCGAGGAACCATACCAGACATCTTTGATATTATTCACCGAATTTCAGGCGAGTACAATCTCTGATAGTTTCTTATTTATGATATCCTCTATGTCTCTTGTACCTAGTGTAGATATCCTTTATTTTTTGACACGATGGTTATTCCTTGGTAAATTCGGATCTCGTCATGAGATATTATTCCTTGGTATTTATGGTGTATCTTGTGCAAGCCTTATTTTCTTGTTCTTCTTGTACATATACAGATATTGATTATTGGGGAGACAAGCTACCTACCTAGTGAATCCCGTGTCATAACGTACCATAGTTTGATTCACTATACTAGTAAGGACGGGAAGTATGTAGTATAGATATGTGATCATACCCTCCTTGTATCATGTCTTGTTCCTTGAATAGTGTTAATCATACACCGCACGTATGATTAACCAGGCCATAATTCTTTTATCAAGTTCCCAAGTCGATCACATGCTAAAGCTGGTACTCACTCACTTAGTTATTAATATTTCTTGTTCATTTCTATATTGCTCATTCTCGTATTTATTTTCAGTATTTCCTTTATTATATATCTCTTGTATCTATATATTGTATCTTGTATATTCACATCTATTTACTATTACATAGTTTATATCATTTTTTAGAACTGCTGTTAAAGATGTACTCTGCTCATTTTCTGACTGGATATATTTTTCTTAGATAACACTAAGGAGTGGTAAACTACTCACTACGGGCCTCAAGATGTATTAGGTTTAGAGCCAGAGACCTTGGCTCAGGAGTGTCTCATCTCGACTAAGACAGACGACCCAAGACTCATAGCTTAGTAATTAGTTTTCTTTTTGTATTAGATTTGTCTACAACATTGTTATTAGTATTTCTCTGACACATTAGATATTACTTTTGTCTCATGAATTATTTTTTTGAATCTTCTATTCTTTTATCATATTCGTGCTTTATTTCATCTATAGAACTATGATTGAGTTTATTCATTTATATTGGTGGCATATTATATCTTGATTGCTAGACAGATACTTTACTCAAACAGCGTTCTACCGTCGATGCTGAGGCGTAGGCTGGGCATTTTTTACTACTTGTATCCCTACACCGGGTGCGGGTCATGACACATTTTTAATGGTGGCCCATGCAGGTCTTCGAGGTTACAATTAGTGCGATTCGTAGTGGTGCTTTGAATTGAGTGCTATTACAAGCCTGTTTCAAGATATAGGATAGAGGCTATAGGCTAAGAATACCCAATCACATCTAGAAAAAACTCTATTGATTCATTTCAACTGTTCTTTCTTGATATTGATATTGATCTTTAACTGTCCTTCTTTGAATGCCTTATATTATGTGCCATATTGATTCTTTTCTTTCGCTTTGTCTCAAGATGCCGCCTAAGACTCAATCACGGCCGGGGGGAGCAATTTCTGAGAGATCTGTGACTTTTCGAGGGCCTGCACCAGTCACTTCTTCGATGATTGGTGTATCAGCTGCATTCGGGGGTCCACCTCAAACTCAGAGAACTGTTTCGGCTGTATTTGAGGGGATTCCACCTCCACCTTCCGTGCCGACAGATGCGACTCAGGTGTTAACATTGTTTTGCAATATATTGGAGGCTTAGAGGGCTCACTCCGAGGTACACCAGAGGCAGACCAACGTGTTATGGTAGGGCATTGAGAGTGCTCATCAGCTTGCCTTTGCCATAGTAGAGAGAGGAGGTTCGGTCAAGTAGCAGGTTGCTCCGCAGGTTGCCCAGCTTTGGCCAGGCAATATCCCGAACTTCAAGAAGCTGGAACCTCGGGTCTTCAGGAGGACGGACTGTATCGTCTACGCTGATGATTGGCTCGTAGATATTGAGCATCTTATTAGGGTATTCCATCTTATTGAGGATCTGAAGGTTTAGGCAGTAGGACTTTATCTGTTCAACATAACCTGCACTTGGTTCAAAAATGAACCACTTTTTGCTAATGCATGACAGTCTTGGGAGGTATTCAAAGACCTCTTCAAGAGGAATTACTTTGCTCGGGTAGACAGTGTAACACCCTGTTTTTTTAAAAATTTTAAAAATAATTTTTCTGGAATTTTTGGTAATTTTTAATTAATTATTAAAGATGTCCTTCAGGGATTAATATTTTTATGAATTAAATTAAGTATTAAAATTTTACAAAAATATATATATTTTTGGGTGTATTATTAATTATTGGATTTTGTGTAATTTTTCTGAAATTTATTGGGCTCAAAAACTATTTTTAAATTGCTTAAAACCCCATTTAAATTAAACTGGGTTGAACCGGGCTCAAACCGTACTGAACCAGACTAAACCCGGTCCAACTGAACCGGACCGGCCTAACCCAAATAAACCCCAACCGCCCTAGCGGGTCGGATCCAGACTCAACCCGCCGACCCGCTAACCCCCACACACATTAACCCTCGCACCCACGACCACCCCGCCCTCGTGTTTCCCAGCCACGACGCCGCCTCCGCCGGCCCCGCTCCCCACTCTATCGCCCCACAACCCCGCCTCTCCTGGCCGACGCCCAGCCCACGTCACATGCCTCGCTCGACCTCCCCTTCCCTATAAATCCCCCTTCCTCGAGTTACCGTCACCGCCACAGCCCTCTCCCCACGCTCACCACAGCCATCGCCAGCCTCCGCCGTGATCCCGCCTCCGACGACGATGACTCCTCCGGTCGTGACTCCAGCACCAGCGAACAACTAGCTGCCCTAACCGCCGCTGCCACCACCGTGCCCCGCCGCGATGCCTCCTATAGCGACAGCGAACCACAGCAAGGTACACATCTTCTAGCTCGTATATCTTCCTGTGTATTGATCCGTTTTCCATTCTGTCAAATTATGTGCAAAGAACGCGTGACCCTCTCGAACCCCGTATAACTCGTTCGGGGTATCGAATCCTGTGTCGATCGCAAATTACGACGCAAAAACAGAAAAATAAACACAAATTCTGAAAATTCAGAATTCGTCCCGAACTCGCAAGTTCACGACCGTTTTGTGTGCAACCTGTTAACTGTTTTCAAAATCTATTTGAACAATAATTTAGACTGTATGACCAAGTTTTTAAACCCACTTTTAGTGTAATTTATTGAGCTGTGGTTTGTTATATATTCGAGGGTAAAAATGGCAAAAAATTTGGTTATTTAAATACCCTAATTTTCCCGAAACTGGGTGCACCCTGCTAAACGAGGCGACTAGGTCATGTGTGAACTTCACCAAAAGGTGTGTGCCGTTAATACAGACGTGTGGGATTTTGTAGAAGTTGATTTGGATGTGCGTGCACACCGGAATCAACGCGTATACAACGCCCCGTATCGGCCCTGCTCTGCAACTCGTTGTAACTTTGTGTGTGATCGTTGTTTCAAAACGAAACTTACACCATCGGACTCGTAGTATTTTTTTGGTCCTGTGACCCAAGTTTGGTTCGATTCTGAGAACGTTGACAAAATCCCATATCGTGGGCCCCACGGCTCCACTTGATAAGCGATTTTGTGATCAGCTCATCAGAATCCAGTTCTGGATATTCTGTTGGGTTCGTATCGTCGTTTGGGACTTGTAGACACTAAGTTTGACGAATTTGGAGCAGTTTGTCTCTGGCACATTTTTTAGTGCAAAGTGGGCCACATGTGGACCCCACTTTGACCAGAAACTGTCACTTTTGCCCCTGTGTCCAAATTGGACTTATGAAAAGACAATTCTAGCTATTTGATATCTTCTGAGCATGATGGTAATATTTGTTTCAGCATCCAGAGACATTCCTGAAGATTTCACGAATACCAGAGCAGTAGTTGAAAACTGAACACCAGGCAAGTGTACCTTGCCAATCTTGTAGTACTTGCTACATAATGTTCTCTTGAATTAATTATATGATATAAATGTTCAACCCAGTACCGTGTGATATTACCTAACGTTCGAACAAGATTCGGGTGTCAACGCCGTACGCGGAGTTGTGTAACGTCACCTAGCGATGGATATCGAAACCCTATACATTCTCGTGCTTGCATCATCAAGTATATCATACCATAGGACACCTGATACTGTTCATGAGACAGAATCTTCCTGAGATATTCATGGTGATTCTGTATAGGCTACAGGATTTGTGACATAGACTTTATTTTTATAGCTATCATATGACTTGCTGCATTAGATATGATCTTGCGTGACATGGATATGAGAAATCGTGGATATGAGACGTGTGATTACATTGGGTGGGGAGAGACACACAGGCTACAGGCTAATTTTATATATGGTGTCGTAGGCCCACTACATAGTATAACTGCTACCGGCTCTCCAACACAGAGCTTGTAGTGGTCTCAGCCTGAGTACTAGTGATGCTCTCACTTGCATATCACATAGCTGGTTACATAGTCTACCCTATTGTTATTATTTTATTTATTACTGCACTGCATTTATTCTGGTTTGAGTTATTCCTGTACCTTGCTATGTCCCCTAAAGACCTGGATCCGAATTATGTCCCCAGGTTTAGCAGAGGAGATCTACCCCGAGGTATACGGGACAGGAGCCGACATTGGAGCAGTACCAGAACCCGAGGATGAGGTCATGCCAGAGGATTTCTCCTGAGTACCTACTTTACCTATACTCAGTTATTTCTCATATTTCATATCTATTGTATTGATGTATCAAACTTATTCTCGGGTTATTTTCCGAGACACTTTTATTGAGACTTGTTAGATTATATTATATTTCGATTATTCTGACATTGGATCTGTAATTACCTTCTGTGGATGAGATTAGAATTAGACTGTGACTTGTATCATAGACTATTTATTGTTGTTTACAGCTTAAGTACACCCTAATGGGTCTATTAAATTGGGTTTGCCCATTAGTGTGTGCTGCTGGCCATTGCCACGGGTCTAGTCCCTCGGTATTTTGGGACTAGGGCGTGACAGACAGGTTAGACCTGGGGAGGCATTTTGAGAGCCTTATTCAGGGAAGCATGTCTGTAGAGGAGTACATCGCAGAGTTCGGTAGGCTGATCCGATATGCAAAATATTTGGTGAGGGAGCCGGAGGTTAGAGCTATCCATTTCTGTAAGGGTCTGAACTGGGAAGTGAAGATCCTCTTTTCGTCTTTCAATGAGACCTATTCGGATATACTTGTGGAGGCACACAAGGTTGAGCAGGAGTTAGGTTTGAAACCCAAGAGAGATCGCGATTCTTTTCTGGGGGCTAATAGCAGCACAACAACTACTAAGCGTCCTTATTTCTAGTACAGGACTTTTCAGCAGTCGTAGCAGCACCCGACTCCAGCTAGGGCACCATTTCACCAAGCACCGCAGCAGTAGAGATAGTGACATCAAGCTTTCTGCCAATACTACAAGGGGCCCGGCCTTATCTGACAATATTGCAAGAGGAGGTTGGGGGTTTATCTATATTATGGTATTAAAGGGCATCAGCTGAGAGAGTGTCCTTCCAATCCTCGTCGTGCAGTTCAGGGAGCAACTCCAGCTCAGAGGACACAGGCGAGACCACCTGTAGTACAACCGAGGGGACCACTGCTTTTGACCCAACAGCAGGGTTATGCCCAGCACCAATATCAGGGAGGTGCACGTTAGGGACAATCATTTGTTATGACGGTCGAGGAGGCCGAGCCCACCGAAGATGTCATCACAGGTTTTGTTCTTCTTGATTCCATTATTGCTTTAGTTTTATTGGATAGTGGTGCTTCCCATAGTTTTGTTTATGTTTCTTTTGCTCTAAAGCATCATTTGGTAGCTGAGTCTTTGCTTAGGACTTGCAAGATCATGACAGGGGGAGGCATTGTTCTGGTTAGTAATATTTGCAAGGATCGGAGAGTTACTCTGGGAGGCCGGGAACTGAGTGCATGTCTACTTGTTGCCACTTTCGAGCTACGATATTGTACTCGAGATAGAATGGTTGAGTAGCCACCATGCTATTATAGATTGCAGAGGAGGTAGAGTTTTATTTAGCCCGCCAGGAGAGCCAGAGTTTGAGTTTGATAGAGGATCTACAGAGCAGAGAGAAGGCATTATCTGTGGAGCTATGGTGGAAGACAAGGAGTTGCCGCATCCGTTGATAGCAAAGTTATTGGATGTGTTTCCTGAGGAATTGTCAAGATTGCTGCCAGATCAAGATATTGAATTCTCTATAGACTTAGTACCAGGTGTAGAACCAATTTTACAATATATCTATAGGGTAAACAACAACGAGCTGGTCGAGCTGAAGAAGCAAGTGGATGAGTTACAAGATAAGGGGTTTATCAGATCCAGTTCTTTACCGTGGGGAGCCCTGGTATTGTTTTTACCGAAAAAGGATGGATCGGTGCGCATGTGCATCGATTACAGGGCATTGAATAATCTCACTATCAAGAATAAATATACGTTGACATGGATTAATGACCTATTTGATTAGTTGAGTGGCGCTATGGTATTTTCCAAGATAGATTTGAGATCAGGCTACCACCAGGTAAAAGTGAAGCCGAAGGACATTCCAAAGACTGCTTTTAGGACTCGGTATAGCCAGTATGAGTTTATAGTGATATCATTTGGGTTGACTAATGCCCCGACGATATTTATGAATTTGATAAACAAGGTGTTCCACCAGTACCTGGACAAATTCATGGTGGTGTTCATCGTTGACATACTCATATACTCGAAGACACCGGAGGAGCACGAGGAGCATTTGCAGATTATGTTGGATGTGCTGAGAAAGGAGAAGCTATATAGGAAGCTATCCAAGTGTGAGTTCTTTCTGGACAAGGTAGAGTTCTTAGGACATATTATGACTGGTGATGGAATTTTAGTGGAGCCGAAGAAGAACGCGACATTGGAGTCTTGGAAGATCCCGAGTTCAGTAGCAAAGATCAGAAGTTTCTTGGGTTTGGTAGGCTAATACAGGAAGTCTGTGCAAGATTTTTCAAGGATGCTGAGCCGATGACTAGAATCACCAGGAAGGATGCAGAGTTTATTTGGACAGAGGAGTACCAGGTTCCTTTTGAGAAATTGAAGACGAGGTTAACGTCTTCTCCAATTTTGACGTTGTTATCAGGGTCAAGAGATTTTACTATTTATAGTGATGCATCGAGGAAAGGGCTGGGTTGTGTTCTTCAGCAAAATGGGAAAGTGATTGCCTATGCATCTAGACAATTGCATCCTCATGAGAAAAACTATTCTATCCATAATTTGGAGTTGGCAGCAGTCATCTTTGCCCTAAAGTTATGGAAATACTATTTATACGAAGAGCATGTGGAGATCTTTATAGACCACAAGAGCTTGAAGTACATTTTTATTCAGAAGGAGTTAAATATAAGGCAGTATCGGTAGCTAGAAATGATGACGTATTTAAACTTATCATTACAGTATCATTTGGGAAATCCAATATAGTTGTTGATGCCTTGAGCAGGTATCTGGTAGCTATGTTGTTAACCCAAGATTGATATTTGTTGGAGGACATGAAGAGCTTGGGCATTGAGGTGATAGTTTATGGTTTTTCCATGTAGATATGGGGGTTGCAGATACACTCAAAGTTGATGGACAGGATTAAGGTAGTCCAGTATGAGGATGTATCTCTGAGGATCATCAGAGCTCATGTGAGAGCAGGATTGGAGGATGATATTACCATTGCTGAGGTTGGTTCTTTGTGGCATGGTATTAGATTATGTGTGCCTAGTGGTGAGCTGCGTGAGGAGGTATTACAGGAAGCACATCACTCTCAGTATTTTATGCATCCAGGTGCCAACAAGATGTATTAGGATATGCAAGAGAGTGTGTGGTGGTATAGCATAAAGAGTGAAGTGGCACAGTTTGTATCCAGATGCTTAGTGTGCCAGCAGGTGAAAGCCGAGAGGCAGAGGTCAGGTGGTTTACTTCAGCCATTACCCATTCCAAAGTGGAAGTGAAAACACATTACTATGGATTTTGTGTCCGGACTTCCACGATCTCCAGGAGGAAAAGAAGAGATTTTGGTCATCGTTGACAGGTTGACCAAGTTGGCCTACTTTTTGCCTTTCAAGGTGGGTTTGTCTACGGAGAAGCTGGTAGAGATGTATGTGAGGCAGATTATTAGGATACATGGGGTTCCCGTCAACATAGTTTCAGATCGGGATAGTCGTTTTACTTCTCATTTCTGGAGGAGTTTACAGGTAAGTTTGGGCACCCAGCTATAGTTCAGTACTGCATATCATCCTCAGACAGATGGGCAGTCAGAAAGGACTATTTAGACTCTTGAGGATATGTTGTGCACCTGTATACTAGATTTTGAGAGATCTTGGGAAGTCCATGTCCATTTAGTAGAGTTTGCTTCCAACAAAAGCTACCAGGCTTGTATAGAGATGTCACCATTTGAGGCTATGTACGATCGGAGATGTCGTACTCCCTTGTCATGTGATAATGTTGGAGAGAGAGCTTCGCAAGGACCAGAGATGGTTGTGGATGCAGAGGAGAAGGTTAAGCTGATCAGAGGCAGACTTCGAGTGGCGTCGAACAGACAGTGACATTGGGCCGATAGCCATAGAAGACCTTTGGAGTTTTAGGTATAGTTTAGATTTTTTTATGCTTGATATTGCCTTTTTGTTATAGATTAAGTTTTTAAGGTTGTGTTTTTTTCTAGGTTAGTGGTATGGTATTTCTGAGAATTTCTCCGACACGAGGCACGATTTGTTTCGGTGGAGACGGAAAGCTTAGTCTACGATTCATCGGACCTTTCACTATTCTCGAGAGGGTCGATGCAGTTGCTTACATACTAGACTTTCCACCTGCATTGGAGGGAGTGCACAACGTGTTTCACGTGTCACAGTTGAGACTGTATGTAATGAATCCTAGTAACGTATTGGATCACTCAGAGATAGAGGTGGGCCCAACTCTTAGCTATCCAGAGCAGCCAGTTGAGATTTTGGATTGGAGAGAGAAGGTGCTGAGGAACCAAACTATTACTTTGGTATACGTCGCATGGAGGTATCACTCTCCGGAGGACTCTACCTGGGAGAGAGGATAAAATACGAGAGCGTTACCCAAATTTGTTTGTGCCTTGAGATATGTTCTTTCCTGATTCTGTTTTGTTTTATTTTCTGGGGGTAGTTTCATCTTTGAATTTTGAGGACAAAATTATTTTAACGAGGTAGACTTGTCAATACCATATTTTCTAGGAAAGGGTATTTTGGTCATTTCATAATTGATTAAATATTGTGCATGTTGTATATTTATTTATTTGTTGTATTATTTATTTATTGTTAGATGTTAGATATTATTTTAGACTTGTGTTAGTGGACCTAACTAGTTTAGATTAGATCCATGGACAAATATTTAATTCTAGTTAGAATTGAACCCAATAATAAGCCCAATCATTAGGAGAATAATTAATTAAGTTAAACCAATAAGACTAGAACCTTCCCTCCTTAATTATTTTCTTCATGACAAGCCCCAAGGGGTATTTTAGACTTTTCATAGTAGCTTGAGGAAGGGGGAAGGGACCGACCTAGTTAAGAATGGAGGGAAAATTTTATCTCTTCATTTTTTATTTTAAATCTAGATCTAGAATTTTTCTTTTCCAAATTTCTTTATTTTCACATAAAATTTCTTCCAATTCCTTCCCAATCACCATTGGAGGCCATTAGAATAAGGAGGAAGCAAGGATCTACAAGGAGGAAGCCAGGATCTACATGGAGGAGCAAGGATATACAAGTTGGAAGTTATTTTAATCATTAGTAACACACTATATGCTAAGGCTACCCATAGGAATTGGAATTAGGTTCATATGAGGCCTATAGAGAAAGTTATGTGGTATTTTGTGTCAATTTTGGAAGAATTCAGATATTGACATATTTTGTGTTTGTCAATAGGTCAATTAGACCAAATTGACATGTGTTTGGTTGTGTTTGGCTAGTTTTGTATCCATAATTGGATACGTGTAGGCCGTATCCCGACAATTTAGAGATACGGGTTGATTTGGGAGTTTTCCTCCGATACGGGGGGTTTGAGCATGTCATATATTTACACGGACACGTAGATGATTAGTTAACTCTTCATATTAATAATAATTATGATTATAGACTTGCTCGTGTCCTTCGAGATACATTTGGTTGTTTGGTGGAGTTATATCGCAAGCGTATCGTAGATCTAGTGTGATACGGGTGCGGTGCACTTCACATGTTTGTGTCATTGCATTTAATTCAATTGCTTTGATTATAGATATTATAATATTATAATTATAATTATTATGTGAGTTTTATATATATATATATATATATATATATATATATATATATATATATATATATGTATCATTTATAATTCTTGTTGATGTGTTGGTGATCATGGGAGAGTAAGAGTTCGTGTGTATCTCTAGTATGGTAATATGTATATATATGTATTATGATATTATAGTTATATATATATATATATATATATATATATATATATATATATGTGTGTGTGTGTGTGTGTGTGTGTGTGTGTGTGTGCGTGTGTGTGTGTATGTGTATGTGTATGTGTATATATGTATGTGAGCTTGAGGGAGAAGAAACCATGGAAAACAGTGAAAAAACTAATAAAAAACATGGAGAAAAGTAATAGAAAACAGTAAGAATAAGCAGTAATAAGCAGGCTAATAAGCTGAAAGAAGCAGTAGCAGAAGCAGCAGCAGTGACAGTAAGCAGCGACATTAAGCAGCAGGTTTAATAAGCAGTAGCTTATTGTTAAGCCGATAAGTTGGTAAGTTAGTATATATATATATATATATATATATATAAATATATATTTATATATATATATATAAGTTAATTAGTTTATATTAATAAGCTAGTAGTTTATGTATATATTGTAAATAAGTTAGATATTGAATTACCTTGAGATACCAAGGTAATGTGAAGGTATTGGATTTTACTCAAGATATTGGGTTTGTACATCAAGATGGGAGGGTAAAGGGTATGATACCGCTTTTGATTCAAAGCTAATGTATCCATTTAGCATTAGTTTAGTTAGGAGCATTATATATTATTTTTTGTATACATATTATAATATTTCCATATCTAATAAATTGCGTATCTTATGATATGGTATCTTGTTGATTTCCTAGTATCCTAGTATAGCTAGTATAGCCTAGTTACATATTGTATGGACCCAATATCTTATAGATGGACTCATACAACCTAGAAATAGCTAGTTTGACAAAGTTTGACTACTTTGACCTAGAGTTGACCTAGTTTGACTATTTTAACTTAAAAATAGCTTTATGACCTAGAAGTTGACTAGTTTAACTTATTTTTATTCCAAAATTTTGTATTGATGTAATATTCCATATTTAGGTCTTCGATGTACCGTATCGGACATCTTTGATACTGTTCATCGAATTTCAGGCGAGTACATTCTCTGATTATTTCTTATTTATGATATCCTCTATGTCTCTTATATTTATTATAGATATCCTTGATTTCTTGACACGATGGTTACACGGATTGGTATATTCGGATCTCGTCATAAGATGTTATTCTTTGGTATTTATGGTATATCTTGTGCAAGCCTTATTTCTTGTTCTTCTTGTACATATACATACAATAATTCTTGGGGAGACTTGCTACCTATCCAAAGAATTCTGTATCATAACGTACCATAGTTGGATCCACTATACCAGTCGGGGGCGGAGAGTATGTAGGGTAGATATGTGATCATATCCTCCTTGTGCATGTCTTGTTCCTTGAATAATGTTAATCATACACCGCATGTATGATTAACCAGGCCATAATCCTTGTGCAAGTTCCCAAGTCGATCACATGTTAAAGCTGGTACTCACTCACTTAGTAGTGGTATTTCTTGTTCATTCCTATGATGCTTATTCTTGTATTTATTTCCAGTATTTCTTATTGCATCTCTTGCACCTTTATATTACATCTTGTATATTCGCTCTATTTACTGTTACATAGTTTATATCATTTATTAGAACTATTGTTATTGATGTACTTTGCTTCTTTTCTGACTGGATATATTTTTCTCAGATGACACTGAGGAGTGGTACCCCACTCACTATGGGCCTCAAGATGTCGTAGGCTTAGAGCCAAAGACCTTAGTTCATGAGGGTCTCTTCCTGATTGAGACAGATGACCCAGGACTCGTAGCACAGTAGTTAGTCTCTTTTGTACTCGATTTGTCTCTAGCATATTTTTATTAGTATTTCTTTGATTGACTCATTGGATATTATTTGTCTTGTGAGCTGTATTGTGACTCTTCAGTTCTTTTATCTTATTCGTGCAATTATTCCATCTTATAGATCTGTGATTGAGTATTTATTTTACAATGGTAGCATTATTATATCTTGATTGCTAGATAGATAGTTTACCCAAAAATAGTTCTACCGCTATAGGCTGGACGTTGTTCACTACTCGTGCCCCTACGTCGTGTGCGGGTCGTGACAAATTTTTAGTGGTGGCCCACGTAGGTCTTCGAGGTCGCAATTAGTACGATTCGTAGTAGTTCTCTTATTTGAGTGCTATTATGAGCCTATTTCAGGATATATGATATAGGCTATAGAATGAGAATACTCAATCACATCTAAAAAAAACACTTTTGATTCATTTCAACTGCTCTTCCTTGATATTGATATTTGATCTTTAAACTGTCCTTCTTTGAATGTAATACATTATGTGCCATATTGATTCTTTCCTTTCGCTTTGCCTCAGGATGCCACCGAAAACTAGATCACAACTGAGAGAAGCATTTTCTGAGAGACGGGACCAGCGGCGAAGACTAAGCCCCCTATGAAGGGGACCGCAAACGGAGAGGTAGGACCCCTTGCACTAATGATTCCTGAAGTAGGACCCTATTTAGATGTTTTGGCGGTTTTCATAAATCCTCTTAGTTTGATTTTTTCTTTTCCTCTTTATAACTCTCTCTCTCTTTTGGTTTGTTTAAAAATTTGTAGACACAAAAGAAAAGGGGTCGTCCCCAGCGGGCAACCGCTTCGGTGGTTTCTTATGCCAAACAAAAAGAGGAATCTCCCTCGGTGTTTGTTGTAGGTGTCTTAGAACCAGCACCTGAGGCTTTGGGGGCTCGGGGCTTGGATGCAGCATCGGTGGAGCAGCCTCATACACGTTGGGAGCACATATATGTGGACGAAATAGAAGACATAGAGAAGGCTATGACATTGCTGGCTGAGCCACAACCTACGCCGCCACCCTCTGGTATGTCATTTTGTATCTTTATGGAAGATCAGATTTTTTGGCTTCAACTCTCGATTCTTCGAGTAAAGATGATTACCGATTGGTCTGGTTCTACAGACCCTATCTCTCCCTTGAAGACTGTGGATGTGGCCGTCGAGGAAGATGTCAAAGAAGAACAATGTGGTGGGCTTGTTCGAAGGAGGTCTAGATCTCTCCCTCGCTCTTCTGGAGGCAGAGGACACCTTGCGTGATAAATCCAGGACCCCTCAGACGTTGCAGGTTCTTCTGGTGCGATGGCTATTCCTCTAGCTATTGTTATCGGGGACTCTGTGACTAAAGCTTCTCGGGATAGTGGGGTGGTAAGCCATCATGATGAGGTCATTCTCGTTCTTGAGGTTTATGGGTCACCTCCCAAAGCTGTGGTGACATGGTCTAGGGATGGCGTACTGGGGGGAGTCGATGTAGCAAGGCACCCTGTTACTTCTGTTCCCAATCTTGGTAATACTCCAACATCTGTGCCTCAGCTACCGGGTATCTAGGCTCTTCGTGCGTCCATGAAATATTGGCTCACAAACAGGACCGCTGGTTGCTCCCCAACTATTGTTTTGTCTTCAAGGTTTTTGAATACCGTTGTGCCGCCTGTTGTGCCTGTGGCCTCTTTTTCAATTCTGCCACCCTTGACTCTGGCTACATTGTAAGAGATTGATGAGACCGTCAAGCTTTCCATCTGGAGCTTCCACATGATCTTGAATCAAGAGATCGAGGGCGTGTTGGAGCGCAACAAATCTTTTGCCTGGGCAAGGCACTTTAATGAGGTCCAGGTCCATTCTCTAACGGGTATCCCTTGTTTTGTGGAGATGGCCGACTTTCTGGGCCATAAACTAAGAGGTGGAGAAATTTTTAGCAGAGCTGCGACAGTATCAGCAGGAAAACATAAGAATGCTGATCTCCCATGAATATAACGAGTTCTCAAAGAAGGTAGAGACAGAGAAGGCCTTCTTTTCTTTGTCTATAGAGTGCTTGCAGCGTGATCTCCGAATTTTTTGAAAAAGGCATGATAGGCTGGGCGATCTCAGAGAGGAGTGTCTTTTCAGGCAAAAGGACCTGATTGAACAAATTAGACGGCTCCAGATCAAGCTTGATGCAATAGGAAATAGGTTACGGGAGGTCCAGCAGGAAGCTGAGGCCATCCGCACTGATGAGAACCAAATAGTGCAGAACACGGCTGGCATTGAGGTTCTGGTGCAACAGCTAGAGGACAGACACGGGTCCTACGCTTGCTATGAAGATCCGGAGGTTATGGCCTAAGAAGTTGAGCGCCAGGCTCCGAGATGCCTGGATGGTCGTATTGCTCATCTCCATTAGCGAATAGCAGAGTTATGCTCCAACTCTTAGCACCAGTAGTTCTCTTTTGCTTTTTGTGTCTTTATTTTGCATTCGGGCTTGGGATCTTGATAATCCCCCAAAATATAGTTTTGCTTTTAATCTCTCTTTGTGAAAAAAATAAAAGTTATCCTATCTGTTTTGTAATTTATTTGTTTTAGCTTTAGGTATCGTACGAGAGGTAATATGAACATAGTACAGTACCGTGGCATTTAAGGATATTCCACTGGGGACTCTTTAGTGAACTTATTATTTTTTGCGCACTAGGGTGCAAGTAATAAGTTCAAAATAGGCCTTGCCAAAGGTGGCAAGTTTGGGGGACTTAAAACCATTGGTGCACTTAAATTTAAGTACAGGTGTTAAGTTTATACGGTAATCGATATCAAAAGTACAGTGGACGTGACGATCGATAGCCAAACTCGAAAGGTTTGTTCAGAGGTGCGAAGGACATGGCAAATACTACTGGGAGGAGGTGAGAATGATAGCTCAGAGGTGACGTAGACATGAGCTGAATCAACAGTCTTACCGAAAGGTTAGGTACGATCCTGATATTTTTGTGGAAGGAGAAGAAAGCACGCCAGAAGTAGTATAGACGTGGCTATTTGCTTCCATTAAGGAAATTCCACTAGGGGACTCTTGGTGGACATATTATTTGTTGCACACATTAAGGACAAATAATAAATTCAAAAATAATCCCTATCAGAGGTAATATGGACGTGATAGATTTTGTGGACCCATTACTTTTTGTGCATGTTAGTGCAAGTAATAGATTTAGAACAAGTCGTGCCAGAGGTAATATGGATGTGGCAATTTTTGTGGACTTAACACCGTTAGCGTGCTCTGGATCGTGTATGGGTGATAAGTTTAGATAACGACCAATATCAGAGGTAATATGGACACGATAATCGATAGTCAAAACCTGAAAGGTCTGCTCAGAGGTAATATGGACATGGCAAACTCAGCCAGGTAGAAATTTTAGGGCAGCAGTTCAGAGGTAATATGGACGTCAACCAATGTCCAAGAAACTCGCTGAGAAGCGATTTGCGGAGTGTGGTCTATCCGAAAATAAAGATAGACCTGAGGATTGTTCTGTTGGAGAGATTGGTAAGACGATAGCTCAGAGGCAATATGAACATGGCTAGCATATAATAGGATTGGTTTGAGTGGTCACTACGTGAGTGTGCATGTGGAGCTGAGGACTGCTCCACTGGAAAGAATTTGAGGATCCATTATCCGTTGTGTATCCAGGACTCCTTAATACAAATAATGGCTTAATAACGATGATTCATATAGGAGAAGTGCATATTGTGCTGATACACTTGTTAGGGCTAAAAAATATAGGCATGGTACATTTTATATTTGCTGGAGAATTTTTCCCTTGATTATCAATTCTTCGTTAGGCTTTGCGAGCCTATATGCACTATTGAATCGAGAAAACACTGTCCTTGATGTCTTTGATAGAAGGTTGGATCAAGAAAATATTGTCCTCGATGTCCGTATTGTCAACCATGGCTAGAAGTTTAAGATTTTAGAACTCTAGCCCTACAGGTTGTTGTCTTTTTGGAGTAATGGCGCATACTAGCATCTCCATATCCTAGCCCTCTGCGAGTGCTGTTGTAATAACTGTCGAATTATAAAGGAATACGTTATCATTTACCAAAGATCATACCTTCAGGTTTTGGAGGTCATAGCCCATCTTTTGTATGAGACGGAGTGATTGTTGGCTATAATAATGTAACTGTGCCAGCTCATCATTTGTTGAATTGAATACTATTGATGAGTTAGCTTGTGCAGAATAAGAGGCTTTGTGCACGAGAACGCTGCCACATATACACAAGAGATTTGGCCCAGTTGTGCTCGTAGGATCACTGCCCGTACGCGCGATTGTCTACCACGCCAAGGACCACTGCTTGTCGCATATTTTTGTATATCGCGCAGGGGAACACTACATGTTGTCCATAAGGATTTGTAATACAGATAAGTACTATTATGTGCGTATGAAGTATGATATGTCCTTGCGTTGAAGACTTGCTCGGATGCGTATAATAGAATGCTACCTATCATGCGCCATTGCTGATGAGTCATGTGAGACTTGGCTCTTGTGCACATGGAGAATTATTGAGCTGTGTTGAGCATCCGAAGTCTATAATTTATATTTTTTGAGGAAAGGATCATGCGACCCGGCCTGTATTGCTTTTCTTTTGACCTTGTCGTTGAAGGTACTTTGATGTCGGGAGCCTCATAATCTTGCTGGTAGGTAAGGTCCGACTTGGTTGCCCCTGCCCAGGCCTCCTCAGCGGTGGAAGAAACCATGTGGCAGGACTTGGTTTTTTGTGCTTTAGACTTGAAGGCGGAATACGCTGCTTGCTGCATCAAGTCAAGAACAAGAACCGGGTGGACCCATATTATCTTGCCCTAATGTATAGTAAGAGTTATCAGCCCGGCTGCTCGGTCATGAGCTAATAAAAGATTGACTACCTCCATTATTGCCCTCGGGATAGGTATGACTCTGCCCTGGACTTTTGTCACTGGAAAGTTACCGAACTAGAGGGACACCATATTGGCAGCAACCATCTTGTCATCGAAGTCCAAGGTAAGGGCTTTAGTGTCAAGCAAGCGTTGGATGTACCGCTTGAGGGTGTACCAGTCCTTCGTCTCATGGTGGACATAGCGATGATAGTGGTAGCTTTTTGGATTGTCTATCTCCCCTACCTCTACAGGACGTTTGACGTCGGGGAGCCGAAGCTTGCCACCCTTCATCAACACATCAAAGATAGGCATGACGTCGTTATCTTCGAAGGAGTAAGTCTCCTGGGGCTTTGGAACCCCAACCGACTTTTGCTTAGGATTCTTGGTTATATTTGCCACCGGGGCCTGCTTTCCTTTTTCCTCACGACTGTTGTTGCCGTCGTTGTTGTTGTTGGGACTTTTTCCCCTATCATCCATGACAGTGATCTGTATGCCTAAGAGTCAATCATCCTTGACCTTCTTCTCGGTGTTGACAACATTTATAATGAACACAATCCAGTCTTTAAACTAACTATTACCCATCGAGAGGCTGACTGTCAAAAGTTTGTTTCTCCGGCACATCTCCATCAATGTCGTCTCAAAATTGCCAAAAGGCAGCCTCATCGCAGCTTGTCAGAACCGCTGGGGACGACTTTCTCCAGAATCTAGCAATACTTCCCCAGAATTATTTTATTGTACTTAACATCCTCGTATAGGATTATTTGTACTTTTTTCTTTTCTCGTTTGCAAGCAAAAGTTTTGTATAAACCTTTTGTTTATCCAAACAAAATGGCGACTCTGCCGGGGACGAATTTCTTCTCTAACGAGAAAGCAATTGCTCAACACGATGTTGTATCCATCGGATCGACGAAGAAGGCTTTGGTCGTCCAGTTTGACCAATCTGCCTATGAAGACATGCTTCATACATGGGGTAGTTCTCATTCCTCCTCTATCCATAACAATAGGAAGCTGCATAAAGTGTGGATGCCTAAGACGTCCTCTACCCTTCCTGCAAGTTCTTATTCACTGATCAACAAAGTTGTGACAACACAGCCAACACGCCCTATGCGTAAAACTTTGTCTCCCGTCTGTGACGTAGAAGACAAAACTTCTGATAATGCCACAGTGCCAATCCAGAAGTCTCAAACACGCCCTGTGCGTAAACCTTCGTCTCCCGTCTGTGATATGGTAGACAAAATTTCTGGCAAGGCCTCAGTGCCAATTCGGAAATTTCAAACACGCCCTACACGTAAAATTACATCTTCCGTCTATGATGAGGCAGATGTACCCCTCGATCACATCAAAGAAAAATAAGTGATAAAACCTTCAACCTCTCAGCTTTTACGCCCACAAGAGAAGAAAGTTCCCACTTTACAGATTACGCGTGACGCTGAAAGCCATTTGAGGACTTTCCCTATTTTACGCGAACCTATGCAAAAATCCAAATTACACCAGGATAGGTTTGTCCGCGTAAAGAAGACTCATTTCACGGGAAGATATGCTCCTCAGACAGATGATGGATCATATGCTACTCATATTGGTGGACTGTTGTATTCCTATGGCAGAGAAAGGGTTATGGTTCCTAATCTACACATTCTTACTGATGTAAAAAGGCAGAATAAGCCTTCTTCTTCTTCTGGTAATCTCCCTGATTTGCATAATTTCTTGATCCAGAAATGCAAAGACAGGGGATCTTCTAATATGTCTATCACACCCCCTAGAGAACATTATTGTAATAGTCATAAGGTTGTAATTAACTGTTGTTGTTCTAAAGCAAAACGGTCAATGTTCGACCGATTGAACTATTCTTTGTCATTACAGGAAGAAGAACCAATATTTGTTTCAGAAAACATGGCTTCGCATATTCTTAGAGGAAGGTCGAGTTCAAGACGTCATCCCTCCAGAACTCCAAGCCAGAGGAGATTTGACAGACTCATTGAGACTTTTGAAGAAGGTGTTTTTCGAAATACTCGCTCGAGGTCACGAGAATCAGCTTCATATTCTTCAGATTCTGACACTGGGAATCGCCAGTTTTCTGAACCAGATACTGAAAGTATGGATTCAATCTCTACAGAGATATATACTAATCACTCAGTGGAATCTAGAGAAATGGGAGTTTATGTTGTTGGAGATGAACATGAAGAATTGTCCCCATTAGGAAGTACTAAACGATGCATCACTGCATTGGAAACATCACTTAAAGAAATGCATACCATGATGGAGAGTATGCACCAAATGATGGTGACTCAACATACAACTGCAATAGCTCAAACACCTATTCCTCCGACTCAACTACGTGTGGGGGTAGACATACCACCAGCCAATGCAAGCCAAGAGCCTGTTCAAAATCAAGAATCAGTTGCTCCTCAACCTCTTAACTCGGAGAATGTATTACCTCCTGTTGGAGTTACAATACATCCAATCTCTCACCTTTCTACTGTCCCTCTCCCATCTGAAGATCCAATACAAGTAGTTCGAGAATTGAAAGCCTAATTTGATGCTTTAAAACCTAAAAATCAGCTCAAGAAGTTGGGAATTAACCAGCCATATCCAGCTATCTGGGATGAGATCATTTTCCCACCAAAATATAAACCACATGCTATGGTTTTGTTTGAGGGAAAGACGTCGCCAAGCCAGTATATGAACTATTTCAATATGATGACGGTATTGTTGCAAGAAAATGATGCCCTTTTCACTCGAGTGTTTAAAGGCTGTCTGTCTGGAGTAGCTTACCAATGGTATCGTAGTCTACCTGACAACTGCATTACTTCATTTGAAAATTTGAAAATTTGAAAACTTTATTCTTCGCTCGATTCTACGAGGGAGGAATGGACATGTCTATGTTATCACTCATTAAAGTAAAGCAGAAGAAAAAAGAAAACGTTCGTACTTTTATTGTACGCTTTCGTCAGGCTACTTTATATATGCCTCCTGGAGTTCCAGAATCAGCCTTGGTGGACATTTACAGAAAGAACCTACTCCCACTGATCTCAGTATTTATGGGACCATATCAGTTCCATGATTGGCCCTCATTTATCATATCGGCAGTAGCCGCTGAAGATAATAGTCGGAAGGCTCGTGACAACGGAATCATGATCTCTACCTCTGAGAAAGGGAGGCGTTCATCCTCCAATAATGACAATACTCATAGTTCAAAAGGAAAGGAAGCCCTGACAATCAATACGTCCAGACAAAATACTCCGGTAACTACGTAGACGAATTCTGGAACTTCCAAACCTAGAGAAGAATATTCTTTTGACGACAATGATATTCCAAGCATATTTGATTGTCTAGTCAAAAGTAGCAAGCTTACTCTATCAGAGATAAAGCGTTTGAATAAAGTCAGTAGTACAGATAATCCTAAATACTTTATTTTTCACAGATACATACATCACCCCACAAAGGCATGATATGTTCTGAAAAGAAAAATCCAGGAGTTGATCGACGCCAAAGTCATCACTTTGCATAATAACGAGAAGACGGTCACTGCAAATATGATCTCACTCCAATTTGGCAATTTTCCCTCTCAAGAAGTACCGGATGGTATGGTACCTATTCCACGGGTAATGATGGATATTGTTAATTTCCCTCCTACCAGGGGTCAAAATCAAGATTTAGTGCCCCTAACTACCAAGCGTGGGGAGATCATGTGGGTTCACCCTGATCTAGTATCAGAAATTAAGGAAGAAACTAAAGCTGCTAAACCTAAGTCTAAGAAGAATTCAAGATGTAAACCATGTCATATGGTTAGAATATCCCCGGCATCGGAAAAAGAGGCTTTAGCAACCAGAATACGATCAGGAAAAGCCTACCTCAAAGAATATGAAGGGAATCAGGAAGAAGCAACGACAGACACTTCAGCTACCAAACCTCCAGAGTCTGAACCTGTAATACCAGAGGCAGGTCCTTCTAAATCAATTTCTGTGGACAAAGGCAAACAAAAAGAAGTTCGTTTCGATAAACCTCTAAAGAACACTCAAAACAAAGGTTTAGAGAAACCGTATAACTTTGACATCTTGGCTTAGTTGGCTAATACTCCAGCCAGATTGTCCATTTTGAGCTACTTTATTTATCCAAAGACACTCATCAAGCCTTGAGTGAAGCATTAATGCAAGCAGATGTATGATTGACTCAACTCAAGTCCCCTGATAAAGAGTCTGTGGCATGTCCTCAATGCCATAGTGTGATGGAAGCAATCCCTAACATCACTTTCACTCAAGAGGATATGTTGTTGAAGCATAACAAACACGACGGGCCTATTTATTATATAGGATACGTCGACTCCATTGAGGTAGACCGGATTCACATAGATCCGGGATCGTCAATCGTATTATCCCTCATAGTCTGCTAAGACCATTGAGAATTCCTACCAATGAATTGGCTTACACTACCACTACAATTGTGGGCTTCAATGCCAGGAAAAACAGACCATTAGGGAAAATTCGTCTGAGAATCCAGATTGGTGATCTTAGATCATTGGCTACATGCTATGTCATTGATTCGGAGGTGTCTTACAATATTCTGTTGGGTAGACCATGGATCCATGAACACAATATTGTTCCTTCAACTCTACATCAATGTTTTAAATATGTAGATACTCAAGGAACAGTAAAAATAGAATTTGCTGATCTCAATTCGTTCAAAGGAGTTGAATCCTACTATTCTGATGCCATATTGTACACTCAAGACTATATGAAAGAGGTGTCAAGCAAAATAGAGGAAGAATTCCACCATGAGCCAGGAGAACCATCTGCTGAGCAACCTTTGTCGATCCAAGTGAAAGGACGGATTACCCGTCCAAAAGTCTTGGAACCTATGACTATTCACGTAGGCAAAACAAAGTCGGCAGGAGGAAATGATCCTCTAGTGATCAATCTGAACAAGAAACCTCCACCTTTGGTCATTGACCTTAGGTGCAATAAGCAATTAGCTGATGTAAATATAAATAGGGACGTGTTTGTTGATGATAATAAAGATTCTGTTTTCCAGTATATTGACGCCCAATTTCCTAATAAAAAATCTTATATAGTAATATCATCGAAAAATGATGAAGATATGGATCAAGAGGAAATATGGTATAATACAATTAACAAATTTTCTCCTCATAAAGATATAGAACCCATAGCACAAAAATTCTTAGAAGCTATATACTTCTATCATCCATATATGTGAGAAGTAGCATCAACATCTAATGTCGTCATGACATATGGGCCACATAAAGATTCTGTCTTTATTGTTCTACCTACTCGCAACGATCAGCATCAAATAGTCTTCGGTCGAATGCGGAATAGACCGATTGTACAAGAAGAATCCCACGAGTCTGATAATAGGAAAATACAGATCCACAGATATAGCCCACAGGCTTTAAAGATTATGCAAAATATGGGTTATGATTTGAAGTTAAAGAAAGGCCTCAATTATGGAAAAGGCAGACGAATACCGTTGTATGGTGATCCTTACTATCAACGAACTCGTTTAGGGTTAGGGTATACCACATCTCTTACAACTCCAAACAGCTCTGAGTCAAGTGATGAGACCATTTCCTCTTCTCAAAATGATTTATCATCCTCCGATTCAGATGATGAATTTGAACTGGGATTATCAGTAAATATGGTGTTGACAGATTCCCTAGAAACAGAGGAACAAGAATCTGAACCATTTAAAAATGAATCTTGGGGATAGCAAATGGATACACAATGGGAACTCCGGTTCGAACAAAAAGAACCACCCACTGAAGATAAGGTTATCCAAGTTAATGTTGGGGATGAATTTTCACCAAAGCTGATATTTATCAGTAATAATCTTTCGGAAGAAGAAAGAGAAGAAATGATCCAACTGATAAAAGAATATATTGATGTCTTTGCTTGGAATTATGAAAATATGTCAGGTCTTGATCCAAAAGTGGCTACGCATAAACTCAATATATTGTCTAATTCAAAGCCTGTAAAGCAACAACAACGATGGTTCTGCCCAGATATGATGGATGCCATTGAAACTGAAGTTAAGAAATTAATAGCCTGTAGGTTCATCCGGGAAGAACAACATCCTGATTAGGTCGCTAATATTGTCCCAGTTATGAAGAAAAATGGAAAAGTGCGTGTGGTTTTGAGATCTAAATGTGGCCTGCCCTAAAGATGAATTCCCTCTTCCCATTACAAATGTCATGATTGATAATACGTATGGTTTTGAGCATATGTCTTTCATGGATGGATTTTCAAGATATAATCAAATTAAAATGAATCCCGAAGATGAGAAGCATACTGCTTTTCGTACACCGTTAGGAGTATACTGCTATACAGTCATGTCTTTTGGATTAAAGAATTCCGGGGCCACATATCAACGAGCTATGAGTAACATATTCCATGAGCATTTATGCAAAACGGTAGAATATTACGTTGATGATATTGTTGTCAAAAGCTGCCTCAATGATAATCACATTCAAGACTTGAAGACAATATTTGATTTGATGCGCCAATATCAACTCAAAATGAACCCTACAAAGTCCTTTCTTGGTGTATCCAGTGGCAAATTTTTGGGATTTGTTATTACTGCTAAAGGCATTCAAGTTGACCCTGATAAAATAAAAGCTATCCTAGAAATGCGATCGCCCCATAATCTCAGAGAACTTAGGGGATTTCAGGGTCTTCTAGCTTATATCAGGAGATTCATATCCAATCTTTCTGGAAGATGTCAACCTTTTTCTCGTCTAATGAGAAAAGGTGTGTCATTTGTATGGGACAAAGCCTGTCTACAAGCATTTAATGACATCATATGCTATCTTACTAATCCTCCAGTTCTGGTGCCTCCTGTCATAGGAAGACCATTTTTGCTCTATGTTCGAGCAATGGATCATTCTTTAGGGGCTCTCCTCGCACAGAAGAACAATGAGGGTCATGAACAGGCTATGTACTATCTGAGCAGGATGATGGTCGGAGCAGAACACAGGTATAACCCAGTAGAAAAAGAATGCTTGGCCCTAATATTTGCCATTCAGAAGACGCGATATTACGTGACAGGCAAAACTATTCATATCATATCCAGAATCAACCCACTTCGGGTATTGATGAATAAGCCAAGTATTCTTAATTCTCGACTCGCGACTTGGGAAATGTTATTGACACCGTATGATATGGTGTACGTCCCTCAGAAATTCGTGAAAGGTCAAGCTTTGGCTGATATCTTAGCTGTCCATCCAATTCCAGAAACCTCTAAATTATATGATGACATTTCCGATAAAGTTACAGAATATAATTTGGCAATGGAAGGTGATACATGGCAGCTATTCTTTGATGGTGCTTCCAGAACCGGTCCCAATGGAAACGTGGTTTCAGGTGTAGGGATTGTTCTGGTGACTCCTGATAAACTCATCATTTATCAAGCATATTCTCTTAGTGAACCATGCTCTAATAATGTGGCAGAGTATAATGCTCTATTAATTGGGCTTCAAGTTGCTAAAGAATTGGATGTTGAGTACTTGGAAGCTTTTGCTGATTCTCAGCTGATCGTCAATCAGGTCAGAGGAATATATGAAGTCCGCAATCCAGATCTCATTCCTTATCACCGAACAACAATCGAGATAGCAATGTCTTTTAAAGAATTCTTCTTAGAACATGTTCCTTGATCTCAAAATTTGGAAGCTGGTGCTCTGGCCAGTCTAGCTGCAGATCTAGCTATTCCTATAAGAAGGCAGAATTCGGTGATCCTTCTTAACAGAGATTTGTATTGTATAAAAAAATTTTTTTACATAGAACGTAGCTATGTTATAAACATGGTTCCTCCTAATAGAGATTGGAGAAGTCCTTTATAGACTTCGTGCCATATAGAATCTTACCAGAGGATCCTAAAGAAGCAGCATCTTTCAAAATACGATCGCTATGTTTCTATTTTGATGCTTCTTCACAAAGTTTGTATCGTCGAACATATGATGGACTATTGTTACGATGTCTCTCGGGTGATGATGCAAGGCGGGTTATCCGAGAAGCTCATGATGGTGTATGTGGAGCACATCAACTCGGTCCTAAGTTACAGGATCATATCAGGAGGATGGGCTACTACTGGCCTACTATGATTGCAGATGCCATAGAATATGCAAGAAAATGCAAAGCCTGTCAGGTTCATGCAGATTTTATACATCAACCTTCTGAATATTTACATCCTATTATTTCATCATGGCCCTTTGAAGCATGGGGTATGGATATCATTGGTCCTATTCATCCTTCATCTTCTAGAGGACATTAGTTTATATTAGCTATCACTGATTATTTCTCCAAATGGGCGAAGGCAATTCCTCTTTCTGAGGTAAAGACATTCAATGTGATCAGCTTTATCAAGCATCATGTAATTTATCGCTTTGGGATACCCCGGAGGATAATTCATGACAATGGGCCTCAATTCATCAGTCAACCATTTCACCGATTTTGCGATAAAAATTAGATACAAAATATGGCCTCAACGGCATATAATCCTGCTGCAAATGGTTTGGCAGAAGCCTTCAACAAAACCATTATCAAACTCTTGAAAAAATTTGTCTCTTCGAACAAAAAAGATTGGAACAAAAAATTACGGGAATGTCTGTGGGCATACCGCACAACAGTACGAACACCAACTGGTTATACTCCGTTTTTATTAGTTTACGGGTGTGAAGCAGTTCTCCCTATTGAAATTCAAATTCCATCACTCAGAATAGTAGAGCTAATGAGCTGACTAAGGAAAATAATGATCGTTTAAGACTTCAAGAGCTAGAAGGGTTAAACGAAAAACGCCTTCAACTCAACAGCGCATTGAGTTCTGCCAAGCACGCATCTCCAGAGCTTTTAATCAAAAAGTGAAGGAAAGAGTGTTCAAAGTTGGTGACCTAGTTTTAGCTGTGAAGAGGCCAATGATCATTACACATAAAAGTAAGGGAAAATTTTAGCCCAAATGGGAGGTCCCTTATATGATTGAAACAATATTTTTAAATGTCGCTTACAGATTAGCCAAGCCTAATGGAGATTTGATAATGGCTCATATCAATGAAAAATTCCTGAAGAAGTATTACGCTTGATCTCCCTTGCTTAAATGGAGTATGATAAAGATTTCATTCTGATGATACTATGTACAAAGATTAGTTGAATTATATTCTATCATGTTCATATTACCTCTGAATAGATATGTTTAATTAATTTGAAACTTTAAAACATATCATGTCCATATTACCTTTGATAGTATTTTGTATACAAATTTAGTTGGATCATATTCTATCATGTTCATATTACCTCTGAATAGATATATTCAGTAAAAACAGTTACCGAAAGTATATCATGTCCATATTACCTCTGATATCACTTTCATCTTAGCCTATCATTTATATTCTAATAATAAGTGATGGGTCCACAGAGTCAGAAAATGTGTCTTTATTATCTCTGAGAATAACAAATTATATGGTAAAGAAGGAGCAAAAAAGTACATAATCCATCATTGTGGAGAAGCAGTTAAATCACGAATTTGTTGTGCTAAAGCAGCCATCCTTTCGTTCCTGGAGTTTAAAACTTTGGTGCGAGCCAGTTCCTGTCTTGCTTCGTCATTACTCAAAAGAGATAGTTCAGACAGAGAATCAACAAAACTTGCATGGATGACACCCACATGTGTCAAGTTCTGTTGAGCTGTATTCACTTGGCCCTCCAATACATCATGAACTAGTGATGCTTTGAGAAGCCTCTCCTTTGTTTGAGCAAGTTCAGCTTCTCGTTCTTGAATCCTCACTTCATATCCCTCACATTCGGTACGGCACTGAGCTAGCTGAGGAATACTCTCCACCAATACTGCTTACTCTTTCTCCATCTCTTGTTGCTGTTCCTGAATGGATTTGTTTAAGATTTCTGCCTTCTGAGGAAAATCTGAAGTTAGTGGGTCATACTCAGCCCGAACCAAGTTATTGATGCTGCCTCTGGATAATTGCAAATATTCGTTAATGGATTATTCTAAACTATTAACCACTTGATCTAGCGTATTAGCTCTGTCAGCGTCATTAAAATTTCTAATTTGCGCTATAGTGAGCTTGGAAGACGTCTTCAAAGCATCAAAGCTTAGATTCTTCTCTAGCACCATGGATATTAATTCTTTTAAAGTGAGGTAGAATATGCTAGTGTATTGTTCAAGTAGCATAGCAAGGCTCGAATGGAAGCTGGGGGTGGCCGCAATATCAGTAAATCTTCTTTCTGGAATGACTGCAGAAGATGTTGCCACGGTCGTTGCTTCAACATATGGCGCAACAAAAGAAGAGACACCAATAATAGTTGAAGTTGTTGGCATACTCGACGAAGGTATATTTCCAATGATTGGAGGCATAGTCGAGGTGGTTGGTTCATCCACCTCTGATTCTATTTGAACTGCTGCAGGCGGGATTATATCTGAGAATGTCGTGGATGAGGGATCAACGGTTTCAAGGCACACTTCTTCGACAGTGGTCACAGCGGTTTCAGTAACTGGATCCGCAACGAAAGCAGAGGTTGTTTCAGCTCCTCCTTCCCCAGAAATGTCTTTGCCTGAAAATAAGATAAGAGAAAGTTAATATCAATTTGATGTTAAATTTTTCCAAAAAAAAAGCGTAAAGACAATATTTACCCATGGCCGATGGTATGTATATTGTGTCTGCAGCCTGTATATCTAAATCATTTCTTAATGATGCTAAACAAGCTATAATACCTGGAGAGGAAGGTACACCAACTGACGCTTGAGGGTCGTCATCCCAGTCATCACCCAAATCTACTCGAGGTTCATCAGGTGTAATCTCACTTAAAATATTTACAGATGAAGGAGGGGCTAGTCCCATTATTTGTCTTATAAGCGATGATAAAGGTATAGGGATTATTAGAGAGCTCGGCCTCGAAGGCGATAGAGAAGCATCACCAGTAACGGTGGTAGATGTAATTGCGACAGTAGTCATTGGCAAAGAATTTCCAGCACTTTCGGTTAGGACTGTGGAGGCTCCTTCTTTAAAAGGCGAAGGACGATGAGGGGATATAGGATCCCTAATCACAGAATCATCCCTAATAGGGGAAACAATATGTTCACTCCTAGAAGAGGCCCCCTTGGTGGAAGTCTTTTTAGGACCTTTAGTAGTTTGCTTCTTCTTACGAGGGTAAGGCTCTTTCTGAGTAGAAGCCTTTCATTTATTAGAAATTATAAGAGACTCTACTGGTGGAGCTGTTACGCCTCTCAGTAATATCAATAAATAATCATCTGCCCTAGTAGGTTCATCGCCTTCATCAGAGGAGACAGATGGTATCTCCTCTCTTCCAGTAGATTTATGGAAGGACATTCTGAAACTTTTATATACATCAAAATCACGATGGAAAGTATTAATGGACACATAAAACTATGCGTATGAATGAAGAATGCGCAATTCCATGGAGAGAGAAGTCGCAGGAACAGCAAAGGTTGCTCCAGTACAACCCATGATGAAATAATGCCATCCTCTAGCTCCATCAATAAGCCCACCTTTGAATTTAAAGTTGGTGATGAGATTTTCCACGTGCAATTGATCATATCCAAATTGTCTGGCAAAACGGCTGGGCAGATAAGGTTCCAAGTAGCAGTGATCCCCACTTCTTTCTATACAACAGGTGTGAAAGTCTAATACAGACCAACCAGTAAAATGCTTCAGGAGAAATAATAGACTTCCCCTGACCTATATCATAAAGTTTAGTCCCCTGGTGATTAATATGTACAGGTGGAACGATACAGAAAAATTTCCAACTATGGGCAAAGTTCAGTGCTAGTCGATAATCTATGACGCTACTCACATTCCAAGAAGAATTATTGTAATTCAACAGAAAGTTATTGCCCGAACCACTGGCAGATCTGGGAGACATCACTCTGGTATTATGAAGGATTAACCATCCCATCAGATATAAGAATGGTAATTCCACTCTGGGATATCCTTCGCGCTGAGTGGTATTGGCCAGCAGTCCATCAGTAATAGCCCTCAGGCCAGCTTGTATCATGCATACCATGGCAGGGAGTAGGCACAATCTTGCTCCAAATACCAAATACAATGCGGGCCATAGGGTGTTGCGATGAATACGGTCTGCAGACGCAATGCCAGGCACCACCCATCGGCGTAGCCAAATAGAAAGGAAGCAAGCCAGTTGAGCTTCTTTTGACAGAGGCTTTCGACAATACCTCATATAACTGTAGGCTTTGGTCCCTGCAGGATAACTATCAATATCTTCATTAAGAACACAATCTGGAGCTTCTGCATCTTCAATAAGGTGATCTATTGTGTTGGCATTAAGAATACTCAGAAGCTTCAAAGGTTGTCTTTGACATCTACAACTTTGTCCTGCTTGGCATTTCTAGCCTGATGGAAGAAAAGGTAAGATACCCATTTGTTAATATGAGCTAAATCAGAAGGCTATCTATAAAAAGTGGTGCATGCAAGATAGTGGCTCATCAGTTCTTGGTATACAGCCACTGCCCGAGGGTTGGTATCCTTCAACTCTCTATTGGTGGGAACGTATTCTTTATAGGGAGTGTCTCCCATTGGTAGTTTTGAGATATCTACCATCTCATGAAGTGCTAGGCCCAACTCACCTAATGTAGTGGTGAAAGTCCCAGTAAATGAGTTATATCGCTCCATCAAAGCTAAGAATAAATTTGTGTTGATAGGCAGTCCAATACTAGTAGCACTGACAGCATCAAATAAGTTGATACTTTCTAGCTCCATTTGAAAGTGCTTTAGGGCCCATGCAGTTAATCTGGCCCATCGAAGATTGTAGGGGATAAGCCATCCACTGGTGCGAGGGTTAATTTTGAGATATACTCCTCCCTGTCCCATGAATTCATTGTAGAAAGTTACTATTTGAAATGGCTGGATCAAAGAAGACCCTTCACTAGGGACGCTGCCTGGTAGTAAACCTCTGAAGGGCACAATAGGACCTGAGGGACTACTTACGAAGGATCCTCGGTTTAATCTTTTCTTATAGAAGATATTTCTTGCTGGCCATGAAGATCAGGAGTCAGATTCCATGCCATCCTTTTGGGATGTGTGGCATGAAAGAATGCAGAAATGGGGTAGTCTATGAACATCTTTAGCAAGTACATAATAGTGCCCTCAACAGAAAATAACCAGTCTTCCTTCTTGGGCTTTGTTTGGGATTGCTTATCAATAGCATCTCCAAATAAGAATGCTGATTTCTTATACTCGGTTCCATCTATGTATGTCAAGGGTTTCCTGCTGATCATAGTTAGCAACATTCTTTCTCCTTGGGCCAAGATCAGAATTCCCCTTTCTTTAGGATACTCATTTCCAGAGATGGGGAAAGTTATATGGGACAAGTCTTCCAAGTAGCAGAACCCATTACTTCAGCCAGAGGGGGGATCTGTAGGTCCACTGCAAAAAAGCAAGAGAATAACTCAGTTTTATGCTGGAATTTACTTTCAGTGCGTAAAACACAAGGTGTTACATTTGCGCGTAAAATTAATGATGACCACAAGTAAAAATCTTGCAGTATACACCAAATTTAACAGTTTGAGATTTTCACGCCAGATTGCAAAATATGGAGTTTTACGTTGACACATTAAAATGTGGGCATATTGATAAAATAAATTATCTCTCTGCATCATCTTCCTCAAAGAGTTCTTTTAGCACAAAAGATAACTTTGCGCATACACGTATAACGTGCACGAAGGGTTTTTATTTCTCGAAGTTTTACCTGTGATGTCCGGTGCACAGCTAGACAGCGGAGCACTTCGTTCAGAACGAGGCTCGCTTGGTCTAGTAGGAGTCGCTCGTGCTTGATCAGATGAGCGGGATGATGAAGTGGCTTGCTTTTCTTTAGCGGTGGAGGTCTATTTTGGTGCCATGGCAGAAAAGAAGGGTTTTTCAGAAAGAGATGAAGGGTTTTTCTCTCTCATGACCTAGGCCTATTTATAAAGTTCAAATTACTCTTTGAATCCTTAACCAAATCTAATTTTATCGTAGTCATTTATGGTTTGGGATCACGTCAGCAGATAATTTGAAAAGGAAGACAAATAGTCATGCTGCATAAGGGATCCATCAGATGCTATGATCTATGAATTTACACACAGAGTAATGATCCATGTACAGAGCAAGGATCCATGATTTTACGCTCAGATGCTACGGATCTATGATTTTACGCGCAAAACAAATATCTTAAATTACACGGGACAGATCAGTTAGCAGAATACGCGTATATATTGATAATCTGAGTTTTACGCTCGAGAAAACCAGTTAAAAGAGTTTATGCAGAAAATGCTCTTTTATTTTAAGAATCAGCATTTTTTTTAATTCCATATTGTTTATAGACATTGTAAGGGCCTAAAATACGCAAATATTAGCGTTTGCAAACAGACGACGAGTATTCAGTAACTTCTCTTCTTCTTCAATCGAGAGGACTTCATCAGACGAAGGGCCAAGGAGTTCCCTGAAAATGTCTGTCTTTATTGGCGATGACTTTTCTTCCTTGGCCATTGGTAGTTCATTCAAAGTTTGGCTAGGATATTTTACATCTAGTTCAAGGATGGCCTGTTCGGCGGACATTTCTTGCCCTGTCTCAAAAATCTTTCGAGAAGCCATTTTAGAAGATGATGTTCTGAACAGATGTTCTTCGTATTTATAAAGGAGAAATGACGGTTCAAAATTCTATGTGACTCCTCGTCAAAACAGCATGACGATTGGATTTTTAAGGCAATTTAATGCTAAAGAGTTTTTACGCATCTTCCTTTATGCGTAAAAGTTGGAATGTGACTGGATACATATTTATCAGAGTCTGCGTAAAAATTACTCAAGCATGTTGAAGCTGCGTATTACCAGACTTTCTCACAACAATATGGCGAATCAATAGTGCGTAAAAGAAGACAAGTTTATTAATCATGATTACATATGATGGAAATCTATTTTACAAAGGAATTTTTATTAATATTCAAGATCACGAATACATATGACGGGAATCTATTACGCTAGGTTCTCGTCTGATCTTCATTTCTTCTTCTACAGCACTACTTCAGCTCCTATACGCTGGGTGCCAAGAAAATGATCAATGGTGGGAGGATACAGAACTGGGCATTCAAGCCCCACCCCCCATACGTCATCGATGGCCATGCTTAGAATTATGATTGGGATTCAGACCCAACATAATACTGGAAGACACGGCCAAGCTGCACCCCAGGATCCAGCTTCATAATAGGGGAAAATACAGCTAGCAAGCTGTGTGGTCTAAAGTGACCCTTCCTCTCTCTTTGATGAATTGTCATATAAAATCGCTGATTACCTCGAGCAAAGTAAGCTATGATATCCCTCTATGGTCCATCATTGCAAAGAATATTTGCTTGAAGACATCTCTTTTTATGGCTCCTTACATAAATGAAGAGCATAATCTTCTTCTTTCTCAGTTCATCCCAATGAATCTCAGTAGTCATCCTTGTGGTGAAGGAAGTATGGAAAATCAAGTTCATTTGCTTGCCCTTATATAGGTAGAAGAGAACATACAAATTCCAATGACTTCTTAAATATAGCCAAAAAAATATCCTTGAAGAACGATTCAAATTTGACCATTTCATGCTTCATTCAAAGTATTTCAAATTACGAAAAATTTGAAAACTTTGAAAGGGGGTCTTGTAGAAGCATGAAATACACTTGGAATTTGTCCGCATATTTTATAGTTAAAACTCCCAACATACATGAAGTCCCTCCCTGCGTAAAATAGAGCTTTAAGGTTGTTTGGCGTAAAATAGAGCTTCAGAGTTGTCTGCGTAAAACAGAATTTTAAGGTTGTTTGGCGTAAAAAAAGAGCTTCAGAGCTGTTTGCGTAAAATAAAAGCTTTAAGGTTGTTTGGCATAAAATAGAGCTTCAGAGCTGTCTGCGTAAAACAGAAGCTTCAAGGTTGTAGTGCCTCAAATTCCGATCCGACTGGGACGAGCACTATGTAATTGGGCTTGTGGCTAGTCCGTCTGAGTCATAACTTAGATCTCGACATCTTCTTGCCACGGACGAAATGCGATGATCCTTTCCAACTCATGGAAAGGCCTCTATTGAAACGAGTCCAATAGTTTTCATGTTTTGGTTGCTTGGTTTTCTTGATTGCCGCTTTGAGATTTTGATTTGGTGTTGCTTTCGATTTGCTTGGTTTTTCCTGTTGCTTTTATCGTTTGGAGCTTGGATTTTGGGGAGTTCGACAAGAAAGGATAGGAAAGAATTCTAACTCGGTGCTTGTGTTGTTTCAGGTCCGTGTAACTGACGTTTGATCGTCGCTAGCGGGATTCCTAGTTTCAGCCTCTTTTCCCTTAACCAGTGAGTGGTTTGGTCTATTCTTTCCTACTTCTTCATGGCAACATCTCTAAGTTTCAATCGTTCACTCGATGATGCCCGGTTGGACGCCAAGGAAATTCTTAGCCACAGGCATGCCAGCCACTAAGAAAGGAACATGGGATTTATAGACTAATTTATTATATGCTTGCACACCTTATAATTTAAGCTTGTTTATAAGGAAAGTTGGTTGTTGGTGGCGGCCTGGTGCCTCGGATAGAGTTTGGACTTATGAGATAACTGAATTGGAACACCGCTTGAGAAATATGAACTATTGCATAAGATATATATATATATATATATATATATATATATATGTTGTTGCTTTACTTCTTCTATTTATTTTTATGCATTGTATGTAATATGAATTATTCATGCATTTGCATGGTCTGGGATAACTTGTGCACAAGGTTTGGCATTTTCTCGAAACGGCTTTCCGGGGCACTGGAACCGTATCGATCCGGAGGAAAATATTTGATTCGTGCTCGTCACGATGCATAGCGGGACCTCCAGCAGGGCTTGCTACCCGGGCTGATAGGGCACGCCGCTAATGCTTGAAATATGTCCCTAAGGTGTCGATCACACCAATGACCGCATAGAATAGAACGCATGCTAACTTATTGTCTTGTGCAAATGGTAAGTATACTTGTATTTCGTTTAAGGAAAGGCGTGTATCGATTGAGTAAGAAGTCGGTGTACTGGTTGGATTCGATACTATTTGCATTCCTATCAAAACATGTAACTGATATGAATTGATTTCACTTGCTTCCTTATAGAAGCTATCTTAATGCATGCTCGCCCCTAACAAGCTAGTGTCGATTTAGTCGAGTGGGTTCATCCCGCTCACCAGTACAAGTTGAGTACTGACCCACGTTGTGGGCAACTATTTTAGGCACTCAGACAGTGCAACGCTAGAGCATAGCGAGGAGGCGTTAGGAGCACCTCTATTTTGAAGTATAGCTGGAGTCAGTTCATTTTGGTGGCAGAGACATCAATCTATACAAGGGCGTAATATACAAACAACGTGGACTACCTGATGGAGCGCGCCCTGCATTTTGAGTTATCTTTTGTAATAAAATTCAATAGCCGAGAAGGCGCTTCAATGTAAACTCTATATAAATTATTCTGAATTATCAATGAAAAGCATATTTCTTTTGCATTTGTGTTCAAATCTCTGTGAATGTATTTTATATATTGTGTTTCAAAATGGGTTCCTAAAACTGCAAGTTCTTGCCTTGTGCGAGCGCAACTCCAGGCTCGCACGGCATCACACCCCAAGCGAGGATGTATCGGTTCCGTTAAGGATCCAAGCGAGGACGAATGACCCTTTTGGGAATCAAGGCATGACATATTGGTATCAGAGAACGGCTATACTTCCTTGGGATTTCAATGAATATAAAGAAGTTTGATGCGCCTCTCAATTGAGTTGCGTTCGGCGTCCACTGCATCAGATGAGTCGCCTATACAATGAGCCCTAAGATATAAAATCTATCAATTTTGGAGTGTGAACAAGCTACTCTCTTTTGTAGCAATGGCTAAGAAAAACACTGCCACTGCAAGCAGTTCTCAGCCTATTCAGAGCAATCCGACAAGTTCCGGAGAATCCGGAGGAGCGGGTTCAATCGGTATGGCGGAACGACTTATGCATCTCATAGAGGTGCAGCAACAACAAGCCGTTACGCAACAGGCGCAATTTGCTTCTCAGCAGAAGCAGATGGATACCATGATGCAACTGATTGCATCCTTGGTACCAAGCAACGGGACTGCCACTGTGACTCCTGCGACACCGCCGGCCGTGGCGGTAGAGGATGAGTCAAAAAAAACTCAGGCTTCAGCTAGGAACACCTGCCGAGCAGCAGAGTTCACAAAAATGCATCCACCTACGTTCAATGGACGAGCAGAACAGGACGTGGTATTGGGATGGAATGCTAAGCTGGAGGGACTCTTCAATCTGGTTGGCATCCAGGGATCCAAGCGAGTAGCCTGTGCATCGGTTCAGCTGGAACTGCGTGCGCATGATTGGTGGAAGGCAACTAAGCAAGGGATTTACGATGCCAATCCCAACTGCAAAATCACTTGGGAAATGTTTAAATCAGCCTTCATTGAACAATACATTCCCCGGGCCGTACGTCAACAAAAAGAAGACAACTTCAGCAATCTGGTGCAAGGAAGTTTGTTTATGGATGATTATAATTCGGTGTTTGCTAAATTGGCAAAGTTTGCTGGACACTTTCTGCCTAACCAGCAGGCGTGGTGCTATCGCTTTCAAAAAAGTTTGAATGATGAGTTGCATAAGGACATCATCAATTAGAAATGTCAAACCTACAGGGAATACTACAAAGCAGTCCTGGGCAGCGAGCGGATCTTTGGGCACTGTCCCCCAAAGGTCGAAGTACAAACCCCCCGTACCAACAACAATAATCGACCTCAGGAAACGGGAGGGTCTGGAGCACAAAAGCATCCGCACACGTCGGATCACAGGGGTCAATCCCAAGCATCGAACTGTAGCAGGTACGGCAAACCAGGGCATCGAGTAAACGAATGTCGGGTTACTGGATGTTTCAAATGTGGTCGTCTGGGCCATAAACAATTTAACTATCGAGAAGGCAAGCCGAATCAGAACAACGGGAATAATCAGAATAAGGGGCCTCCAGCAAGTGATACCAATGCTGTGCCAGTAAACCCGCAACGTCAGGGTGCTCAAGGCCGAGTCTATGCATTGACTCGGGATAAGGCATCTATCTCTGAAACGGTTGTGCAGGTACATTACTTTTCAGAGAATTGCCCGCTAGAGTCTTATTTGATTCAGGTGCTACGCATAGTTTCATATCTGCTGATTTTACTGTTGAGCATAAATTAGCTTCTACTCCCTTAACTATGAATCTTTGCGTAAGCACACCTTCGGGAGTCAACATGCCCGCCCATGCGATCTGTAGGGATGGTTATATTTACATCGGAGGGAGGAACCTTTCCTTAGATGTCATTGTACTTGTCACTACCACTTTTCCAGATAAGGGCATTTGTGTAATTTCACCATTTTGAATAATTATTTATTTAATTAATCTGCTGAGTTATATAAACTAAATATATATTGTGAGTGATATTTGTTTTAGGTCAAGCCCTAGAACCCATTAGGTCAAACCTTAATGACTAAACCCTAATTGTTAACCTAATTCTAGAAAAACCCTAGAATTCAAATTGTAGGTTGAACCTCAAACCTTGGACTGACTAAACCTTAGTTAGTTAAGTTCCTATTGACCTAACCTAGGGGTTAAACCTAGGCTATGCATTAGAAACCCTAACTGGGCCTTAATATATAAAAGGAACCCTCTCATTCTTCATGTAGAAGAGAAACCCTAGCCTCCACCAAGAGAAACCATCTCCCCACTCCAAAATTCGAGATTTAACCCTAGGGCTTCCATTTTCCTCCTCCAAAGCAAGGAAAGCAAGGAACGTGGGTCAGGAAGCCTTGGGGAAGAAGAACTTCCATTGGAGGAACCATCCCTATAGGTAAATCCGAATTATTTATTCTTTTATTCTATTTTTCTGATGATAATGGCCATTAGGAACCCACCCTAAGGTTGAAATTCGAATTTTTGGGATTCTACATGTAAACCTAGGAGATCTAGGGTTTTGGTGAGTTTTCGAGTGTTCTTCCCAAATTTCTGGAACCCTAAACCTAGGGACTTCGTGTAGGCATGATTACATCCCCTACGTGTAGGTTAGATATTGATTTAGGGTTTTGTTTTAGGTTTTCAAGAGTTCTCAGTGTGGTTTTTGTTTTTGCACATCATGTGTTTGGTGAAATGCTTCACAGGAGGAATCACCTATCTAATCCATTCTAAATTGATGTATGATGTGTATATATATATATTTATACATATGTTTGTAGATGTGTTGTGTGTTTGGGGGAGAATGCACTGTGGGGGATGTGCAGTGAGTGAACTGTGCACAGTCGGGTTTTGGCCCAGAACTGTGCAGTGCTAGCTAGGATTCTGTGTGTATGTGGCTGTGCATTGGTTGGTTTCCTGTGGTTGGGTGTAGTGTATCAGTTAGGAGGACCATAGCAGTGTATGAGATCTCTATGTGTGACCCTGTGTATCAGTGCACAGTATGTCTGCCTATGGGTACCAGTATGTATAGGAGTATATAAACTGTGACTGTATCAGTGCACAGTTAATGTGTTAACTGTGTATCAGTACACAGTATGTATAGCAGTGAGGTCAGTGGTGTGTAGTTATGTGTAACTGTATCTGTGCACAGTAAATGCCAGGTGAAAGTTTCAGCCTAGAGTTTTGGTTAGGGCTTCTTCAAGAGGATGCTCTGAGAGTGTGTGTTGGGACTGTGCCTGTGCATTATATCAGTGTGTATCAGTAATACATATGGTGAGTATTGTTGTAATGTTAATATGGGGTACTGTGGGTCTGTGTAGGAGTTTAGTATAAGATATGGGCAATAGTGTTGGCAAGGTATTGGTCAAGGTATTCAAGATTAATTGGGTTATGAGAGATATTAGAGTGATATAACAAGTATAGCTAAGATATTAGAGATAGTAATTATATAGAGTCTATATTGTAAGTATAGAACATATAATATAGTGTATTTAACTAGTATTAGTTAACAATAGCTAGTATGAACCTAGAAGCAAGGTATTAACTAGTATTGACCAAAAACCTAGAGTTGACTTAGTAACACCTAGTATAGACCTAGAAATGGCCTAACACCCCATTTCAAATTAGCTAATCACTTTTATTATTCCAAACACCATTTTAAACATTGTTATCTTATATATAGGTCATTATGATCCCACTTTGGACATCGATCCTCATATTTTGCTCAGGACCACAGGCGAGTACATTCTCTGACAGTTTTCATTGTTGATTACTTCTATAAATTGTAGTGTATTACATACTTGATTCCGACACTATGGATACACGGGTTAGCACCCTAGATCCCCATCATGAGGAGTCGTGATTAGAATCCATCGTGCTAGCTGGGGGATGGAGAACTATTAGTAGATTATGTGATCATATCCAAACTTACCATGCATCATAGCTCACCCCACTTCTCACGTCGGGTGCGGCCTGACCATCATCATGCTTCATAGCTGTTATATATGATTAGCCTGACCATTATCATGCATCATAGCTAACCATATGGTTAGCCTGACCTTCAAGAATCATAGCTAATCATATATAACCAGCCTGATCTAGTCCCAAGCCGATCACATAATAAACTGATATTTCAAACACTTAGCTAGATTTTACCTTTATTCAGATTTACTTGTTCTAGCATTCACTGTTTATTGTTCATTGCTAGATGCTCTATTGTCTATTTCATTTTCTCCTGTACTTCTCATTTTCAGCATTATTTTCCATCTTGTATCTCTTACACTGTTTATAGATTTTGTCAATTTAATAAAACTGCTGTTAGTGCTTGTGCTTCGCTCCAATCCTGACTGGATAACATTTTTTAGAGGACCTGGATGATCTTTGCCCCACTCATTATAGCCCAGGAGTAGTGGGTGATTTCACTCCAGAAACCCCAGAAGAGTTGCCTAGTCTAGAGGAGAATTTATCTGGCTGCACTTAGACTATTTTTCTGCATTTATTGCTTTAGACTGAGACTGAGATGTACTTATTATTTTGTGACTTTGTGAGGTCATTTAGACCCAGGATTTGAGTTGGATTATTGTGGTTGTTTTATTAGAACTCTTTTCTATTCTCATCGTGCCATTATTTTCTTGTGATTGAGTATATTATAATCCTGTGGTTTATTTATCATTGTCCTCCGTACGGAGTTGAGACTATTGACAGGATATATTATGTTTGTGACCTAGACAGCGTTCTACCGCCGATACTGCGGCGTAGGCTGGACGTACCCACGACTCATGCCCAAATTCTGGGTGCGGGTCGTGACACGTTTTTAGTGGTGGCCCATGCAGGTCTGTAGTCTAGTCTTAGATTCAGATTAGAGTGATATCGTAGTGGTGCTCGCTTAGAGTATTACTACGAACCTATTTTAGGAAATAGGAATTAGGCCGAGGATATGCTTAATCACAATTAGGAAATTTCTGATTCTTATAATACTACTTTTAATGATTAATTCCTTTAGAAATTTTTACTGTCCTTCCTTGATGATATCGTATCTATTGCCTTAATTGAATCTTTCGATCTGTCTTCAGGATGCCGCCGAGAAGGTCCCAGAGACTCGGAGCAGCAGATTCAGAGAGGTCTGCCACCTCTCGTGCTGCCGGACAGACATCAGCAGCACCTCCTACATCTCCAGTACATGTGGGAGTGTCTACAGCATTCGGGGGTCCACCACCACCAGTTCAGAGGGTCCCCACAGCTACGACGGCACCACCACCTCCACCACCACCAGTTCAGCATCCAGGAGGTGTGCCCGTCGATGGAGCACAGATGTTCGCTTTGATTCAGGGCATGGTCGATGCCCAGAGGACGTCGGCAGAGGCCCAGAAAGTGCAGGCTGAGGCACATCAGGCCCAGACAGAGATGATGAGGGTGAACATGGAGAATGCTCACCAAGTGGCTCTCCAGGCTGTGGAGAGAGTCACTCAGCAGCAGCAGCAACCTGGTCAGCAACAACAGAGGCCGGGCACCATTGTGGACTTCAAGAGGATGATGCCTCGGGAGTTCAAGGGGACAGAAGGGATACTCTACGCCGATGATTGGCTAGAGGACATCGAGAGGAACTTGCGTTTGGCGCAGATTCCAGAGGCGCTCCAGATCGAGGCCGCTGGCAGCCAGATGTTCGATATTGCCCTGACATGGTTTCGTATGGAGCCGAGACTCTTGCGCAGAGGACTCACTTGGGAGGCTTTCAAGGAGCTCTTCAAAGAAAAGTTCTTTTCTGATGTCGCCCTGGGAGCTTTGGAGAGTCAGTTCCATGACTTAGCCCAGGGGAGCTCGTCCGTCGATGAGTATGCCGCGGAGTTTTCCCGCCTGAGCTGCTTTGCGCGATCGATGATTAGAGATCCGGGGGACAGGGCCCAAAAATTCAGAAAGGGGCTGACAAGGGAGATCAAGTCTCGCACGTCGGGACGTCGCACAGCTACCTACGAGGGCATATTGATGGATGCCCAAGTAGCCGAGGACGACTTGGGCCTCAGGCCCAAGAGGGGACGCGATGGTTCCGGAAGAGCAAACAGTAGTACGGGACCGGGCAAGCGTCCACACTTTCAGCAGCAACAGCAGAGACCCTTTCAGCAGCATCAGGCACCAGCCTGAGGGCAGGTCCAGCAGCAGCAACAGAGACAGAACCAGCCCGCCATCCAGTGTGCGTACTACGGGAAGATGGGATATACTAGAGATATCTGCAGGAAGAAATTGGGCTCATGTCTATCCTGTGGATCGACGACACACCAGCAGAAGGATTGTCCCACCTTTCGTCCAGGTCAGGGTGGAGCAGCCGCCCAGAGAGGATCAGACAGGGTGCCTACCGCACCAGGAGGCCAACAATAGAGGGGACCACTTCCACCGCAACATCAGAAGTTCGTCCAGCATCAGCAGCAGAGAGGTGTACCCCAGGGGCGAGCATACGCCATGGCAGTCGAGGAGATCGAGCCAGCAGGAGACTTGATCACAGGTTCGGTTCTTCTCGATTGTATTTCCGCATTTACCTTATTCAACTCTGGCGCTTCCCATAGTTTTGTGTCTGTATCATATGTACTTCGACATCATTTAGAGACAGAACCATTAGCTAGGACTTGCAAGATCATGACTGGTGGAGGTATTATCCTAGTTCGTGATCACTGCAAGGACCGGAGAGTGTCAGTAGGAGGCCGAGACTTGAGCGTGAGCTTACTCGTCATGCCACTTCCGGGGTATGACATTGTACTCGGAATAGACTGGTTGAGTAGGCATCATGCTACTATAGATTGTTATGGAGGCAGAGTATTATTTAGACCACCAGAAGAGCCGGAGTTTAAGGTCGTCAGAGGAGCAGCGGAACAGAGCAGGGGCATATTTTGCGGAGCCAGGGCAGAAGAAGAGGAGTTGCCACATCCTCTGATAGCGGAGTTCCTGGATGTATTTCCAGAAGAGTTGCCAGGCTTGCCGCCAGACAGAGATGTTGAATTCTCTATAGACTTGGTTCCAGGAGCGGAGCCCATTTCACAATATGTCTATAGAGTCAACAACAGCGAGCTGGCAGAACTGAAAAAGCAAGTTGAGGAGCTGCAGGACAAAGGCTTCATCAAATCCAGTTCATCACCATGGGGAGCTCCGGTATTATTCGTACCGAAGAAGGACGGCACGGTACGCATGTGCATTGATTATAGAGCTTTGAACAATATCACTATCAAGAACAAGTATCCGCTGCCGAGGATAGATGATCTTTTCGACCAGTTGAGCGGGGCGAGGGTGTTTTCAAAGATAGATTTGAGATCAGGCTATCACCAGGTGAAGATGAAGAGGGAAGACACGCCGAAGACAGCTTTTCGGACCAGATACGGCCAGTTTGAGTTCATGGTGATGCCATTTGGTTTAACCAATACACCGGCAGTATTCATGAACCTGATGAACAAGGTGTTCCACCAGTACCTTGACAAGTTCGTGGTGGTGTTCATAGACGATATTCTTGTGTATTCCAAGACCCCGGAGGAGCACGAAGAGCACCTGAGATTGGTCTTAGAGACTCTCAGGAGGGAGAAGCTGTACGGGAAACTCTCTAAGTGTGAATTCTTCCTTGACAAGGTCGAATTTCTTGGGCATGTGGTATCAGGTGACGGAATCTCGGTAAACCCAAAGAAGATCGAGGCAGTGGAGTCGTGGGCTGCCCCCAGTTCGGTAGCTGAGATCAGGAGTTTTCTCGGGCTAGCAGGATACTACAGGAGGTTTGTACAAGACTTCTCCAAGATTGCAGCGCCGATGACCAGACTGACTAGGAAGGATGTGGATTTTGTCTGGACGGAGGAGTGCCAGGCTGCATTTGATGAGCTGAAAAAGAGGTTGACGACAGCTCCAATTTTGACGTTGCCAGCAGGGACAGGTGGTTTCACCATCTACAGTGATGCTTCAGGGAAGGGTCTGGGATGTGTTCTTCAGCAGCACGGGAAGGTAATTGCCTATGCTTCCAGGCAGTTACGCCCTCATGAAAAGAACTACCCCACCCACGATTTAGAGTTGGCAGCAGTTATCTTCGCTCTAAAGCTGTAGAAATATTACCTGTACGGAGAGCGTGTGGAGATCTTCACAGACCACAAGAGCTTGAAGTACGTATTCACACAGAAGAAGCTTAACATGAGGCAGAGGAGGTGGTTAGAGTTGATGAAGGACTTTGACATCTCATTGCAGTACCATCCAGGGAAGGCTAACGTAGTCGTCGATGCCTTGAGCAGGTATCCGACGGCTATGTACTTGACGACAGATAGGCATTTGTTGGCTGATTTGGAGAGCTTGGAGATTGAAGTGTTAGTTCCCGGTACTGAGATTCAGATGTGGGGATTGCAGATACAGTCCGAACTGATAGACGGGATCAGAGCTGCGCAGTACGATGATGAGACTCTGAGGAGTATCAGAGCACAAGTTCAGATAGGATTGTCAGACGACTTTACTATCGCAGATGATGGTTCTTTACGGCACGGCACGAGGATATGTGTGCCTAGCGGGGAGCTGCACGAGGAGGTTTTGTAGGAGGCACACCGCTCTCAGTACTCGATGCATCCCGGTGCCAACAAGATGTATCGAGACTTGAGGGAGCACGTATGGTGGTATAGAATGAAGCGCGAGGTAGCACGCTTCGTATATCGGTGTCTAGTGTGCCAGCAGGTAAAGGCAGACCGGCAGAGACTAGGTGGGTTGCTTCAACCTTTACCGATCCCAGAGTGGAAATGGGAGCACGTGACCATGGATTTTGTTTCAGGGCTTCCACGTTATCCAGGAGGGAAGGACGCGATTTGGGTCATCGTGGACAGGTTGACCAAATTAGCCCATTTCTTACCTTTCAAGGTGGGCACGTCGACAGAAAGGCTAGCAGAGATGTACGTGCGACAGATTGTTAGGCTTCATGGAGTTTCTGTGAGCATTGTCTCGGATCGGGATAGTCGTTTCACTTCCCACTTCTGGAGGAGTCTGCAGGCTAGCTTGGGCACTCAGCTCAAGTTCAGTACCGCATATCACCCCCAGACAGACGGGCAGTCTGAAAGGACTATTCAGACTCTCGAGGATATGCTACGCACTTGCGTTCTAGATCTCGGAGGTTCTTGGGAGGATCATTTGCACCTGGTAGAATTCGCTTACAACAACAGCTACCAGGCCAGCATCGAGATATCACCATTTGAGGCTCTTTATGGACGGAGGTGTCGTACACCGTTATCTTGGGACGACGTTGGAGAGAGAGCCTTGCTAGGACCAGAAATGGTCGTGGATGCAGCAGAAAAGGTGAAACTCATCAGAGACAGACTGCGAGTGGCACAGGACAGACAGCGGCATTGGGCCGACAGCCACCGTAGACCCCTTGAGTTTCAGGTTGGCGATCTAGTATTCCTACGAATTTCTCCGACGCGTGGAACGATTCGTTTTGGTAGAGGCGGGAAGCTTAGCCCACGCTACATCGGACCCTTCGGTATTCTTGCGAAGATAGGTGCAGTGGCGTATAGACTAGACTTGCCGCCTGCATTGGAGGGAGTGCATGATGTGTTCCACATGTCGCAGCTGAGGCGGTACGTGGCCGACCCTAGTCACGTACTTGATCACTCGAAGATTGAGGTTGGTCCGACGCTCAGCTACCCAGAGCAGCCCGTAGAGATCTTGGACCGCAGAGAGAAGGTGTTGCGGAACCAAACTATTCCTTTGGTTCGGGTTGCATGGAGACATCACTCTCCAGGGGAGTCGACCTGGGAGAGAGAGGACGAGATGCGCGAGCAATACCCGTACCTCTTCTAGACTTGAGGTATATTTCCTTTCTGATTTCATTCTTGTTGTAGTTCAGTCCAATTTCGAGGACGAAATTTCTTTTAGGAGGGTAGACTTGTCACTACCACTTTTCCAGATAAGGGCATTTGTGTAATTTCACCATTTTGAATAATTATTTATTTAATTAATCTGCTGAGTTATATAAACTAAATATATATTGTGAGTGATATTTATTTTAGGTCAAGCCCTAGAACCCATTAGGTCAAACCTTAATGACTAAAGCCTAATTGTAAACCTAATTCTAGAAAAACCCTAGAATTCAAATTGTAGGTTGAACCTCAAACCTTGGACTGACTAAACCTTAGTTAGTTAAGTTCCTATTGACCTAACCTAGGGGTTAAACCTAGGCTATGCATTAGAAACCCTAACTGGGCCTTAATATATAAAAGGAACCCTCTCATTCTTCATGTAGAAGAGAAACCCTAGCCTCCACCAAGAAAAACCATCTCCCCACTCCAAAATTCGAGATTTAACCCTAGGGCTTCCATTTTCCTCCTCCAAAGCAAGGAAAGCAAGGAACGTGGGTCAGGAAGCCTTGGGGAAGAAGAACTTCCATTGGAGGAACCATCCCTATAGGTAAATCCGAATTATTTATTCTTTTATTCTGTTTTTCTGATGATAATAGCCATTAGGAATCCACCCTAAGGTTGAAATTCAAATTTTTGGGATTCTACATGTAAACCTAGGAGATCTAGGGTTTTGGTGAGTTTTCGAGTGTTCTTCCCAAATTTCTGGAACCCTAAACCTAGGGACTTCGTGTAGGCATGATTACATCCCCTACGTGTAGGTTAGATATTGATTTAGGGTTTTGTTTTAGGTTTTTAAGAGTTCTTAGTGTGGTTTTCGTTTTTGCACATCATGTGTTTGGTGAAATGCTTCACAGGAGGAATCACCTATCTAATCCATTCTAAATTGATGTATGATGTGTATATATATATATTTATACATATGTTTGTAGATGTGTTATGTGTTTGGGGGAGAATGCACTGTGGGGGATGTACAGTGAGTGAACTGTGCACAGTCGGGTTTTGGCCCAGAACTGTGCAGTGCTAGCTAGGATTCTGTGTGTATGTGGCTGTGCATTGGTTGGTTTCCTGTGGTTGGGTGTAGTGTATCAGTTAGGAGGACCATAGCAGTGTATGAGATCTCTATGCGTGACCCTGTTTTAAGGGTGTCCTAATTTTTATTCATCAAATGGCAGCATACTGTGTTGAGAATCAGAAATCTGTGTGTATATGTTACAGTGCCATGAGGAGGGATACACACGAGTCTGTGTCCAGACTGGGAGTGAAATGCATTGGCATTTTAGGGCATAGCAAGATTGGGGTATCCTTGAGTGTAGACTCTGAGTATAGATGTGAGTGAAAGAGATGTGTCAGTTTATGTGAATTGGGGGTTGTGTTAGGGTTCTTGTATCAGAGCAGTGTGAGTTAGAGTGTCAGTATCTAGGGAGTGTTAGAGTGCCAGTAGATATATGCTGGTCCTAGAAATTAGACACTGTGAGTTTTTATGTGTCAGTGTGAGTCTTGTGTTCAGTTATGTATTGCAGTATGGTGTATGAGAATTCCCAGGTAAGTGTTGTGCACATGTTTTAGTTGACTGTGTATCTTTAGGATATCAGTGTCCATGAGGGTGTGTGTAAATTCTATGAGAGAGTGAGAGAGGGAGAACTGTGTATATTGTGAAGTGAGAATTTCCTATGTGTTAGATGCCTGTGTGCATCAGTAAGCTGTGGCTATGTAGCAGAGTGGGGAAATAGGCATGTGTTTGTGTGAGTACCCCAAAACTGTGTGTGTGTGTGTAGTATACTTATGTGTATCAGTAGATAGGGATATATAAATCATAAGGTAGGATTTAATGTTAGTATCAGTATTAGTGTGTCAGTTTGTGAGATACCTGTGTGCAGAAATTTGTGTATCAGATTTAGGAGGGGGGAAGCCTGAGTTCTGTGTATTGTATCAGTTAAATTCAGTGTGTCTAGGTACTAGATGTGTACCAGGGTGAGTCTGTGCATTCAGCGAGTGTGTGTGAGTGTGAGTGCCACTGTGAGGTGTTCAGTAACTGAACTGTGCCAGTGTGTGTACAGATTTTGCCTGTGTATCAGTTAGAGAGGGCAGTGTGCAAGGGAAAGAGCTGTGTCTACATGTGTAGGTCTGAGCAGTGAGATGTGTTGGTATTCCTGTGTGTATCAGTTTTGTCTCAGGATTCTGTGAGTGAGCTATGTGGCAGGGAGTGTGAGCTGAGTGTAGTTGTGTCTGTGAGTGTAGCTTATGTTGCCTGTGAGTGAGGTAGTATGTCTGCCTATGGGTACCAGTATGTATAGGAGTATATAAACTGTGACTGTATCAGTGCACAGTTAATGTGTTAACTGTGTATCAGTGCACAGTATGTATAGCAGTGAGGTTAGTGGTGTGTAGTTATGTGTAACTGTATCTGTGCACAGTAAATGCCAGGTGAAAATTTCAGCCTAGAGTTTTGGTTAGGGCTTCTTCAAGAGGATGCTCTGAGAGTGTGTGTTGGGACTGTGCCTGTGCATTATATCAGTGTGTATCAGTAATACATATGGTGAGTATTGTTGTAATGTTAATATGGGGTACTGTGGGTCTGTGTAGGAATTTAGTATAAGATATGGGCAATAGTGTTGGCAAGGTATTGGTCAAGGTATTCAAGATTAATTGGGTTATGAGAGATATTAGAGTGATATAACAAGTATAGCTAAGATATTAGAGATAGTAATTATATAGAGTCTATATTGTAAGTATAGAACATATAATATAGTGTATTTAACTAGTATTAGTTAACAATAGCTAGTATGAACCTAGAAGCAAGGTATTAACTAGTATTGACCAAAAACCTAGAGTTGACTTAGTAACACCTAGTATAGACCTAGAAATGGCCTAACACCCCATTTCAAATTAGCTAATCACTTTTATTATTCCAAACACCATTTTAAACATTGTTATCTTATATATAGGTCATTGTGATCCCACTTTGGACATCGATCCTCACATTTTGCTCAGGACCACAGGCGAGTACATTCTCTGACAGTTTTCATTGTTGATTACTTCTATAAATTATAGTGTATTACATACTTGATTCCGACACTATGGATACACGGGTTAGCACCCTAGATCCCCATCATGAGGAGTCGTGATTGGAATCCATCGTGCTAGCTGGGGGATGGAGAACTATTAGTAGATTATGTGATCATATCCAAACTTACCATGCATCATAGCTCACCCCACTTCTCACGTCGGGTGCGGCCTGACCATCATCATGCTTCATAGCTGTTATATATGATTAGCCTGACCATTATCATGCATCATAGCTAACCATATGGTTAGCCTTACCTTCAAGAATCATAGCTAATCATATATAACCAGCCTGATCTAGTCCCAAGCCGATCACATAATAAACTGATATTTCAAACACTTAGCTAGATTTTACCTTTATTCAGATTTACTTGTTCTAGCATTCACTGTTTATTGTTCATTGCTAGATGCTCTATTGTCTATTTCATTTTCTCCTGTACTTCTCATTTTCAGCATTATTTTCTATCTTGTATCTCTTACACTGTTTATAGATTTTGTCAATTTAATAAAACTGCTGTTAGTACTTGTGCTTCGCTCCAATCCTGACTGGATAACATTTTTTAGAGGACCTGGAGGATCTTTGCCCCACTCATTACGGCCCAGGAGTAGAGGGTGATTTCACTCCAGAAACCCCAGAAGAGTTGCCTAGTCTAGAGGAGAATTTATCTGGCTGCACTTAGACTATTTTTCTGCATTTATTGCTTTAGACTGAGACTGAGATGTACTTATTATTTTGTGACTTTGTGAGGTCATTTAGACCCAGGATTTGAGTTGGATTATTATGGTTGTTTTATTAGAACTCTTTTCTATTCTCATCGTGCCATTATTTTCTTGTGATTGAGTATATTATAATCCTGTGGTTTATTTATCATTGTCCTCCATACGGAGTTGAGACTATTGACAGGATATATTATGTTTGTGATCTAGACAGCGTTCTATCGCCGATACTGCGACGTAGGCTGGACGTACCCACGACTCATGCCCAAATTCCGGGTGCGGGTCGTGACAGTACTAGACATTAAGGATTATGATATTATTCTCGGGATAGATTGGTTGGGTGCTTGCCATGCAACAATCGAGTGCGCGGAGAAGCGAGTCATATTTTGTCTACCCGGCAAGGCAGACATCTACTATTCGTGCAGCGCTGCACCGAAGACGACAATGGTAATATTAGCAATTTTGGCTAGGCGTATGATGCATTCCGGTTGTGAAGGGTACTTAGCTTCTGTTCGAGACACCCGGCAGGAAAGTGCAAATGCAGCTCAGGCTGATGTTATAGCAGATTTCCTCGACTTGTTCCCAGACGAGCTGCCTGGAATGCCTCCTGATCGTGAGATCGAATTCAACATCGACACATTTCTGGATGCACGACCGATATCAAAGGCACCTTATCGAATGGCTCCAGCAGAGCTGAAGAACTTAAGGTTCAGTTGCAAGATCTGTTGGACCGAGGATACATACGTCCAAGCGTTTCTCCGTGGGGTGCTCCGGTATTATTCGTGAAGAAGAAAGATGGATCCATGCGGCTGTGTATTGACTACCGAGAATTAAATAAGGCGACCGTGCAAAATCAGTACCCTTTGCCAAGGATAGATGACTTATTTGATCAACTGCAAGGTGCAACAGTTTTTTCGAAAGTTGATCTCAGGTCAGGGTATCACCAGTTGAAAATCAAACCAGAAGATATTCAAAAATCTGCGTTCAGGACCCGTTACAGACACTATGAGTTTCTCGTGATGTCGTTCGGCTTAATGAACGCCCCTGCAGCTTTCATGGATCTGATGAACCATGTGTTTCGGCCGTACGTAGACAAGTTTGTCGTCGTGTTCATCGACGACATTCTGATATATTCCAAGAACGAGGCAGAACACAAGGAACACCTGAAGATCGTGTTGCAGACATTACGAGAACATAAGTTGTTCCCTAAGCTCAGCAAGTGCGAGTTCTGGTTGAACAACGTGGCATTCCTTGGTCATGTCATCTCGGCAGAAGGCGTCGCCGTAGACCCGAAGAAAATAGAGGCGGTGGTGGAATGGAAACAACCTACGTCAGCTAGCAAAATTTGAAGCTTTCTCGGCCTAGCAGGGTACTACCGTAGGTTCATGAAAGATTTCTCTAAACTGGCCTCGCCTTTGACTCGCCTTACTTAGAAAGGAATTGTATACAAATAGAGTGATGAATGCGAAGCCAGCTTTAGTGAACTTAAGCGGCGTCTTGTTTCAGCTCTAATTTTTGCACTTCCAGATGGGGTAGAAGAGTTTTAGATATACAGTGACGCTTCAGGACTCGGATTGGGATATGTACTCATACAACGGGATAAGGTAATATCGTACGCCTCCAGGCAACTGAAGCCGCACAAAAAAAACTACCCGACACACGATTTGGAATTGGCGGCGATTGTATTTGCACTGAAGTTGTGGAGGCATTATCTTTACGATGTTGCTTACAAAATCTTCACAGATCACAAGAGCCTCAAGTATCTATTCACCCAACAGGAATTAAACCTCCGGCAGCGGCGTTGGCTAGAACTTATTAAGGACTATGATCTAACGATCGCTTATACTCCGGGCAAGGGAAACGTCGTTGCTGATGCTCTGAGTCGAAAGCACGTGGGCTTGTTATCTATAAACAACCGTTTACTTCGAGATCTTAAGGCGATGGGCATCGAGTTTCGAGTTCGGCATCAAGGAGTGCAGCTGGCACCACTCCATCTTGAACCGAGTTTACGTGATAGAATCAAATCAGCTCAGGAGGGCCATCAGTTCCTAGCGAAGGTACGCAGATTGATCTCGGCGGGGAAGACGTCTAACTTTGTGGCAGGCGAAGATGGGGCCTTACAAATGAAAGGAAGGTTATGCGTCCCTAGCAACCCTGAACTTCGAAGGGAAATTATGGCAGAAGCACACTACGCGAACTATTCTTTGCATCCGGGGAGCACTAAGATGTACAAGGACTTACGCGGTACCTTCTGGTGGCAAGGTATGAAGCGGGATGTGGCGACCTTTGTGTCACAGTGCATGGCCTGCCAACAGGTGAAAGCTGAACATCAGAGGCCCTGCGGGGAGATGCAGAACCTCGCTATTCCGGAGTGGAAATAGGACAACATCACTATGGATTTTATTGTGGGATTTCTGAAGATGCCACGGGGGCATGATGCGATTTGGGTCATAGCTGATCGTTTGACCAAATCAGCCCACTTTTTGCCTATAAAAGTTGCGTGGAGCGTCGATCGGTTAGCACAGATCTACATAGACGAGATTGTTCGATTACACGGAGTGCCTGCTTCTATCGTCTTTGACCGTGACGGACGTTTCTTATCTCATTTCTGGACTAGCCTACAGTATGCTTTGGGAACCAAGCTACAGTTCAGTACCGTATACCACCCCCAGACTGATGGCCAAACAGAGAGGACAAATCAGATACTTGAAGATATATTACGGCTGTGTGCGATCGATTTAAAGACTAGTTGGGACACGCACCTTCCGTTGGTGGAGTTTGCGTACAACAATAGCTACCAATCGAGCATACAGATGGCACCGTACAAAGCACTCGATGGGCACAAGTGTCGATCTCCAATCTGTTGGGACAAAGTCGGCGAGCGGCAGGTACTTGGATCAGAGCTGGTGGAGCAGGCAGTTGAGAAAGTTCGCTTGATTCAGAAAAGACTCTACACTGTGCAGAGCCGACAGAAAAGCTATGCCGATACTCATCGTAGGCCCTTGGAGTTATGGTTGGGGATCATGTCTTCTTGAAAGTGACGCCGATGCGTGGAGTGATGCATTTCGGCGTGAAGGGCAAACTGAGTCCCAGGTTTGTCGGGCCCTTTGAAATACTAGAATGGGTGGCAGCTGTGGCATACCGAATTGTACTACCTCCCGCCTTGGTTGGAGTGCACGACATATTCCACGTTTCTCAACTTCGGAAGTATGTGCATGACTCGAGTCATGTAGTTAGCTTCGAACAGCTAGAATTGCGCACGGATTTGTCATACTCAGAGGAGCCGATGCGGATTATGGATCGTAAGGATAAAGTACTTCACAACCGTACGATGTCCTTGGTTCGTGTGCTGTGGCGGAACCATACAGTTGGGTTATCAACCTGGGAAGTCAAATCGGAGATGAAGGAGAAGTATCCTTCATTGTTCATTGAGTCGGAGGTAGGGCTTGTTCTTAAGTTTTGGGTCAAAACTTTTTCTTAGTGGTATTTTATTTAGTGCCTCAAATCCCGATCCGACCGGGACGAGCACTATATAATTGGACTTGTGGCTAGTTCGTCTGAGTCATAAATTAGATCTCGACATCTTCTTGCCACGGACGAAATACGATAATCCTTTCCAACTCATGGAAAGGCCTCTATTGAAACGAGTCCAATAGTTTTCGTGTTTTGGTTGCTTGGTTTTCTTGATTGCCGCTTTAGGATTTTAATTTGGTGTTTCTTTCGATTTGCTTGATTTTCGCTGTTGGTTTTATCGTTTGGAGCTTAGATTTTGGGGAGTTCGGCAAGGAAGGATAGGCAAGAATTCTAACTCGGTGCTTGTGCTATTTCAGGTCCGTGTAACTGACGTTTGATCGTCGCTAGCGGGATTCCTAGTTTCAGCCACTTTTTCCTTAACCAGTGAGTGGTTTGGTCCCTTCTTTCCTACTTCTTTATGCCAACATCTCTAAGTTTCAATCGTTCACTCGATGATGCCCGGTTGGATGCCTAGGAAATCCTTAGCCACAGGCATGCCAGCCACTAAGAAAGGAATATGGGATTTATAGACTAATTTATCATATGCTTGCACACCTTATAATTTGAGCTTGTTAATAAGGAAAGTTGGTTGTTGGTGGCGGCCTGGTGCCTCGGATAGAGTTTGGACTTATGGGATAACTGAATCGGAACACCGCTTGAGAAATATGAACTGTTGTATGAGATATATATATATATGTTGTTGCTTTACTTTTTTTGTTTATTTCGATGCATTATATGTAATATGAATTATTCATGCATTTGCATGGTCTGGGACAACTTGTGCACAAGGTTTGGCATTTCCTCGAAACGGCTTTCTGGGGCACTGGAACCATATCGATCCGGAGAGAAATATTTGATTTGTGCTCGTCATGATGCATAGCGGGACCTCCAGCAGGGCTTGCTACCCGGGCTGATACGGCGCGCCGCTAATACTTAAAATATGTCCCTAAGGTGTCGATCACACCAATGACCACATAGAATATAACGCATGCTAACTTATTTTCTTGTGCAGATGGTAAGTATACTTGTGTTTCGTTTCAGGGAAGGCGTGCATCGATTGAGTAAGCAGTCGGTGTACTGGTTGGATTCGATACTATTTTTATTCCTATCAAAACATGCAACTGATATGAATTGATTTTACTTGCTTCCTTATAGAAGCTATCTTAATGCATGCTCGCCCCTAACAAGCTAGTATCGATTTAGTCGAGTAGGTTCATCCCGCTCACCAGTATAAGTTGAGTACTGACCCACGTTGTGGGCAACTATTTCAGGCACTCAGATGGTGCAACGCTAAAGCATAGCGAGGAGGCGTTAGGAGCACCTCTATTTTAAAATATAGTTGTAGTCAGTTCATTTTGCAGGCAGAGACTTCAATCTATACAAGGGCGTAATGTACAAACGACGTGGACTATCTGACGGAGCACGCCCTGCATTTGAGTTATCTTTTGTAATGAAATTCAATAGCCGAGAAGGCGCATCAATGTAAACTCTATGTAAATTACTCTGAATTATCAATGAAAAGCATATTTCTTCCGTATTTGTGTTCAAATCTCTGTGAATGTGTTTTATATATTGTGTTTCAAAATGGGTTCCTAAAATTGCAAGTTTTTGCTTTGTGCGAGCGCAACTCCAAGCTCGCACGGCATCACGCCCCAAGCGAGGACGTATCGGTTCCGTTAAGGATCCAAGCGAGGACAAATGACCCTTTTGGGAATCGGGACATGACAAAGGATGTTTGGAATAAAATAGGGCTTCAGAGCTGTCCGCGTAAAATAGAGCTTCAAGGTTGTTTGGCGTAAAATAGGGCTTCAGAGCTGTCCGCATAAAGTAGAGTTTCAAAGCTGTTCTGCGTAAAAGGTTGCTATACCTTCCTGCGTAAAGTTTAAAATATGTTTTTTTTAATGCAGCGTAAAGTTGTACGAAGAACTCTTCGTATTCCTTGAATGAATTTGTCAGTCAAATCAGTGAACCTGACATTTGACAAAAGTACTGCACGATGATCGAGAGAACGGCTGTGATGATAATTTTGCACAGAGAACCAGGTTGTCATTTTGTGACATATTTTTGATACAAGTCATTTTTACGCATTCAAAAGAAGAAAAATAGAGTCTTCTAAATACGCTGCCTATTCTACATTTAACAAAAATGAGTTTTTACGCTCAAGATAAGACAAAATCAGATGCCACGTCAAAAGCTGTTTCTTGTACAGAGCTCAAGGCATATCTCTGTATTTTATGCATGAGATGGAGGCATATCTCTGCATTTAATGCACGAGATTTTGTTCTATTTTAAAATTTGTCATGACTGGGAAAGCTAAGACTGTGGCTAATACGCTCACATCACCATCCTTGCATTTTACGCCAACCAGGCTATTTTCAACTATAGGAGTACGCCGTATATTATCTCCTCGAATATGCCTACTCGGCTATATTTGCAAAGGTACGTTGATAAGGCTATTTAGCCCAGAATATACTCAAGACCTCAGTCATGAAGGATAATTGGCTATTTTATGCTGGTTATCTATTATTCATGAATCATCAAGCTTTACGCAAGGGGCAGTTACCTACGTGGCTTGCATGCCATGATCTTCGAGAAGCAGTTATACGCGTTACCTTATAAAGGGATACGTGTCATACGCAGATTCAGAAGATTATTTGAGCGTGGGTAGCAGTTGTTATAACCACAGCGTAAATGCGGCAATCATCTTCACAGTTTGGCCTTTTACGCCAACAAGACAGTCATTTGGCTTTTATGCCAATCAGGTTATTTTCAACTATAGGAGTACGTCGTATGCTATCTCCTCGAAAAATGCCAACTCAGCTATATTTGTAAAGGGGCAGTTACCAACGTGGCTTGCATGCCATGATCTTCGAGAAGCAGTAATATGCGTTACCTTATAAAGGCATACGTATCATACGCAAATTCAGAAGATTATTTGAACGTGGGTAGCAGTTGTCATAACTGCAGCGTAAAAGAGGTAATCTTCTTCACAGTTTGGCTTTTTACGCCAACAAGACAGTCATTTGGCTTTTATGCCAACTAGGCAGTTATTTGATTGATCTCAATAAATAGAGCCCCTGGTCACAGGGTAAAGGAGGAGGGTTTGGCTGACAACTTTGGAAATAAAAATTCGATCCTACTTGTAACTTTTCTTTGGCCGGATTTTGCCTTTAGTTCATAGAAAGTTTAAAGCTTCTTCTACAGCACTTCTTCAGCATCGTGTAGTCAAAGGAACAAAGTGATCGACTGTAGATCAGACTTCCATAGCAATACTTCCCCAGAATCATTTTATTGTACTTAACATCCTCGTATAGGATTATTTATACTTTTTTCTTTTCTCGTTTGTAAGCAAAAGTTTCGTATAAACCTTTTGTTTATCCAAAAAATGCTTTAATTCAGAAGTTTATGGGATCCTTGTCCATCGACAATAGGTTAGGGAGGGAATTGGAATGAATATCGAACTCTGAATTCGATATCATCAATCTCAACTGGCTGAAATGTGCCTTGAGCTAGACTTGGTCAAAAAAGTCAAATCTGATTAGAAGGACGACTAATTCCTAAAGAGTATGTGTGAGCAGATTTTGACAGGAAAGGTGACTGACTTTGCGGAGGACGGTAGTGGAACGATACGGGTGGATGGAAGACTATATGTCCCTAACGATCTAGAACTCAGAAAAGAAATCCTCACGGAAGTCCATTATGCAGCCTATACAATACACCCTGGAAGCACGAAGATGTATCAAGATCATTGCACAATTTTTTGGTGGCAAGGCATGAAGAAGGATGTGGAATACTTCATGTCATAATCTATGACCTATCAAAGGGTGAAAGCAGAGCACCAGAGGTCGGGCGAGGAGATACAGAATCTTGTTATTCTGGAGTGGAAGTGGGAGAACATCAACATGGATTTCATTGTTGGCTTGCCAAAAACTCAATAAGGGAATGATATCATCTGGGTGATTGTCGACTGATTAACCAAGTCAGCATACTTTATTCCTATCAAAGTTGCTTGGAGCATCGATCGGCTCGCTCAAATTTATCTTGACAATATAGTCCGTCTGCGGGAAGTTCCAGTATCAATTATCTCATATCAGGATGGGCAATTCTTATCACGTTTCTGAGGAAGCCTTCAGTCAACTATGGGGACCAAGTTGAAGTTTAGTTCATCCTATCATCCTCAGACCGACGACCAAACCGAGCGAGTAAATCAGATTCTCGAAGACATGTTACGGCTTTGTGTGATTGATTCGAAGTCAAGTTGGGACGTTCATCTACCACTGGCAAAATTTGCATATAATAATAGTTACTAATCCAACATTCAGATGGCTCTGTACGAGATTTTGTATGGATAAAAGTGTTGGTCACCTATCTGTTGGTGTCACTACCATATTTTCTAGGAAAGAATATTTTGGTTATTTTATATTTAATTAATTATTATGCATGTTGTATATTTATTTATAGTATTATTTATTTATTATTAGATGTTGCATTATAATTTGGAATTGTGTTAATGGACCTAACTAGTTTAGAATTAACTCTTGGACTAACATTCATTTTAGTTAGACTTGAGCCCAACAAGAAGCCCAATTCAATAAGTTAATGATTTAATTAGTTAAACCATTAGGAATAAAACCATCTTTCCTTAATCCTTTTCTTCATGATAATCCTATAGAGACTTATTGGATATTTGACACTTGCTTGGCCCCCAACCAAGGGGCCAGTCACTTTTAGAGAGGAGGATTCTCTCTCCTCCCTTTTTATTTTATTTTATTTAGATCTGCATTTGTTCATCCCCAAATTTCCTTCATCCCACCACCAAATCCTTATCAAATCATATCCAATTACTTTTTTATTTCACCATTAGAAGCTCTAGAAGGAAGGAGGAGTCAAGGATCTAGAAGGAGAAGAATATTTCATAAGTTGAGGGCTCTTTGAATCCAATTGGAGACTTGCATTAGGAATCCATCTTCTAATAGGTATAATTCAGAATTCTCCTTCTAATTAGACTCTAAATATGCAGTTTAATCATTAGGAACCCTCTCATATACTAGGGCTACATATAGAAAGAATATTTGACTACTATGGACCTCAATTGTGAATGTTATGGTGTGTTTTGTGTCCAATTTGGGAGAAATCCGAGATTGGTGCACTATGTATTTGTCAATGGGTCTATTGGACCAAATTGACGTATGTTTAGTTGTGTGAGACTAGTATCGTATCCAAAATTGGATACAAGTAGGTCGTATCATGATAATTTAGTGATACGGGATAATTTGGGAGTTTTTTCTTTGATACGGGGTTTGTACACGTCATATTATGTCACGGACACGTAGATGAGTAGCTAACACTTTATATTGTTCATAAATATGGTATTAGACTTCCTCACATTATTAGTGATGCAATTGGTATTGTGTTGGGGCCATATCACAAGCGTATCATAGTAATAGTGTGATACGGGTGCGATGCACTCCAAGTGTTTGATAAATTATTTTATACTATATTTAGTATTTTGTATATCTATTTTATGGTGTATGTGTAGTGTATATATATATATATATATATATATATATATACATATATATATATATATATATATATATATATATATAAGTATTGACAGATAATTATTGTGGTATACTAGAGAGTATATAGGCGATTGAGGTATGTATTATTAAAGAGTTATATACATACTTATAGTGTCTGTTGTGTGCATAGTCAATGTTGGTGTACAGTGATACACATGTGTATGTGTGTGTGTGTGTGTGTGTGTGTGTGTGTGTGTGTGTGTGTCTGTGTGTGATTATATCAGTTATGATTGGGAGTTCTGTCAATTCAGGAGAACAACAGTTACAACATTTGGTTGCTCGAGCAGTGGTACCAAGAGCAATAGTAGTATTTGCAGTCCACTGAATGTGTGATGGAAAGCTTGGAATTATAGGGTGTAGAGGGGTATCTGGTTAAGTGTTGTTGATGTTGGTGTGTCGATTGGAGAAGTGACAGGGGGAAGTCGAGTTCAGACCAGTACAGGTTTGTGTATGCTGTATGTTTGTTTTTGTGGGTGTGTGTTGGTGAGTGATGGATGTTCAGTTAGGTGTTGAGATGGGGGTAAGCTTGGGTAAGCAAAAAGTAGATGAGGAGAGGGGTAGTTCCTGAGACTACAGCTCAGATGGATGCGTAAATGTGTTGAGTTGTGTCAGTGAGGAGTAAGGTGAGGTGATGAGGGGGAGTTGCTGTAGAGAGTAAGGAAAATGATATGTGAAGCATTAGTGTTTGTGATACTGGTGTAAAATATGGTGTGTAGGTTCAGTTGATGTCAAGTATATGTAGCAGCAGTGTTGGGGTGTTGGGACTGTGTTGCAGCACATATCAGTGCTTTGCAAGTAAGCAACAGTAGCAACATCAAATTATGAGTGTGTGTATGACTGAAGTATAAGGGGCAAGGGTGAATTAAGGATGGGGCTCGAGCAACTGGTGTTGTGTGGAGAATTTTGTCTACTGTACTTTACAACAGTAGTTGAACTAAGGGGGAATACAGATGATAAGAAGGGAAGTTTAGTTCTGTTGCAACAACAACATGGTTAAGGAATGGGTTAAACTGAACATGTATTCAGTTAGAATGAGCTCAGTTGTGAGGCTTAGTAGCTTAATTAGTGATATACTAAGGTATTTAGAGTATAAGTTTAGGTAGTATGTTTAGGTGTTGTTAAGTTTCAGTACTTGGTATTTGAGTATCAAGAGATACTTAGATAGGTATTAAGTATTTGGTATCAAGAGAGGGTGTAGCTAGTGTGATACCGTGTTGGCTCAAAGCCAAGGTATCCATTTAGTGTCAGTTTAGCTAAGAGATACTAATATATATTATACTTGTATATTATATAGTATTTTCTTATATACTATTTTACGTATCTTATGATACGGAATAATATTGATACTATAGTATTCCAATATAGCTAGTATAGCCTAGATACATAATGTATGGACCCAACATCCTAGAGATTGACTCATACAACCTAGAAATAACTAGTTTGACCAAGTTTGACTAGTTTGACCTAGAGTTGACCTAGTTGACTATTTTGACTTAGAAATGACTTTAAGACCTAAAATTTAACTAGTTTAACTTGTTATCATTCCAAAACCTTTTATTGATGTAATATTCCATATTTAGGTCTCTGATGCACCATTTCGGACATCTTTGATATTGTTCACCAGATTTTAGGCGAGTATATTATCTGATAGTTTTTCGTTTATGATATCTTCTATGTTTCTTATATTTAGTGTAGATATCCTTGATTCCTTGACACTTTGTTACACGGATTGGTATTCTGTGATCCCGTCATGATATGTTATTCCTGGTAGTTTCTGGCGTATTTCTTGTGCGAGCTTCATTGTTCTTGTACATGTATGGACACTGATTCATGAAAAGATTAGCTCCCTTCTCATGGAATCCCATGTCATAGCGTGCCATGGTTGGATCCATTATACTAGTCGGGGGCGGGGAGTATTTAGTGTAGATATGTGATCATACCCTACAGTTCTTGTTTTTCTTGTATAGTGTTACTCATACATCGCACGTATGATTAACCAGACCCGTGGTTCTTGAGCAGTACCCAAGCCGATCATATGTTGTCATTAGTACTCACTCACTTAAATAGTTGTATATTTTTATTTCCATATATGATGTTCGTACCTCTTATATGTATTTTCCGCATTCCTGTATATTTCTGCCATGCTCTTTTCATCTTGTATATGCTTTCTATATACTTTTACATAATTTTATCATTTATTGGAACTGCTGTTATAGGTGTACTTTGTTCCTTTCTTAACTGAATATATTTTTCCTAAATGACACTTAGGAGTGGTATCCCACTCACTACTGTAACCTCCGATTTCCAATTTCCGAAATAATTAGATTTTTACTTTATTTTAAATACCAAGTTTATAAAATATTTTCTCCTTGAATTTTTGTATTTGATTTGGAACAATGTTTAATTTTAGAAGGTAATTAAAATCTTTTATAAAAATCATTTTTTTCTAAATGTCAATTTCTTATAAATAAATAAATAAATAATAATGTATATACATATTTCTCTAGTTTCAAATGTTTATTGGCTTGAAATCATAAAATTAATTATTGGATAAATTAATTTAAGGACTAGTTGTTTCTTCAAAATAATTTTATATTTATTAGGAAAGTAAATAAATACATTTCATACTTTCTAAGATTTTGCGAAAATGGGTTTAATTAGTAGCTAATTGGAATCAGCTAGCCTTGGAAGCCTTAAAAATATTTTCTTAAATTATAATATTTTCTATTAATTTTATGAGTTTACCGTCTCCCATTTCACCCTCATTTTTTTCCCACATAAATTTATTCATGTATGATCTTGGGCCATTTGTTATTTGGGCCAACCCTCACCCTTTATCCCACACCTTCTCTCCCTATTTAAGGCTCTCATTACCATTCCCAAGAAACCCTAGCTAGCCCTCACAAATCCTCACAAGCCAACAAGCTATCACCACCATTTTGTGTGCTCGTGTCCGTGTGTCCAGCATCACCGTGTCAGCCGTGTTGGCCTCGGGTCCGACCCCGGGTGTCCCACCGTATCCATTCATTTCCTGTGTCCAGTTACAACTTTACAACCTGATTTCCGTGTCCGACACACCCGGACACAACCCCCACACCACAGCAAACACCCACCCCGTGTCCAACACCCGGACACGCCCACTGTACAGCGAACCCATCGTGTCCAGCCGACACGATGCACCCCGACACATCCACTAAGCCTAACCCTAACCTAACTCCGGCGAGCGCCGGTGGCCGCCCAGATCCGCCGAGATCTCCTTCCGCTGAGTCGAGACGCCGGTTCCTCGAACCACCGCCGCCGCCGAGAAGAACCGCCGACCGCCTCCTCGATCTGACCCTAACCCTAGATCAGACCACCTCACCCTCGAGCCGAGTTCGACAGCCGCCGCCGTCGCTGGAACCGAGCGCCGCCGCTGGAACCGAGCACCGCCGCTGAGTCGAGCACCCGCCGCCGAACAGATCCGCCGCCCCGAGTCGAACGTCGACCTCGCCGACGCCTGACCCGCGCCGACCCCGGCAGATTTGCTCCTCCGTCGACGACGAATGTGAGCTTCTCTTCTCCCCCTTTCTTCTGTTCTGTAAGTAAAAAAATTAGTTATAGTGTATTAGTTAATTAAATGTGATTAGTTAGTTAATTAATTAATTAGATTAGTTAGTTTAATTAGTTTAATTATAATAATTAGAATAGTTAATTTGTATTAGTTAGTTTAGTTAATTGTTTATAATCAGTAAATAAATTCTTAATCAGTTAATTGATTTATTAATTAATTAGTTAGAAATTTCATATAAATTAGTTTAGTATATAATTAGTTAAAATACATAATTAGTTTGGTTTAGTTAAATAATTAATCAGTTATACATATTTTTATAAAAATTTTGGTATATATACATATATGTAGATTATATTTTCGTATTGGTATATGTATATGTATATATTTTGTATATACTTAATATATTTCAATATAAAATTGGTACATATGTGCATATCTATATTTTCAGTATATGTTGGTAATTGTTAACTGGTATATGTTTAACAAAAACATAATTTGGCATATATAAATAAATGTAGCATAATAATATATTTTTGGTATAATTATAAATTGGTATAGTATAATATAAATACGTATTGTATCCCTTTTCAATGAACTATGTCGATATAGATATACATTCAAGTATTAATTATTATGCTTATATATACATTCAAGTATTATTTATTATGTTTATATATATATACACAAGTATTATTTATTTTAAAGTATATATATACTAGTATAAATTAAATTCATGTATTAGCATAGTCATTGTACTTTGGAATTTAGTAGATATAGTAAAATTCTAACTTGGCTTATTTTTATGACTATACGTTGTATAACGTATTTTTCAGTAGCTATTGTAATTAAAACATACAGTATTAATATTACTTAAGGTATATATATATACACTTATCTATTTTCGTACCAAATATATTTGATGTATATGTTAGTACAATGTGCACACTTCTATGTCTCTAATAGACGACCCTAGTTGACTGAGTCCCATTCCTGACATGAACCCTGAGTTAGTATTTGCTTGTGTGTTTAGTATAGCTTCTGATACAAATATTGTATTGTTATTATATGTCATTAGGACTGTGGGTTCCTCCAGGCGACACTCTGGAACAGGACCTCGGTATTCACCAGCTAAGGACCAAAGGCGAGTACATTCTCTGATTAGTTTCTAATTTATGATATCTCCTATGTTCACTGTATCTAGTGTAGATATGCATGTTCTTGACACATTGGTTACACGGATTGGTATACACGGATCTCGTCATGAGATGTTATTCCTTTTTTATGGTGTAGCTTGTACAAGACTTGTTTCCTTGTTATCTTGTGCATGTACAGACACTGATTCCCGGGGAGACTTGCTACCTTCCTGGGGAATCCCGTGCCATAGCGTACCATAATTGGATCTACTATACCAGTCGGGGGTGGGGAGTATTTTAGTGTAGATATGTGATCATACCCAACTTTCCATGCATCATAGCTCACCCCACATCTCACGTCGGGTGCGGCCTGACCAACTCCATGCTTCATAGCTGTTACGTGTGATTAGCCTGACCTCTCCATACATCATAGCTAACCAACGGTTAGCCTGACCTTCGTGAATCATAGCTAATCACATGTAACCAGCCTGATCAAGTTCCCAAGCCGATCACATAATAAAGCTAGTACTCACACACTTAGTCATAGGGTTCTTGCTCATTGACATATTATTTCTTTTCCTGCAGTTACTTACAGTATTTCCAGTATTTCTTTCATTATACATTTCTCGTACCTATACATGCATCTTGAATATTTCCATCTAGAACTGCTACATAGTTTATGTCATTTATATAGAACTGCTATTTAGAGATGTACTTTGCTCCTTCCTGACTGAAAAATATTTTTCCAGACTGTGACCTTAGTAGACTGGGTTCCGATACACTTGGGGATTGGAAGTTAATGATTGCAGGTATGATTATTTTGTCGTTAGACTTGTCTTGTATTTCTTGTTTGCCTTGATATCTCATCGTGCTTTAGTTTATGTGATTGAGTATTTCTAGCATTATTTTGTGATATCCACGTCTCCTTATGGAGTTGGGTATTCACGTGAGTTTGATTAGATAGTTACATGACCTAGACAGCGTTCTACCGCCGATGCTGCGGCGTAGGCTGGACGTACCCACGCACTCGTGCCCCTAAACCGGGTGCGGGTCGTAACACATTTTTAGTGATGGCCCATGCAGGTCAGACTTCGCTAGTTGTGCGATGTCGTAGTAGTGCGACGTCATAGTTGTACTACTGCGTGCCTGCTATTAAATATAGGACATAGGATACTAGGATGAGAGAGGATACTCAATCACAAATTCTTGAAAGATTTCCTGGGATGACCCCATGAGAATCTTATTTTCAATTTAAATCCTTCCCCCTTGTTCCCGTCTACTCTGGCTTGTTGTTATTGAACTTGATCCTTATTGATCAGTTATTAAATTAAAATCTTGGTATCATTGTTGAGTTTGATTCTTGTTGACCAGTTGTTAACTTTAATTCCTGGTATCGTTGTTAAGTTGATTTCATATTGAGATGAATTTTACGGACTAGAATTTATGGTATCATCTGATGACATATATTGATGAGGACAGTGAGAAAGGTAAAACGTCTACTTTGGTTATGGAACCTAGAGTTTATCGCAGCCATATTAGCTGTCGTGACGAGAACGTAGGAACCTAACTTGGATATACATACTTTAGTTATGAGATTTAGAGTTTCTCGCAGCCATACCGGTTGGCGTGGCGAGTATTCTAGATAACATGATTATAGGGTTGCATACCTTAGTTACGGAACCTGTCGTTTATCGCATCTATGCTTACTGGCGTGGCGATGATTCTATGTGTCATGATTTATGACAGACGTGTATGATTATCAGGTTGTATCTTAAATTGGTTCTTAAAATATTATCTCAAGACTTATCTATTTCTGTTATTCCAGGACTTTGTTCCATCGCTTCTTTTCTTTATTAGCAGTAAAGATACCTTCCGTCCTTGATCCAGTTCCTTTCTGAGCTTATTTTCTTTGAGGATTCCTTGTTAGTATGATAATTAGTAAATTGTAATTATGTCTGTGTCTTAAGTATTAGTATTGACTGAGTGTTGCTTGTGAGTTTGTAAGTGTTTCCTAGTTGAACATGTGAGCAGTAGGCCTTGATCTAGAATTAACCCATAGCATAGTACCTTGTAACAATGGTTCTAGGATAAGTGTCATTATAGTACTATAAGTAGAAGGAGAGTATAGAGTATCAGTGATATTTCAAGAGTTAGTATCAGAGCCAACATACCCGTCCTGGATAATCATGATTAGGCAATTGGATGATCTACGTGAACAATTAGGTATCAAGAAAAAAAAAATTGTGTTAAGAATTAATGGAGCATGATGTTCAATTTGATGATTGATATCGGAAGTGTTAAGGGTAAGGAAATATATACGCATAAAGTTAATGAGGTGTCATGAGTAGAGAAATATCGGAATAGGTAATAAAGATGGTGAAGCGTATCACGGATTAGTTTAATAGGCTTTAAAGGATTAAAAAAAATACATATACAACCATCGAGATGAGGAACCATATACTTGCCCATGAGAATAAGAAAAATGAGTGTTATAAAAGGTACAGCTAATCATGAGTTCTAATAAGTTTGAGGAGATGATACAATAATGAAGCTAGTAATATAATACCAAGAGTGCTAATGATTCTATATCGAGGATTAGTCGAGGATGACGTTAATAACAGTAAGCACCCTGTATGATGATAATTAGATGATATACCAGTTGACATAAATTGAAAATCATGAAAGAAATTTCAGGTGATGATAACTTTGATCAATGGAGATAATGGTGCAAGTGATTCAGGCAGTACAATTTTAGTACCCCGTTGGCAGTTGTAGGCAATAGAGGCATTGAGTGCACCTTGAGTATCAGAGACCGTGAGCACTGATATGTACATTTGTGGAGTTATAAATTAAAAGGTGGAAATAAAATTTTATTTTTAGAATAATTGAGGAGTTGAGATTATGTCAAATTTTTTTTTGGATTTCAAATACGAATTCAATAAACATGGTTAATGCTACAAAGATTTTAGAAGTGATTAAATTTTGTTTCGATGTTGAGTATCAAATTTTGAGGAGGTATATACAATTCATTTTTAAGTTGATCGAGAAGTTAAACCTTGACGATTATTTTGAGGATTAATTTTATGATAGATAAGAGATATGAATATTAACATATGAGTAGATGATATACATGTGTAAGGATCTGATAACTTGAGCAGGATTGGGATGGCACCGCAGACTGACTTGGGTGTCCATCTAGATTTGCATTAGAAAGGGTTAGCACTTAGTATGGTGTTACACTTGGTGTGCACTGGAGCGATGAGAGAATAGTATGGACAATTGTAGTAGGAACGGGAACTGACAGAGGGTATGGTACTAAGAAGATAGAGGTATCAACTTAGATGTATTATTGAATCCTGGTTATATTAGAAATTCTTGGCATCAGATTTAGGTGTTAATAGACATGTGTGTGCACATGGATATATTCATGGATCTTGTGGATAAATGACTAGTTGATATGGGTACCAGTGTACATGAATAGGAAATTAGTTAGTGAATGTGCTAGAGTTAAGTGTTGTTAGAGATAGTAGATACTACAAGTAATGTGTTAGCAGGTTCTTTCTTTTTCTCATGATGTTTTTGTCTTCTGATTGATTTATTCCCTAGTACCGTGGGTTGTATTCGTGATTTTTCTTGTTAGGATATAGTTAGTAGTACACCCTGACAGAGAATGCAATACCATAATAAGACAGACCATAACCATGCATGTTTCCTCTAAGTTGGTTGTTGTAAGACTGTGGGCAAAATTCTTCTTAAACCACGATCATTAGAGTTTGGACCATAGCAAAGATCTATGACAAGGTTATGACTTGACAAGAGACACGAGATGCTAAAATTTTGGAAGATAAGCATAAAGAATTAAGGATTAATATGGCAGAGTTGATAAATCATTGATTTTATCAAAATTGAGATGTGATTAAATTATCATTAGAATTCGAGGATAAACATTAACTTAAATGGAGAGTTAAGAAATTCACAGGGCAAAATTGAGGATTTATTAATTTTAGGAAGGTCTTGATATGATTAAATTGATTATTAAAATTTGGAAAAAAAATTGGAGAGATTATCATTTATCTATTTGATTGCAAGATAGAAATTTTATATTTTATATTATGAATGTTGCGTTGAAGATTCTGAAAGTATCGCATCGTTGAGTATTTGAGGAAAAAGAAAATTGGGAAATAAAATCGTTAACGGAATGGTGTCGAATTTAATTCTCGGAAAAGGATTTATATAAACATCAATTGAATTTGGGTTAGAGGAGTAAGATGAATGATGGATCAGTGTTTAAAATTTAAATTTGGGATACAAAATTTTAAATATTATACATATACATTGATTGGAATTCAATTGGAGGATTGGATATTAAAATCCTGGAGTAATTAGATACGAACTTAAATTTTGGAGGAGATTATGATAAAAATTTGAATTTGATTTTAAAACTTGAAGATTTTTCGGAATATGATGATATAGAATTTTGAAAGGTTGTGAAATAGCAATATGAAATTACTTCATGATTAATTGGTTTGAAATTTAAATTTTGATAAAAATAATATGATGAGTAAAGGCAATTATTGAGAATCCTAAATTTCGAGGACGAAATTTTTCTAAGGTGGGTAGACTTGTAACCTCCGATTTCCAATTTCCGAAATAATTAGATCTTTAATTTATTTTAAATACCAAGTTTATAAAATATTTTCTCCTTGAATTTTTGTATTTGATTTGGAACAATGTTTAATTTTAGAAGGTAATTAAAATCTTTTATAAAAATCATTTTTTTCTAAATGTCGATTTCTTATAAATAAATAAATAAATAATAATGTATATACATATTTCTCTAGTTTCAAATGTTTATTGGCTTGAAATCATAAAATTAATTATTGGATAAATTAATTTAAGGACTAGTTGTTTCTTCAAAATAATTTTATATTTATTAGGAAAGTAAATAAATACATTTCATACTTTCTAAGATTTTACGAAAATGGGTTTAATTAGTAGCTAATTGGAATCAGCTAGCCTTGGAAGCCTTAAAAATATTTTCTTAAATTATAATATTTTCTATTAATTTTATGAGTTTACCGTCTCCCATTTCACCCTCATTTTTTTCCCACATGAATTTATTCATGTATGATCTTGGGCCATTTGTTATTTGGGCCAACCCTCACCCTTTATCCCACACCTTCTCTCCCTATTTAAGGCTCTCATCACCATTCCCAAGAAACCCTAGCTAGCCCTCACAAATCCCCACAAGCCAACAAGCCATCACCACCATTTTGTGTGCTCGTGTCCGTGTGTCCAGCATCACCGTGTCAGCCGTGTTGGCCTCGGGTCCGACCCCGGGTGTCCCACCGTATCCATTCATTTCCTGTGTCCAGTTACAACTTTACAACCTGATTTTCGTGTCCGACACACCCGGACACAACCCCCACACCACAGCAAACACCCACCCCGTGTCCAACACCCGGACACGCCCACTGTACAGCGAACCCATCGTGTCCAGCCGACACGATGCACCCCGACACATCCACTAAACCTAACCCTAACCTAACTCCGGCGAGCGCCGGTGGCCGCCTAGATCCGCCGAGATCTCCTTCCGCTGAGTCGAGATGCCGGTTCCTCGAACCACCGTCGCCGCCGAGAAGAACCGCCGACCGCCTTCTCGATCTGACCCTAACCCTAGATCAGACCACCTCACCCTCGAGCCGAGTTCGACAGCCGCCGCCGCCGCTGGAACCGAGCGCCGCCGCTGGAACCGAGCACCGCCGCTGAGTTGAGCACCCGCCGCCGAACAGATCCGCCGCCCCGAGTCGAACGTCGACCTCGCCGACGCCTGACCTGCGCCGACCCCGGCGGATTTGCTCCTCCGTCGACGACGAATGTGAGCTTCTCTTCTCCCCCTTTCTTCTGTTCTGTAAGTAAAAAAATTAGTTATAGTGTATTAGTTAATTAAATGTGATTAGTTAGTTAATTAATTAATTAGATTAGTTAGTTTAATTAGTTTAATTATAATAATTAGAATAGTTAATTTGTATTAGTTAGTTTAGTTAATTATTTATAATCAGTAAATAAATTCTTAATCAGTTAATTGATTTATTAATTAATTAGTTAGAAATTTCATATAAATTAGTTTAGTATATAATTAGTTAAAATACATAATTAGTTTGGTTTAGTTAAATAATTAATCAGTTATACATATTTTTATAAAAAATTTGGTATATATACATATATGTAGATTATATTTTCGTATTGGTATATGTATATGTATATATTTTGTATATACTTAATATATTTCAATATAAAATTGGTACATATGTGCATATCTATATTTTCAGTATATGTTGGTAATTGTTAACTGGTATATGTTTAACAAAAACATAATTTGGCATATATAAATAAATGTAGCATAATAATATATTTTTGGTATAATTATAAATTGGTATAGTATAATATAAATACGTATTGTATCCCTTTTCAATGAACTATGTCTATATAGATATACATTAAAGTGTTAATTATTATGCTTATATATACATTCAAGTATTATTTATTATGTTTATATATATATACACAAGTATTATTTATTTTAAAGTATATATATACTAGTATAAATTAAATTCATGTATTAGCATAGTCATTGTACTTTGGAATTTAGTAGATATAGTAAAATTCTAACTTGGCTTATTTTTATGACTATACCTTGTATAACATATTTCCCAGTAGCTATTGTAATTAAAACATACAGTATTAATATTACTTAAGGTATATATATATACACTTATCTATTTTCGTACCAAATGTATTTGATGTATATGTTAGTACAATGTGCATACTTCTATGTCTCTAATAGACGACCCTAGTTGACTGAGTCCCATGCCTGACATGGCCCCTGAGTTAGTATTTGCTTGTGTGTTTAGTATAGCTTCTGATGCAAATATTGTATTGTTATTATATGTCATTAGGACTGTGGGTTCCTCCAGGCGACACTCTGGAACAGGACCTCGGTATTCACCAGCTAAGGACCAAAGGCGAGTACATTCTCTGATTAGTTTCTAATTTATGATATCTCCTATGTTCACTGTATCTAGTGTAGATATCCATGTTCTTGACACATTGGTTACACGGATTGGTATACACGGATCTCGTCATGAGATGTTATTTCTTTTTTATGGTGTAGCTTGTACAAGACTTGTTTCCTTGTTATCTTGTGCATGTACAGACACTGATTCCCGGGGAGACTTGCTACCTTCCTGGGGAATCCCGTGCCATAGCGTACCATGATTGGATCTACTATACCAGTCGGGGGTGGGGAGTATTTTAGTGTAGATATGTGATCATACCCAACTTTCCATGCATCATAGCTCACCCCACATCTCACGTCGGGTGCGGCCTGACCATCTCCATGCTTCATAGTTGTTACGTGTGATTAGCCTGACCTCTCCATGCATCATAGCTAACCAACGATTAGCCTGACCTTCGTGAATCATAGCTAATCACATATAACCAGCCTGATCAAGTTCCCAAGCCGATCATATATTAAAGCTAGTACTCACACACTTAGTCATAGGGTTCTTGCTCATTGACATATTGTTTCTTTTCCTGCAGTTACTTACAGTATTTCCAGTATTTCTTTCATTGTATATTTCTCGTACCTATACATGCATCTTGAATATTTCCATCTAGAACTCCTACATAGTTTATGTCATTTATATATAACTGCTATTTAGAGATATACTTTGCTCCTTCCTGACTGGAAAATATTTTTCCAGACTGTGACCTTAGTAGACTGGGTTCCGATACACTTGGGGATTGGAAGTTAATGATTGCAGGTATGATTATTTTGTCGTTAGACTTGTCTTGTATTTCTTGTTTGCCTTGATATCTCATCGTGCTTTAGTTTATGTGATTGAGTATTTCTAGCATTATTTTGTGATATCCACGTCTCCTTATGGAGTTGGGTATTCACGTGAGTTTGATTAGATAGTTACATGACCTAGACAGCGTTCTACTGTCGATGCTGCGGCGTAGGCTGGACGTACCCACGCACTCGTGCCCCTAAACCGGGTGTGGGTCGTGACAACTACGGGCCTCATGACGTATTTGGTTTAGATCTAGTGACTGTGGCTCAGGAGGGACTCATCCCGGTTGAGACAGACGATAATTTACTAGTAGCTTAGTTGATAGGCTTATATTGTACAGGATTTGTCTCCAGCTTTGGCAGTTAGTACTCTTTTACTTTTGAGACTCATTGGATATTATCTTCAGTCTTGAGAGTTATATTTTGTCTCTTCAGTTCTTTATATAATATTCATGCATTTTTCCATCTTATAGTTTTGTGATTGAGTATTTATATTTCATTGGTGGCATTATATATCATGATGATCATTATTGTTAGATAGGATAGTTTAGCCAAACAATGTTCTACCATCGAGGCTGTAGCGTAGGCTAGGCATCGTTCATTTACTCGTGCCCCTACATCGGGTGTGGGTCGTGACAGTTGGGACGAAATTGGGAAACGACAAATCCTAGGCCCGGAGCTAGTTGAGCAAACCGTCTAAAAATTTTGAATAATTTGCGAGTTATGTTGACATCCACCGACGACCTCTCAAATTCCTAGATGGTGACCATGTACGAGTCCCAAGATTTGGAGCAAAAGGAAAGCTAAGTCAGATATTTATGGTTCCATTTGAAGTCCTCGAGCGAGTCGCTCCAGTGGCCTACCAAATCGTATTACCACCAACCATGTCAAATGTGCATTACATCTTCCATGTTTCACAGCTTAGGAAGTACGTACATGACCTAATTTTTGCCAGCTGGATCTACAAGCAAACTTGCCCAATATGGAAGATCCCCTTCAGGTCTTGGATCGGAAGGAAAAGCTGCTCCAGAATTATACAGTCCCTCTCGTGTGCATACTCTGGAGGAACCACGTAGTCGAGGAGTCAACCTGAGAACTCCAATTAGAGATGAAGGAAAAAAATTCCTTATTATTTGTTTGGGGTAGGTTCTATTCATATGTTTCGAGGATGAAACTTTTTCTTAGTTGGTAAGATATAGTGCCCCGTTCCCCTGTTGTGGGGAGAGCGGCTAAGGAAAATTTGGTATTGGTTAATCGGGAAAAATTAAATCAAGATCCTTTCTTCGTTATGGATCGATTTCTTCAGAATCAAGTCCCACATTCAACAGACCGTGTCTCAAGGAATAACTCAGCGGTAGAGTCGCGAGGGACCTTTCCATTGCGTTGGTTTTCATTATTCATTTTTGATGCGGCTTGGTTGCTTTCATGTTGGTTTTATTACTATCATTTTCTTGAAAGGTTTTGATGAATTTTATTGTCTTCGTTCTTTGAAATTTGTACTCATATCAAATTTGGGGAGATCGAGGTAAGAAGATATTAATTGCCTGTTGATGCGTGTAAGTGATTGAGTAGGCGACGAGCAAGTAGAGTACTGAAGATCTCCCCTTTCTCTTTCCCGATTTACCAACTCGTGAGAGGCTTTATCTTCGACTAGTTGGCCCTTCTTTCCAAGACTTTGCAGTTAATAATATGACTCTTCCTTGTTGTGTTTTGATCAATGAAACCATAATAATAATAACTGAGTCAAGTTAATAAGAAATAGGCTCATAACACTTAATGCATGTCACATAAACTCATAAAAATGATCGTACTATTGCGTGCTTGCCAGCCATGAATGTGCTTATCTTATATTTCAGTTGTAGCTAGAATTTATTCATCTATAACTATGCATAGAATTTGTACATACTTATAATATGATCACTTCAGTAGGTAGACTATACTATCGAGTTATGCTGAATCATTTATTTTCATTCATGTTGTCTTAAAGTGCTTCGTTTGAAAACTTAGATTTAGACGTCGCATGATCACGGACAGCTTATGCACAAGGTGTAGGTTCCTGCGAACGGTCGCTGGGTAGCGGAACTGATTCGTCCTGGGTGGAATGTCAGGTTGTTGTATTAACCATCTAGCAAGGATAAGGCAGGGTGGCTTGTAGCGGGGCTCGCTACCGGCGTTGCAACCATTTCCATCTACTCAGACTACAGTCCATAATGGCTTGTAGTGCCAGTGATCCCATATATTTATATTAACTGTTCATGCTAATAATGCCTTCTTGGCAGGAAAGAACATTATAAGTCTTGTACAGGTAGATGCGTTGGCTGCATGTAAATGTCACCAAAAGGTGGCACATTTATTTTGATCATTTTATTCTTTCACATATTGTAACTTGGACTATGATAAGATAGAAAGATCACCAAATAACTGGAATGCTTCACATGAATATCATGTCAATCTGGTGAGTTGGGTTAGCTCACCCTCACTAGTATATTTTGATGTACTGATACACGATGTAATAGGTTCCCCAAGATGAGGTGACGCTGCGAGGAGCTGAGGCAATTCTCCAACCAGTCTATTTCGTAACTGTTTGCCATTAAATTCAAAAGTCTTTAAGAAAAAATTTGATTTAATAACCAAACTGAAGAGAGTATAGAGATGAGTCTTAGATAGACAGTCTAAGTACAATTTTTGTGTTTTGGGGGGTAACGATGGAGGGTTAGGAGTGTAGCAACTTTCTTTACTCCGTGGATGATCCGATGGGGAAGCTCTTCTCTCTTAGTCGAGTGTAGATTCGCAGATGGAAAACCCATCTTTTTCCTCCTTTCTTTTGGGTGTGGTACCCTACTATTTATAGTCATCCCTGGGCACACATATGTTGGGCCGCATGGATGCTGGAAGCTGCCATGTGTTCCTTCGTAACTGGGTGCAGCTGTAACCGTGAGCAGGTTGAGCTACCACGTAGGAGTTTGATGGGATTTTTTGTTACTGAAGATCTGGGTGGTTCTCGTCCTTCGTGGTTATGACTTGGTCAGCTTGACACATAGTCCACACTTGGTTGGAGAGAATCACTCTTGTCGTAACAACAAGATTTGATCTTCATGGAGTCTGAAACCCCTGTGGCCATAAATACATGGGACGCATAGAGTTTGGGATGTATAGAGTCGGGGACCCGTGAAGCCAGAGACGCATGGCTCGCATGGAGTTTGGGACACATGGAGCCAGAGATGCATTGACCGCATGGAGTCTGGGATGCCTAGGACCAAAGACGCATGGGACCGCATGGAGTTTGGGACACATGGGACCAGAGACGCACGGGATCGCATAGAGTCTGGGATGCATGGGGTCAGATACGCACGGGACAGCATGGAGTTTGAGACGCACGGGATCGCATAGAGTCTGTTAGCTTGTTAGGCCGCAGGGAGACTCTGCGGCCTGATCTCTTCCGAGTTTTCATTTTCTTTGGGCGCATGGATGCATATTTTCCATGCTTCTATAGTAACAAGTTGGTGTTTGTGACTTTTTAAGTGCGTACAATTTCTCTGAGATCACAAATATACTTTTGTTGCTCCGTAGTGATGGTTCAGACTGGCATGTAAGGTGTTTTATTTTTTAATTTTAGTAGAGGATGTAATGTATGGAATGACTATCTCTCATTTTGCATCCATTTTTGTAAGCCCGCTCGGCAATCCTTTACTTGTTCAAGAGTCTGTAAATGTAGTTCAATATCAAAAAAGAGTAACTTTTCTTAAACCAATATGTGTTATTCAATTTGCATACCCTATTGTTGTGTTTCATAGTATATCATTATGCCAAGGCTTTGTGTAAGCGTGTAATACGCTCATACAATATCACGTCCGGGGGACGATTATCAATTCCACAAAATCGGGGCATGAAATATTGGTATCAAGGCAACCCTCTACTTGTTCAAGAGTCTGTAAATATTGTTAAATAACAATAAAGAGAACTTTTCTTCATCCAATATGTGTTATTCAATTTGAGTACTTTGTTATTGTGTTTCAAAGTATACCATTATGCCTAGACCTTGTGCGAGCGCGTCTTATGCTCGCACGATATCACATCCGGGGGACGATTATCGATTATAAGGAATCGAGATGTGACAACTCTGACCTAGATCCGGTGAGCCGCCTCATTTCCGACGTGCTCGATCTCCTCTACAATCCAGCATATTCTAGCAGAAATATCCGCTCGGAGCCGACGACAGCATCCGTGCACTACCATATGGTCGTCCGCTAGAATCTATTCTAAATCCCCATCCACCGCTCACAGACGCGTTGTTGGAGTCGACGTTGTCGCCCTGCCTCTGCCATCAGATCTTACTCCAGATCTAGATCAACCCGATCCATCGCGTCGACCTTGACCTTCACTGCCTGGACCATCTCCGAGAGGTCAACTCTACCGTCGTAGATATGACGCTCCAGTGCTGACCCTGACGACCTCCGATCTGTGCCTCAGCCTTCCAGATCTGACCCTCAGAGCTTCGGCCAGCCAACACCGCACCCAATTGTTCTTTCCGGTGATGACCCAGTCACGATCCAGCAGGCGGATCCACCCAGCATTTCCAGGAGAGGACGAGCCGCCACTAGGGCTGAGCCACCGGCTCAGCCACTGGATTCCAACACCTCGGTGAGCTTCCCTCACGATCCTCTCGTTCTCTTCTTCTTATTATTTCCTTCTTTCTTTCCTTGTTCTTTTCTCTTTCTGTTTATTCAGTAGATTAACTAAGTTATAGTTTAAATAATTAGGTGTGGTTATTTAATAATATTAGGTTGAGTTATAATAAAATTTTTGTTATAACATAATTATAGAGCAACATAGTTAGTTTTAGTTACATAATATTTTTTGGGTAAATAAAAGGGATATATATATTTTTTTCCTAATAGAATCAAATTATTGGGTTTATCAGATTGTGTGGGTTAAACCTAGTGATTGTTTCTTCTAAAATCATTTTAAGAAATATTTTGTACTATTTCAAATAGAATTAAATTTTTAGTTAGCTATATATACTAAATAAGCTTTTGAAGTATGTGTATATATATATATATATATATATATATATATATATATATATTATTTTTGGAATAATAAATAAACCCATTTTTTTTAGCTTACTTGGTTATTATTGAACTTAGCTAATTTGTGCATTTTCTCATGCCTCTTTCCGGGCCATTGCAGACATGGTATCTCTGTCTCAAAATTTGTGTCAAATTCTGATCCGGAACTTCTTTATATCGTTCATAACTATTTGGACAACTCTGGACCCATTGGGACTGACTGTTACATCATTCGAGATCATCTAGAGTACTGTGGCATTGTATATTTTTTGTCGATACGTTCGTGTCGTGTACGTCAACTTCAACCAATCCAAGGCAAGTAAATTACAACCATGAATTTACCCTTACATTATAAATACTATTATGTATATTCTATTTGATTTCTTACTATTATTTTTAAACTATAGTTCATGCACATAGATCGGTTATCTTGATTCATACTTTAGCGGTTTTGTCGTTATTTAAGATTAGATTATATACGTATCGTGACTAGTGATTATCCGAGTTTCGATGTGTGAGAATCTGGGTTATAATGCGTGAGTCCGGGTTGTGACACATGGATTGGTGTCATGATTGCGTAAGCATCCGTGTCATGATTCGTGAGCATCTGTCTCATGATTTTGTGAGAATCCCTATTATGACATGTGTTTATCCATATCGTAGTTCATGACTGGCCGTGATTCATGATTCATATTATTATTTTTCGGGATCCATGATATCTCGTGTTATTTAACGTGATCCTTGGTAGCTTGTACTAATTTTGTGATCCTTGATAGCCCATGTTGTCTATCTTGATACGTGATTATCTATTTTTCGTGATTCGTTATTCGATCCGACTGATAGCGGTCGTATACTTTATGTACGATGTGCCACAATAGTGTAGTATTTCTAGTCACAAGTTTATTGTTCCTGCCATGTCTTAATTTTCGTGATTTAGTTTACTTGATTACCTGTTTGCTAGTCCATGTTTTCAGTTTTAGTTTATTACTCAATTTTATTACCTGATGTACATTTACCTGCTAGATTAGATTACTTATTGTGTAGTACTCATCATGATAGATTTATACATGTATTGTGTATTTTTGTAGTTTGTAACAGTACTTGCTTGGCTCCTGACTGGATATGTTAAAAATCTTAGGAATGTTGTGCCCATACACTTGGACTTCTGGACGATGTTTAGTTTAGACCGTTTCTACATCTTGGACCATGATATGTCATTTGGAGAGATCTAGATTAGCATGAATCTATTTTCTTATCTTCTATTAGTTTCTTTCCTTTAGTTATCGACCGGATTTGTCTCCGAAAAATTTAATTATTGTATAAGTTTGGACTATAGATTTTGTGACTTGGTAATTTTGTATTCTCTTTCCTTATTTGTATCTTCCTATATCACATTTGTGTTTGATAATAAAATAAATAGGGGGTTTGTATGAAGATCTTTTTGTTTACAAACTCAGGCTATTAAACACTCCTGGTATACAAAATACTATCAGAGGTAATATGAATATGATAGGTTTTGAAAATTTACCTGGCGAGTCGCCATTTTGTTTGAGATAAAATAAATAGAGGGTTTGTATGAAACCTTTTTGTTTACAAACAAGAAAAAGAGCACAATTAATCCTATACGAGGATATTAAGTACAATAAAAATAATTCTGGCAAAAAATTGCTATAGGAGTCTGATCTGCGGTCGATCACTTTGTCCCTTGGACCACACGATGATGAAGAAGTTCTGTAGAAGAAGAAGAAGCTTCAAAGATTGTATGAGGGATTGAATTCTCGTGGCCAAAGTTGTTAATCAACACTCTCTGACTGTTCTCTCTCTCTCTATAATCTCTTGATCTCTGATCTCCTATCCCCTAGTCTCTCCGTCTGTGTCTGTCCCCCTTTACCCTGTGACCAAGGGTCTCTATTTATAGAGATCAATTAAATAACTGTCCAGTCGGCGTAAAAGCCAAGTTGTGAAGAAAGTTACATCTTTTTACGCGGCGGTTATAATAATTGCTACCCACGTTTGAATGACCCTCTGAATCTGCGTATGACACGTATCCCATTATAAGGTAACGCGTATAAATGCTTCTCGAAGATCATGGCATGCAAGCCACGTAGGTAACTACCCCTCGCGTAGAGATGGTTGGCGTAAAAGCCAAATAACTGTCTTGTTGGCATAAAAGCCAAATAACTGACTTTGTTGGCGTAAAAGCCAAATAGCTGTCTTGTTGACGTAAAAGCCAAATAGTTGTCTTGTTGGCGTAAAAGCCAAATAGCTGTCTTGTTGGCATAAAAGCCAAATTCTGCGTAAAACTTGCTGCTGCATGAATAATAGATAACCAACATAAAAATAGCCAATTATCCTTCCTAACTGAGGTCTTGAGTGTATTCTGGGCCAAATATCCTTATCACGTACCTTTGCAAATATAGACTGAGTTGGAGTATTTCAAAGAGATAGCATACGACGTACTCCTATAGTTAAAAATAGCCCGATTAGCGTAAAATGCAAGGATGATGATGTAAGCGTATTAGCCCTAGTTTTAGCTCTCCCAGTCATGACAAAATTATAAAGGATAGAACCAAATCTCGTGCATTTAATGCAGAGATATGTCTCAATCTCGTGTATTAAATGCCGAGATATGCCTCGAGATCAGTACAAGAAGCAGCTTTTGACGTGGCATCTGATTTCGTCTCATCTTAAGCGTAAAAATTCATCTCTGCCTATGTAGAATAGGCAGGGTATTCCTTAAATGCGTAAAAATGACTTGTATCAAGGATATGTCACAAAAAGACAGTCTGGGTCTCTGTACAAAATTATCATCATAGCCATCCTCTCGATCGTCGTGCAGTACTTTTGTCAGGAGTCAGGTTCACTGTTCTGTCTGACAAATTCATCCGAGGAATACGAAGAGTTCCTCGTACAACTTTATGCTGCATTAAAGATAAACGTATTTTACGTAGAGAGATATAACAACCTTTTTATGCCAAAATAGCCTTGGAGCGCTACTTTACACGGGCAGCTCTGAAGCTCTTCTTTACGCCAAATGGCTCTGAAGCTCTATTTTTCAAGGACTTCATGTATGTTGGGAGTTTTGACTGTATAATACACAGATAATTCCTCAGCATATTTCATGCTTCTATAAGACCCCCTTCAAAGTTTTCAGACTTGGCTAAGTCTGAAATACTTTGAATAAGAAGCATGAAATCATCACGCATTCACTGTCCGTCTCCTTCTGCTAATTTTGTCATGTTGACGCATGTAGAAGTTATCGTATGAAGGGCTAAGTGAAAACAGCTCAACAGAACTTGACACATGTGGGTGTCATCCATGCAAGTTTGGTTGATTCTCTGTCCGAACTATCTCTCTTGAGTAATGACGAAGCAAGGCTGGAGCCAGCTCGTACCAACATCTTGAACTCCAGAAATGAGAGGATGGCTGCTTTGGTGAAACAGATTCATCATTTAACTGCTCCTCCCTAATGATGTACATCTTATTTTTTGCTCCTTATTTTCTCAGAGATAATAAAGATACACTTTCTGACTTTGTGGACCCATCACTTTAAAATATAAATGATAGGCTTAGATGAAAGTGCTATCAGAGGTAATATGGGCGTGATATACTTTCGGTAATGTTTAGCTGAACATATCTATTCAAAGGTAATATGGACATGATAGAATATGATCCAACTAAATTTGTGTACAAAACACTATCAGAGGTAATATGAACATGATAGGTTTACAAATTAGTTAAGCAGATATATTCAGAGGTCATATGAATCTGATAGAATATGATACAGCTAACCTTTATAAGTAGTATCGTCAGAATGAAATCTTTATCATACTCCGTTTAAGCAAAGGAGATCAAGCATAGTACATCTTCGGGAATTTGCCGTTGATAGAAGTTTTTATCAAATCTCCATTAGGCTTGGCTAGTCTGTAAGAGGCATTTGAGAATGTTGTTTCAATCACATAAGGGCCCTCTATTTCCTTACAATTGTTTGTGTGAACTTCGGATATCGTACCAGAGGTAATATGGACGTAGTACAATACCATGTTTGTTGAGAACATCCTACTGAGGGGATCTTTGGTGGACCTATTATTTGTTGTGCACGTTGAGTGCAAATAATAAGTTCGAAACAAACCCTATCAGAGGTAATATATACGTGATAGATTTTGTGGGTAGTAAAGACATCCTGTTGGGAGATTTTTGTGGACCCATTACTTTTTGCGCACGTTAGTGCAAGTAATAGGTTTGAGACAAGTCCTGATGCTTGTAAAATATGACTCTGTGGGGGTAGTGGAGAGACATATTTCTGTTGAGAGGTAATGTGGACTCGTTTCCATTGTGGGCATCCCACCGAGGATTTTTTTTTTTTTTGACCTATTACTTCTTGTACACGATAGTGCAAATAATAGGATTAAGACAAGTCCTGCCAAAGGTAATATGGACGTAGCAATTTTTTGGAACTAACACCACTGGCGTACTTAGAGTTAAGTATGGGTGCTAAGTTGAGATGACAACCGATATCAGAGGTAATATGGACATGATAATCGATTGTCGAAACTCGAAAGGTTTGCTCAGAGGTAATATGGACATGACAAACTCATCCTGAGAGAAATATTATGACAGCAGTTCAGAGGTATTATGGACGTGAACTAATGGCCAAAAAACTTATTGTGGAGTGATTGCTGAGTGTGATCTATCGAAACTTGAAGATAGACCAAAGGATCGCTCCGCTGGGGAGATTGATGGGACGATAACTGAGAGGCAATATGAGCATGGCTAGCGTCTAACAAGGTTGGCTTGAATAGTCACTGCAGGAGTGTGCAAGTAGACCTAAGGATTGCTCCGGTGGGGAGATTTTGAGGATCCATTGTCCATTGCGTATCTGGGACTCTTGGATACGGATGATGGCCTTTTACAAGAATTTGTGACGAAGGAGAAAATGTTGCACATAGGCACTTGCTGGGGATGAAGAACCAAGAGTTGATTTTGTACATCCGGGTTGTGGACTTATTACCCATGGCGTACCTTAAGTACAGTTAATAAGCTAAAATGCCTAGCACTACCAGGGGTTAGGTGAATGTGATAGTAGAAAATCGAAGAGAAGAACTTCACTCAGTAGAAATGTGGACATGGAAAAGTTCTAAAAATATCTTACTCAGAGGTAATGTGGACGTGGTAAGATATGGACATGAACTAATTGATAGCAACAACCTGGGAGGTTTGCTCAGAGGTCACTTGGACATGGCAAACTCAGCTGGGGCAAAAATATTTAGACAACAGTTCAGAGGTAATATGGACGTGAACCCATGTCCGAAAAATTCACTGGGGAGTGATTTGCTGAGTGGGGATAGACCTGAAGGTTGCTCCGCTGGGGAGAGTTTTAGGGACTCATCATCCGGCACTTTTTGAAGGAACAAATTGCCACGTGGGAGTGAGATCAATTTGTCGTGACCGTCTTCTTGCTATAAATGCAAAGTGATGACTTTGGCGTTGATCAGATCATAGATTTTCCTTTTTAGTATATAGCATACCTTTGTGGGGTGATGAATGTAACGATAAAAGAGACAATATTCTGGGTCATCGACCTTGCCGGCCCTTTCAGGGTACCTGATGTTGGGTAGCCGAAGCTTGTTTTCCTTCATCAATATATTAAAGATTTTAATGATGTCATCATCATTGAAGGAGAAAGTCCCCTTTGGCTTTCGGGCTTCCGATACCCGAGTCGTACGGTCTTCAGGGAAGATGGTCATAGTTGCATCATCTTCGGACTCAGAGGGAATTCTACCCCCAGCTTTGGATGCTGCTCTGTTTTGTCGAGGGAGACTACCCCTAGACATATCGTTGTCGGGTTCTTCTTCTTCTTCTTTTTTGCCTTTGTCCACAGAAGTTGATTTAGAAGGACCGGCCTCTGGTATTACAGGATCAGACTCTGGAGGTTAGGAGTTTGCAACAGATGCGGTATACCCTAACCCAAAACGAGTTCATTGACAGTAAGGATCATCATGCAACGGTATTCTTCTGCCTTTTCCATAATTGAGGCCTTGCTTCAACTTCAAATTAAAACCCATGTTTTGCATAATCTTCAAAGCATGTGGGCTATATCTGTGGATTTGTATTTTCCCAATATCAGACTCGGGAGAATCCTCTTATACAATCGGTCTATTCCGTATTCGACCGAAGACCATTGGATGTTGATCATTGCGAGTAGGTGGAATAATAAAGATAGAATCTTCACGTGGCCCAAATGTCGTGACGACATTAGATGTTGATACTACTTCCCACACGATCTTCCCACGCTTGGTAGTTAGGGGCACTAAATCTTGATTTTGACCCCTGTCTTTGTGTTTCTGGATCAAGAAATCATGCAAATCAGGAGGATTAACAGAAGAAGAAGAAGAAGAAGGCTTATCCTACCTTTTTACATCAGTGGGAACGCAGAGATTAGGGACCAGAACCCTTTCCCTGCCATAGGAATACAGCAGTTCACCCATGTGAGTAGCATACGACCCATCATCTTTCTGAGGAGCGTACCTTCCCATGAAACGAGTATTCTTTACGCAGACAGATCTTTCCTGGCATAATTTGGATTTTTGCATACGTTCACGGAAAACAGGAAAAGTCCGCGTAATCTGAAGAGTGGGAACTTTCTTCTCTTGTGGACGTAAAAGCCTAGAGGTTGGAAGATTCGCCACTTATTTTCCCTCGATATAATCAAAGGGACCATCTGCCTCTTCATAGATGGGAGATATATTTTTACGCGCAGGCCGCGTTTTAAATTTTTGAATTGGCGCTGAGTCCTTGTCAAAAATTTTGTCTGCCACGTCACAGACGGGAGACAAAGTTTTACGCGCAGGGCGCATTCTAGACTTCTAGATTGGCACTGGGGCATTGCCAGAAGTTTTGTCTGCCATATCATAAATGGGAGATAAAGTTTTACGCGCAGAGCGTGTAGGCTGTGTTGTCACAACCTTGTTGATCAGAGGATGAGAGCTTGCAGGAAGGGTAGAGGACGTCTTAGGCATCCAAACTTTACGTAGCTTCCTGTTGTTCTGGATAGAGGGGGAACGAGAGCTACTCCCTACACGAAGCATGTCTTCATAAGCAGATTGGTCGAACTGGACGACCAAAGTCTTCTTCGTCGATCCGACGGATACAGCTTCGTGTTGAGAAATTGCTTTCTCGTCAGATGAGAAAGTACTCCCCAGCAGAGTCGCCATCTTGTGTTTGAATAAACAAAAAAAATGAGAGAAGAAGAGGGTTTATACGAAACCTTTCCTTTTTTTGTTTACAAACAAGAAAAAGAGTACAATTAATCCTATACGAGGATGTTAAGTACAATAAAAATGATTCTGGAAAAAAATTGCTATAGGAGTCTGATTTGCGGTCGATCACTTTGTCCCTTGGACCACACGATGATGAAGAAGTATTGTAGAAGAAGAAGAAGCTTCAAAGATTGTAGGAGGGATTAAATTTTTGTTGCCAAAGTTGTCAATCAATACTCTCTATCTGTGCTCTCTCTCTATGATCTCTTGATCTCTGATCTCCTCTTCCCTAGTCTCTCCATCTATGTCTGTCTTTTTGTCCCCTTTACCCTGTGACCAAAGGTCTCTATTTATAGAGATCAGCTAAATAACTGTCCAGTCGGTGTAAAATCTAAACTGTGAAGAAAGTTATATCTTTTACGCAGCGGTTATAATAACTGCTACCCACGTTCGAATGACCCTCTGAATCTACGTATGGCACGTGTCTTATTATAAGGTAACGCATATAACTGCTTCTCGAAGATCATGGCATTCAAGCCACGTAGGTAACTGCCCCTCGCGTAGAGATGGTTGGCGTAAAAGCCAAATAACTGTCTTGTTGGCAAAAAAGCCAAATAACTGACTTTGTTGGCGTAAAAGCCAAATAGCTGTCTTGTTGGCATAAAAGCCAAATAGCTGTCTTGTTGGCGTAAAAGCCAAATAGCTGTCTTTTTGGCATAAAAGTCAAATTCTGCATAAAACTTGCTACTGCATGAATAATAGATAACCAACGTAAAAATATCCAATTATCCTTCCTGACTGAGGTCTTGAGCGTATTCTAGGCCAAATATCCTTATCACGTACCTTTGCAAATATAGCCTGAGTTGGCGTATTTCAAGGATATAGCACACAGCGTACTCCTATAGTTGAAAATAGCCTGGTTGACGTAAAATGCAAGGATGGTGATGTAAGCGTATTAGCCCTAGTTTTAGCTCTCCCAGTCATGACAAAATTATAAAGGATAGAACCATATCTCGTGCATTTAATGCAGAGATATGCCTCAATCTCGTGCATTAAATGCCGAGATATGCCTCGAGCTCTATACGAGAAGCAGCTTTTGACGTGGCATCTGATTTCATCTCATCTTAAGTGTAAATACTCATCTCTGCCTGTGTAGAATAGGCAGCGTATTCCTTGAATGCGTAAAAATGACTTGTATCAAGGATATGTCATAAAACGACAGTCTGGGTCTCTTTGCAAAATCATCATCACAGCCGTCCTCCCGATCGTCGTGCAGTACTTTTGTCAGGAGTCAGGTTCACTGTTGTAAGCCCCCTAATTTTTTAAAAATTTTAAATACATTTTCTCACAGTTTTTCTGTAATTTATGGAATTTAAAACTAAGGTATTTTATGATTTAATGATTTTTAAATTAGGTTAACTAATATTAAAATATTATGGAAATAATATTTTATGGTGTAAAATGGAAAACCGGACATAGGGTAATTTTTTATGAATTTATTGGACTCCGTAAGCATTTTTAAAGCCCTAGAAACTAAGTTGCAATTATTTAATTTAAGTGCCCTCACCCTATTGGCCATGACCAAATGGAGAGCCTACCTTGTGTTGACCGTAGTCAATATTTTCTTTCCCTCCTTTACATGAAGAAAATCAAGTCTTTATGATAGATCTAAGCCCTCCATTTTAAATGGGCTAATCTACACCCTCCATCCAATGTACCCCTCCCTATAAAACCATCACCATCACCCTCACAACTCCCAAGCCGGCCCTAATCCCTAGGCATGGAAAACTCCCCCCTCTCTCTCTCTTCTCCCTCCTCCACCTTGAAATCTGTGCCTCCTACATATTTTTCCACCTTCTTCTTCCTTATTCTTCTTCTTTCTTTCTCCTTCCTGGAGACTCACCCGACCGGCCACCCGACCGGCCCGGCTCCGGCCGTCGACCCCCGCGGCGACTCCACAGCACACGTGGCTGTACTCCGACCGACCGTACATCGTCCTCGTCGCCCGCTGTGCAGTTCCAGCATCGTCCGCTGTGCAACTTCGGCCATCCGCTGCCGCTGTGCAGTTCCAACCGATCCCCGCGCCGGTCCAGTCCCGCCGAACGACGGACAATGCGACTCCTTCCCTGACCTGTGCCGCCCGCTCCGGCTACAGCCCGCTGACCCTGCTCCGGTGGAGCGGTAACTTCAACCCGCTCCGGCCGACTATCATCCCCGACTCCACGGGACAGCCACCCCCGTCCTGCCTTACTCTCCCCCGTCCAGCTTTAGACTCCCCTCTGACCCACCTTTGCAGACTCCGGCCACAGACTCCGGCCAACTGTGCAGATTCCGACCTATTCGCTTCGGCCGAGTTTCATGTCGGCCTACTCCACCACCCGAACGGCCACTCCTAGAGACCCGGACTCAGCAGACACGGACACAGCAGCCGCCTTAGCCCCAGACACGGCAGATTCAAACTAGGACACGAAAAAGCACCCGGACACGAGGAATTCTCGTTCCATGGAGCCCTGTTCAGGTAACCCATTCTCTCTCCTCGTTATTCTGCTTTCTGTTCCGTCAGTTGTGTCGCGTAGACTGTATAACCCTCTCGATGCCCGTGCAACCCGCTCGGTGCGTCGCGTCCTGTGGTGATCGTACACCGCGATCCAAAAACAAGAAAACCTACGCCTTATTTCACCCCGAAACTGAGTGCACCCTGCCAAACGGGACAACTTGGTCGCATGCGGTCTTTACCGAAATGTGCGCAACGTTGATACGGACGTACGAGATTTCGTAGAAGTTGATTTGGACGTGCGTGCACACCAGAATCAACGCGTATCCGCCGACAACGCCCCGTATCCGCCTATTCTGGAATACGCTGTAACTTGATGTACATATGTCGGATCGAGACAAAACTTGTGCCATCGGACTCATAGCAATACACTGGTCCTGTGACCCAAGTTTGGTTCGATTCTGAGAACGTTGACAAAATCGCGTAACATGGGCCCCATAGGCTCCACTTGACGGGTGGTTTTGTGATCAGCTCATCGGAATCCAATTCTGAAAGTTCTGTTGAGTTTATATCATCGTTCCCGACTTTTTAACACTAAGTTTGACAAATTTGGAGACCTTTGACCCTGACACGCTTTTTGGTGCAAAGTGGCCCATATGTGGACCCCGCTTTGACCCGAAAATGTTATTTTTGCCCCTGTGTCCAAATTGGACTTAAGGACAGGCATTTCTAGCTATTTGATAATTTCTGAGACTGTTGGTGATGTTTATTACAGCTTTTGGAGGAGTACCTACAGGATCCACTGATACAGGGATAACTGTTGGTATTCAAACCCCAGGCAAGTGTACCTTGCCAAACTCTGCAGTATTGTTACATATTTTTCTTGCTTCATTTACATTGTTGTAACCTAGGACCGTGTGACTTGCTCAGCGTCCAATTATTAGTCGGGTGCCAACACCGTACGCGGTGTTGTGTATTGTCATCTAGAGATGGACATTCGTGATCCTTTATATTCCTGTACTTGTCTTATCAAGTACACTATAACCCAGGACACTTGATACTTTTCATAAGACAGAGTTTTCCTGAGATATTCATGGTGATTCTGTATAGGATACAGGTTTATGACATAGACATTATATTCATAGATACTTTATGACTGGTTGCATTTGCTATGATCCCGCTCGACATGGACATGAGACGTTATGGTCCAAAGATGCGTGATTATATTGGGTGGGGAGAGACACATAGGCTACAGGCTATTTTATATATATCTACTACTATTGTAAGGTCGTAGACTCTCTAGCAGAGCTAGACACATTACCGGTTATTACCGCTACCGGCTCCCCGACACAGAGCTTGTAGTGGCTCAGCCTGAGTACTCGTGATGCTCTTATATTGTATTTCACATAGATGGTTACATACTTACCCTATTTATTTCATTTATTTTCTGTACTGCATTTATTTTGGCTTGTATTATCTGTACCTTGTTATGTCCCCTGAGGACCTGGATCCGGATTATGTCCCCAGGATTTGCAGACGAGATCTATCCCGATGTATACGGGACTGCAGCAGGAGCTGATACAGGAGATGTAACAAAAACTGAGGACGAGGTATTAGCTGAAGACTTTTCCTGAGTATCTGTGTTCCATACTCAGTATTTGCTGTGGTTATCTTTATTCTTGTATCCTGACAGTTGTATCAGACTCATTATCAGGTTTATTTCTCGAGTACTATATTTATTGAGTTGGATCTTGCTTTATGATTCTGATATTGTTATATTCATTTATGTGGATGAGATTAGTATATCTAGACTCTTATTATTGTATTACAGCTTAAGTACGCCCCGATGGATCCATTAACTTGGGTTTGTTCATCGGTGTGTGCTGCTGGCCATTGACACGTGTCTAGTCCCTTGGTACTTTAGGACTGGGGCGTGACAACTGTTCTGTCTGACAAATTCATCCGAGGAATACGAAGAGTTCCACGTACAACTTTACGCTGCATTAAAGACAAACGTATTTTACGCAGAGAGGTATAACAACCTTTTTACGCCAAAACAGCCTTGGAGCGCTGCTTTACGCAGGCAGCTCTGAAGCTCTTCTTTACGCCAAACGGCTCTGAAGCTCTGTTTTACGCGGACCTCATGTATGTTGGGGGTTTTGACTGTATAATACGCAGACAATTCCCCAGCATATTTTATGCTTCTACAAGACCCCCTTCAAAGTTTTCAGACTTGGCTAAGTCTGAAATACTTTGAATAAGATGCATGAAATCATCACGCATTCACTGTCCGTCTCCTTCTGCTAATTTTGTCAGGTTGACGCATGTAGAAGTTATCGTATGGAGGGCTAAGTGAAAATAGCTCAACAGAACTTGACACATGTGGGTGTCATCCACGCAAGTTTTGTTGATTCTCTGTCCGAACTATCTCTCTTGAGCAATGACGAAGCAAGGCTGGAGCGGGCTTGTACCAATATCTTGAACTCCAGGAATGAGAGGATGGCTGCTTTGGCGAAACAGATCCGCGATTTAACTGCTCCTCCCCAATGATGTACTTCTTACTTTTTGCTCCTTATTTTCTCAGAGATAATAAAGATACATTTTCTAACTTTGTAGACCCATCACTTTAAAATATAAATGATAGGCTTAGATGAAAGTGATATCAGAGATAATATGAACATGATATACTTTCGGTAAGGCTTGGCTGAATGTAAATCTATTCAGAGGTAATATGAACCTAATAGAATATAATCTAACTAAATTTGTATACAAAACACTATCAGAGGTAATATGAACATGATAGGTTTACAAATTAGTTAAACAGATCTATTCAGAGGTCATATGAATCTGATAGAATATGATACAGCTAACCTTTGTATGTAGTATCGTCAGAATAAAATCTTTATCATACTCCGTTTAAGCAAAGAAGATCAAGCATAGTACATCTTCGGGAATTTGCCGTTGATAGGAGTTTTTATCAAATCTCCATTAGGCTTGGCTAGTCTGTAAGCGACATTTGAGAATGTTGTTTCAATCACATAAGGGCCCTCCATTTCCTTACGATTATTTGTATAAACTTCGAATATCGTACCAGAGGTAATATAGACGTAGTACAATACCATGTTTGTTGAGGACATCCTACTGGGGGATCTTTGGTGGACCTATTATTTGTTGCGCACGTTGAGTACAAATAATAAGTTCGAAACAAGCCCTATCGGAGGTAATATGGACGTGATAGATTTTGTGGGTAGTAAAGACATCCTGCTAGGGATTTTTTGTGGACCCATTACTTTTTTGTGCACGTTAGTGCAAGTAATAGGTTTGAGACAAGTCCTGCCAGAGGTAATCTGAATGCTGTAAAATATGACTCGGTGGGGATAGTGGAGAGATATATTTCTGTTGAGGGGTAATGTGAACTCGAATTATTCTTTTCCATTATTTTGAGCAAACCTTCCGAGTTTCGGCTATCGATTATCATGTCCATATTACCTCTGATATCGGTTGTCATCTCAACTTAGCACCTGTACTTAATTCTAAGTACGCCAGTGTTGTTCGTTCCACAAAAACTGCCACGTCTATATTACCTCTGGCAGGGCTTATCTTAAACTTATTACTTGCACTCTCGTGCACAAGAAGTAATAGGTCCACCAAAAAACCCCTCGGTAGGAACCCCGCAATGGAAACAAGTCCACATTACCTCTCAACATAAATATGTATCTCCACTACCCCCACAGAGTCATATTTTACAAGCATCAGGACTTGTCTCAAACCTATTACTTGTACTAACGTGCGCAAAAAGTAATTGGTCCACAAAAAATCCCAACAGAGTCGCCATCTTGTGTTTGATGATAAAACAAATAGGGGGTTTGTACGAAGCTCTTTTGGTTTACAAACTCAGGCTATTAAACTCTCCTGGTATACAAAACACTATCAGAGTTAATATGAACATGATAGGTTTTGAAATTTTACCTAGCGAGTCACCGTTTTGTTTCGAAACCTTTTTGTATACAAACAAGAAAAAGAGTACAATTAATCCTATACGAGGATATTAAGTACAATAAAAATGATTCTGGGGAAAAATTGCTATAGGAGTCTGATCTGCGGTCGATCACTTTGTCCCTTGGACCACACGATGATGATGAAGTGCTGTATAAGAAGAAGAAGAAGATTCAAAGATTGCAGGAGGGATTGAATTCTCGTGGCCAAAGTTGTCAATCAACACTCTCTGTCTGTGCTCTCTCTCTATGATCTCTTGATCTCTGATCTCCTCCCCCCTAGTCTCTCCATCTGTGTCTGTATTTTTGCCCCCTTTACCCTGTGACCAAGGGTCTCTATTTATAGAGATCAGCTAAATAACTGTCCAGTCGGCGTAAAAGCCAAACTGTGAAGAAAGTTGCATCTTTTTATGCGGCGGTTATAATAACTGCTACCCACGTTCGAACGACCCTCTGAATCTGCGTATGACACGTGTCCTATTATAAGGTAACGCATATAACTGCTTCTCGAAGATCATGGCATGCAAGCCACGTAGGTAACTGCCCCTCGCGTAGAGATGGTTGGCGTAAAAGCCAAATAACTGTCTTGTTGGCGTAAAAGCCAAATAACTGACTTTGTTGGCGTAAAAGCCAAATAGCTGTCTTGTTGGCGTAAAAGCCAAATAGTTGTCTTGTTGGCGTAAAAGCCAAATTCTGCAAAAAACTTGCTACTACATGAATAATAGATAACCAGCGTAAAAATAGCCAATTATCCTTTCTGACTGAGGTCTTGAGCATATTCTGGGCCAAATATCCTTATCACGTACCTTTGCAAATATAGCCTGAGTTAGCGTATTTCAAGGAGATAGCATACGGCGTACTCCTATAGTTGAAAATAGCCTGGTTGGCGTAAAATGTAAGGATGGTGATGTAAGTGTATTAGCCCTACTTTTAGCTCTCCCAGTCATAACAAAATTATAAAGGATAGAACCAAATCTCGTACATTTAATGCAGAGATATGCCTCAATCTCGTGCATTAAATGCCGAGATATGCCTCGAGCTCTGTACCAGAAACAGCTTTTGACGTGGCGTCTGATTTCGTCTTATCTTGAGCGTAAAAACTCATCTCTGCCTGTATAGAATAGGCAGCGTATTCCTTGAATGCATAAAAATGACTTGTATCAAGGATATGTCACAAAATGACAGTCTGGGTCTCTGTGCAAAATCATTATCACAGACGTCCTCTCGATCGTCGTGCAGTACTTTTATCAGGAGTCAGGTTCACTGTTCTGTCTGACAAATTCATCCAAGGAATACGAAGATTTCCTCATACAACTTTACACTGCATTAAAGACAAACATATTTTACGCAGAGAGGTATAGCAACCATTTTACGCCAAAACAGCCTTGGAGTGCTGCTTTACGCGGGCAGCTCTGAAGCTCTTCTTTACGCCAAACGGCTCTGAAGCTCTGTTTTACGCGGACTTCATGTATGTTGGGGGTTTTGACTGTATAATACGCAGACAATTCCCCAGCATATTTCATGCTTCTACAATATTGTGATTGATTACATTTAGATATTGGTTGGACTTGTATTGATTATCGAGGTCTAGATAGTATTCTACCGCCGATACTGCAGCGTAGGTTGGACGTAGCCACGTACTTTTGTCTGATCATTTGGCACGGGTCTTGAGAGGATACTTGTTTTTTTTATGGTTGTGTCAGCCCCCTATCCCAACGCACTTTGGAGCATGATGTCTTTGGCGCACTTTGGCGCATGTTGGTTGCTAGCCCGGCCTTTGTTTAGATCGGACTAGTGATTTGTGGAGAAGAGTGGGTTTGGTTGGATTAGTGGCATGTGTGTATTAGATGGGTTTGAGTGATCCAACGGTCCATATCTCAAACCTAAACCTATATATTCTCATTTCTCTCTCTCTGCTCATTATTTTCCTTTCCATTTCTTACTCTTAGGTTTTCTCTCCCTCCGTAGGCAAGTACATCTTGTACAAGGAAATAACCATGGATTTATGTATGCTTTTAATTCTTAATAATTCATGTTTGTTTCTAGTTTATGTCGTTGGGACCGAGCATCCCTTCTACTTTAATACTAGTCGTTCTTGATTTTCTTGGTTGGAATTACATGGACCAGAGCTTGGGTCTATGGGTTCACTTTTATTTTCTTGGGGATTGATCTCCCAAAACTTTGTGTTTTACAAAACTATTTAGCTCATAGTGTAGAGCACCATATTTTATGTAACATTGCTTTTGGCCGTGCTTATTTTCGAGTCCAGCTAAGTTCAGTGCTGAAACTTGATACAATACGTATACCAAATATCTTACTGGAGAAGAAGAACAGTGTTATGTGAAGAGTATAGAAAAGAAACCCTTTAACGTAGAAATATGTATGTTTTACTTTGGGCGCATTAGTGTGTTGTCCCAACTCCTCGTGCGCACTAATCATACTGCACTTAGTCTCCTAGCAAAAGTTCGTTAGTCACACTCATTGAGTCAGTGACACACTTTTGAGAGAAAACCCAGTTGGCAAACTTTTGTACGTATTAAATCAATATTCCTCCAAGAAAACCAAGAAAACGGGTGCCATAGTCAGTTCGTGCACTTTCTTCGAGTTGACAATCTGGTGCACTTTTTCTATGTTTTATCAGCCGACGTACTTTGCTTACGTTTGGTAGCTCGCACACTTTTTCCTCTTCGTTTCCTGAGGGACGAAGCTTTGGTTGGTTTCTCGATTTATGTGCTTCTTGACTGACGAGTTTCTCGACTGTCGAGCTTTGACCTCGGATTTTGTGTTTTGTCTTGTAGCTAGCTTGCTCACGCACTTTCCTTAAAGGTGCGCTTTATTCTTGACCGTGTACTTTTGTCAAGTACATTATGTTGTTCAACTTGACAAAGTGTGCTACCCTTTGTAGCTCGCGCACTTTCTTGTGAAGAGTGCACCAACCTAGTTTTGTTCGTTTGTGCGCCAATCTAGTTTTGGTCGTTTGTGCGCCAACCTAGTTTTATTCGTTTGTGCGCCAACCCTGCTTTTGTTCGTTTGTGTGCCACTGTCTAGTTTTGGTCATTTTTGTGCCTACTATTTTCTGCGCACGTTGAGCCCTATAGATGTAACCCTATATGCACTTGTTATTTTACTTGCTAATTAGTTTGCTTTTCCTTGATCACCTTATTATACGTTGTATAGAATAAGAGGCGTAGTTCAACTCGGATGATGTTCTGCAACCCTGGTCCTTCTTTGGTTTAAGGGTTTTAGATCTTATCTCGAGGGGTTCTCACACAACTCTTATTCTCATTCATCAATATAATAAAGTGATAAATTATATGTGACCAGTATTAAACTATCCAGTCCTGAATAACTTGCAATATGATAACTTATTTATGATCGAGTTACTAGAACTTGTTCCTTTTTTGACTATTGTATCTGTGCTGATATACTTGATCGCACCGAGAGTGCTGCTTGATATATATATAGTGAGTCGTCATGCCACATACTCCTGCTACGTGATATATATTATTAATTTTATGCATGAATCTGGTAGTTGGACAGTGACTTTAACCGTAGCTAGATAGTATTGATTGTTGCATCACACTTGTGTGAATCCAGATTTAACTTTCGAGTGACAATTTGGATTTGTATCAAAAGTGTCCATACTTAAGGTACGACATCTAAGAAGGAATAGTCATGTAACCACGGCATGAGATTCTAACTAACATAGGGTTAACTAGGCAACTTAATTGTAGAGCATTGGGAAGGAACGGTATCTCAAGATCGTGCATGTCGGACCACCCTAAATTAGCTGGGAGTAAAGGTTGGCCACCACGGATACTATATATCATCCGTACTAGTGGAGTGCAGTATCTGATTTAATTATAAGACCGAGCCAGTATCTTTTCTATAGAAAGCCTGAAACTGTTACTGATTATTAATTAGCTCGGGGCCCTTACGAGGGACTAATGCATCATTTACATATATTCTTGCTTGTATATCATTACTTCAGCCAGCCCTGGTCGATTATGGCATGATCTAAGGATACACATATATTTTATTACTAGGATAACCAAGAGATCACATATCAAGCCGTAATACATGATTGGTCGACTAATTTGCTTATATAGGTACCTAGCCAGGGAAGTGGGCTATCGTGACATGATGATTCAACCCATATCCTTGTTTGGTTGTTGGATTGCATCATTGTGTTACGATACTCCATAGACTGACGCTATATTATTTCTCCTTGTTATATCGCTTCTTGTGTATTGTGACTTCTCTTGAATGGAATTAGGGACAAAGGCTCTTGTAGCATGATAGCTCAACTCACGTCCTTGTTTGTTTGTTAGATTGTGCTGTTGTGTTACGATAAACTGTGGACCGAAACTAAGACACATAATATTTTAGCTTAACCATGATCAAGGGACGTATTCTATCTTGATATGATAGGGCACTTTTTATTCTTATTTGGTGAAGGGGTGTCGTATCATGTCATGGATGGGATATATGCCATTGATTATGGGCTTATGCATCTCATGCTACATATATGGTTTTGTTTCTTTATTTCGTGGTTCCTTTGTATTACTTGCTATTTAGGGTCTGTCTCCACTGGTTTTGCATGTCCAGGTTTAGATCCATCACCGGAGCATCAAGCTTACTTTTTCCTCACTGATGGCACATACCAGAAGGATGGCTGCTGATGGTCATGTGTGGGTTTCTTGTTTTATTGCTCATCTTTTGTAAAATATATTCGTTTGGGCGTTTGGCCAACCGATACCTGTTAGCCGACAAATGTGGATACTAGTTCCCTACATGAGTGTATTTATACTTAGACTGTAGCTGACTCGATGTCATGTATACTTTTGAATATATATCTGGCATATCAACTTGTATTGCTAGAACTCTAAAAACTTCTGATGCGGCATTTGGGATGCCTTACAGCTTATTCTGAAATGTCTTATGTGATTGCTACTTGATTGAATGATTGATATATAGTAGTTCTTGACCCTAGTAGACTTTATTGGTAGTATGCACCCCCTTGTCTCTAGACAACCTCAACACATTGCCAGTTACTTCGGTATTCCGTAAGGTGCGATTGCTAAGTCATTCCCCCGCTCTCCAGTATTTTGGATCTGGGGCATGACAGGTTGAGATGGAGAGTGGGGGCATGAATCCACTAGGTTGCAGACATCTAATGGCTCCCCCTTCACCCCCTTTCTATATTAATCCACTCACTTTCTCTCTCTTCCATATTTCCCCTCTTTTCATTCACTCTATTCATTTATCTCCTTCTTCTCTCTCCTTTGGACTTGGAGCTTGGTGTTGAGACCTTGGTGGGATGTTTGACCCCGCCCTAGGAGGAGTGGTATAAGGTTTGGGTTGGTTGTTAGGACTAAAGACAAGTACATCTTGCTCAAAGTGAATGTCAACCTTGATTTTTCTTTGAATTTAATTTTCTTGGAATGTTAAATATTTTTATTTCATAATGTAGATAATTAGATTGTCTTCAACTTTAGTATATAACATTTTTGATTTTGACCAATAGTTTTGCGTAGATCTAAGTTTCTAAATAGCCTTTTTGGAGTATTTCGTGCTATCGATCTATCAACAGAATTGGTGAAAACTAATTCTACCATGTAGTAAGGAATTCAATTTAATGCGAATTTGACCTTTAAAAATCTAAATTTTGATTTAAAATAAAGATTTATGGCCAAAACAAGTTTCGATAAAATTTTAGATTTTCGGTGCTGTTACAGACCAATATATCGACGGTATACTAAAGTATACCGACGGTACGATATAATACAGTATACCGACGGTATGTCTGTTTTATATACTAGAAACTTTCGTATTTCAGTCGGTATACCGCCGATATACAGGTTTTTGGCTGTTTTGGATGAATTAGGCTGTTTTTGGCCGTTTTGTCTATTTTTGCCTATTTTTGCTAATTTCTTCGACTTTAGTGATTCCCTAGTTGACTTTGGTCATTTTTATAGCTTAGGGGAGTCACTTCCATGTTGTTATGGAACATGTATTATAGTTTAGTGTCATTCCTTAAGTATTCTAGGCCTCGTATAGAATGTATATAATATTGAACTTAAGGACTTGTGTTGTTCCCAATTTTCTGGATAGTGAACATTGCTCAAGAGACTTGATGATAGGATTGTAGCTCCTAGAAGTACTTGGTAGACTTTTATAGTAGAAGTAGTAATTGTATGCTTGATCTAGGACTTGTGTTATTCCAAACTTCCCTGATGATGATTATTTCTTGAAGCATTCAATTATAGAGTTATTAGCTCACTCTTATACTTGATAGACTACTACAATAGAGGAATTGACTGCATACCTGACCTGATATACATCCTACAATATGAGTAGATGATTTTACTTATGCGATTGATTTACCCTTTTTTGACTTGGTTACTTGTATTCGTGATGATACTTTCTGATATTGCACTATGGTGCCACCTGTTCTTCATATATTGCACTAAGGTGCTAGTATTATGCACTGGGGTGCTACCTAATTTTGATACTCTTATTGTTATAGTATATTTATGATTTCTCTGCATGGATATCCTTGTAGTTAGTCAATAGTTGTAGCGTGGTTATGATGTTTGTTTGATTGTGCATTACGCTTGAAATAAATCTAGATTGAGACTCTCGAGAATCTATGTGGATTTATACTTAATATACTCATACTGAGATATGACATCTCGGAGGATGATCATGTGACCATGACATAAGAATCCATATAAATGTTGGGTTAATCTAGATAATTAAAACTGGTAGTAACATTAGGAGGGAACGAGATCTCAAGATCGTGCATGCCAGCCACCCCAGATATTTGTTATGCATGCAAGATTGGCCACCAGGAATATTGTATATTATACGCACTAGTGGAGTACAATATTCGACTATTATTATTATTATATATACCAAGCCAATATCTCCCTAAAGGTGAGTTGGAACCGTTATTGATCTTGTTTATCGCAATGGCCTTACAAAGGACCGGTGCATCTCTTGTACTTATATATTATTGGCTCGGCTAGTCCCTCTCGAGCATAGCACGATTTGGGATCCCTATGACATAGCACAATTTAAGGATCCATATTTATATATTTCATTACTGGGGTACCCATACACCATATAACAAGTCGTAGGAGTGATTGGTTGACTTAAACCGATTGTATTTGATTGTATATTGTACCATCTATTAGTAGTCTAGGGATATGGACTATCGTGGTACGGTGGTCAACCCTAATCCTTGTTTGGTTGGAGGGTTGGTCTATTGTGCTAAGATAGACTTTGAACCAAAGCTACGACGCATATACTTATACCCTGACCATAGTTAGAGGATGTACTTTATCTCGTCGTGATACGATACCTCTTGTCCTTGTTTTGTGCAGGGGTACCGTATTGCCTCGACGATATTGTATATTTCATACCCTAGTACCGGAATACGGAGACGGACATGGCAAGATCCTCCGTACAAGGTATCATTTGTCGTACGGCGGTCACGACTGTAACTAGACAAGGGGGTACATAATACAAGCAAGTCACTTAGGATCACATAGAACATCTAATCTCTCAATTAGTCAAACGAGGATAGTAAACATAGAATATATATGACAAGGAAGTAAGGTGTCCCAAATTCCCTGCCAAAATATTCTAGAAACTAGCTGTACAAAATGAGAAGCTAGGCGAGTAGCAAAAGTAAATGACCATGATCAGTTACAGTCTGATTAATTACAATCATGTAAAGAAAACTAAATATCCAAATTTGCGGCTAAGAAGTGCCGGTGGCTAAACGTCCAAAAGAGTAAAATATACAGTAACGAGCAGGGAAGAAGAAACCCTCTCATGTCCCTCGGCGGCCATCTGTCTGGTGCAAACCATTATTCAGGAAAAAGTACGCTGGATCTTTGGGGGCTGGCTCTAAACCTGGTTATGCAAAACCAGTAGGGTTCTACCCCAAATAGCAACTACCAAAAAGGAAGCATGAATAAAGGAACAAAATCAGTAAAAAATAAAAACATATATATAGTTATGTCTCGTACTTTTGGTCCATAGCCTATCGTGATACAATAATCCAACCCTACAACCAAATAAGAACAAGGTTAGACCATCGCACCATGATAGTCCATGTCCCTAAACTATTTAACAAAAAATACAATTCACAATCAAGCTCAGTTATATAATCGGCCAATCACTTGTATGACTTACTAGGTGGAGTCTGGGTTATCCCAGATATATATGTATTTAATAGGAATCCTAAGATTGAGACATGTGTTAGCAGGGCTAGCCGAGCCATAAATTGCCAAATAACACGTAGTATTATGCATCGGTCCTTCGTGTGGCCACCATGCTAAGATCACGTAGTACACATAGTACAATATAGTTATCGAATATTGCAATCCTCTAATGAGGATTTAAACAATATCCATGGGGGCCATCCTGCACTCCCAAGATGAATATTTGAGGGTGGCTAGTTAAGCGCGATATCGGGATTCCGTTCTTCCCAATGCTCTACAAGTTTTAGTTGCCTAGTTAACCCTGCAGTTAGCTGGAATCACATGGCGTGATCACATGTTGTTCCCCTTATATGTCATACTCAGTACGGGCATGCTAGATATGAATATACTTTGTCTCTTGATAGTTTAATTTGGATTCATCCAGCGTGATGCAACAATCAATACAAGTCCTACCCACGCTTGGTTATCGACCAACTATCATGTCCATGCTGGAGTAATCATATTATATCATATGTCATATAGCTTGTAGGTACACCTTGGTGTAAAATATGTAACATAATTGCGTAGGAACACTTCGTACGTAGGAACATGTAGAACGTAGTAATTTTATTAGCACGGATACCAATAGCTGGATCAAGTTACCAATCATTGGTAAATCATACGAGTTCTAGAACATAGTAACACATTAGTTAAGTCTAACACATGGTCACTTAGCTCATATGTACTCACAAAATCTAATAAAATACCAAACCCAGAAAATCAATAAATCAAGCACATAGGGCCATATAGGATCGGGGTCGCATAGGTCAAGGCTGCATAAGATAAAGGCCGCATAGGAGTCAGTGTCGCATCGGAGTCAGTGTTGCATAAGTCAAGGCAAAGTCCACTACTTGAGACAAGTGCTAAGTGACGGCCAATAATTTTGTGTCAAAGAAGTGACTGAAGTGGTGGATGTGACAAGCCATAAATTTTGTTAGGAAGAAAAAGACAAATTGATGAAAAGTCGTACAGAGCCATGAAAGTCATGCTGAGTTATGCGTCCAAGAGATAAGAGGCACATATGGTCACTACCGCATTGGTTACACAGCTACATAAATGTTTCTTGGACTTAGTAAAACTCTCATTCGTTCAGCACGTGAAACACGAGGAGTTCCATTGTTAAGACTTTTTCAAGTACTTAGCTCCATAATGCATGTGTAACAATCAGTCATGCATCCAACAAGATGGACGCTTGCTAGAAGTAATATACGGCAAAAAGTCCAGGCCTCATAAGGATCAGGCCACAAAGAACTCTCGGCCGCATAGATGATGGCCGCATGAGAACTTCTTCTTCTCCAAACAGCAAGTTCAGCCATGGCGGAAAAGCTCCAAAACTGAAAATTGTTTCCTCCATAAAAACTTTATTTTAACTGCAAATCAAGTGAACCAAAAGCCAAAATGCCTGAAATGCAATGCTCCATCACCTAAAAAACTAGTTTTCTAAAATAGCTAGTTTTAAAAGATCAAAACCAAAGAAACTTATAGAACCCATAAAAATCCTTAAAAATGTAGATCTACTCACATCCATCCATCAAAACCAAAAACTCCAAGTATTAAAAGCGCTTAAAATCATATTGTACGCATATTAGACAAATAAAATAAAAGAAAAAGAAATAATTAATATCTATGGATTTCTCCATGTCATGCATGGTGTACTTGCCTAAATAAAAGAGGAAAAAGAAATGAAAGAATTAGGAAAGAGAGAGAAAGCATTTGGCTTATATAGCTAAGGTTTGAGGTTTAGACCATGGATTCAACTCATGACCAAACTAACCCAAATAAATAAACCATTTGCCAAATAAACCAAAGAATGGGTCTAGTCTCCATGCAACATAATTAACATGCAAACAAGAATTAATATAAGATGGAAATAATAATATGTTCCAAATACATATATCGGAAACGGGGAGTGACATATCTACCCAACTTAGAAAAAATTTGTCCTCGAAATTCAAACACAAGGCTAGCTAGAGAAATCAGAACAAGCACTACACTAACTATAAGCACATCTACACATGGAATCAAATTGAAGTATATAATATAGAAAAGGAACATCACGTAGCATGGGTAAACGAATTACGAGATTCGAGATACAAAGGCATAAGAACAAATATACCTTTCGAGTCTAAGAGGTACGGATACTGAGATCGGATATCGTCCTCGTGCTCCCACGCCGACTCTCCCAAAGGGTAATGACCCCAAGCAACTCGGACAAGATAGATAGTCCAGTTTCTTAGCACCTTCTCCCTTCGATCCAAAATGGATACAGGTTGCTCATCGTAAGACAAGTCAGTACCAACGACTAGCACGGAATGGTCAATAATATGACTCAGATACGGGACATACCTATGCAACTAAGATACATAAAATACATTGTGCACCTACGTAGCGAAGGCGGAAGGGTAGGACGATAAGCAACATCGCCTACCCGCTCGAGGATATCGAATGGACTAATGTATTATAGACTAAGCTTACCGCGAACCCCGAATCTATTTACTCCATGGGTTGGTAAAATTTTTAAAATACGTGGTTGCCGACACGAAACTCTAAAGGCCTACGATGCTGAACTGCCCAATGATGGTGCCTATCTTGCACCACCCGAAGTCGCTCTCTGATTTTTTTGACAACCTCTATTGTTTGTGTGATCATCTTTGGGCCTAACATATTTTGTTCACCTATATGTTCCCATGTTAAGGGTGACCTGCACCTCCTCCCATATAATGCCTCGAATGGTGCAATCTGAATACTGGTCTGGTAACTATTGTTGTTTGAGAACTCGACTAGATGAAGGTAATCTTTCCAAGACCCTCCAAAATCTAAAGTACAAGCTCGCAACATATCCTCCAATGTCTTGATGGTTCTTTCTGATTGCCTTTCTGTTTATGGATAGTAAGTAGTATAGAATCTCATCTTGGTGCCCAAACTCTAGTGCAAGCTCTTCCAAATATATAAAATGAACTGAGTGTCTTGATCTGATATGATACTCACTGGAACATCGTGATGTCTTACTATTTATCATATGTACATCTCTGCAAACTGCTTTATAGACTGTCATATTCGAAAAGAAAAAAAATGAGCACTTTCGTGAGTCGATCCACTATTATCGAAACTACATCGCGATCAGTCAGGGAACTAGGTAAACCAGTCACAAAGTATATCGTGATATGCTCCCACTTCCACTCCAGGATAGGAAACGGCTTCAGTAACCCTGCTGGTCTTTGTTAGTCGGCCTTCACTTGTTTACACACCAAATACCGAGAGACAAATCGTGTTATCTCCCTCTTCACCTGTTCCACCAGAAATATTGCTTAATATATTGATACATCATGGTACCTCTTGGATGAATTAAATATTGTGAATTGTGAGCCTTAGTCATAACATTCTGCCGGATATCTCCATTTGGTACATAGAGACAATTTCTAAATCTAAGTGTTCCATCATCGTGTATTGTCAGCTCTTTTCTTAGACCGGACTCAAATTCTTCCCGAAGCTTCTGAACTTTGGGATCCTCTGCTTGAGCTGCCTTAATCTTCTTAACCAAAGTAGATTGTATTTGCAAGCTTGCCAAAATTCATGCATCCTGTAGAAGTACTATGTCAATACCCATATCTTGAAGATCCGCCAATATACGTTATTGCGATGTCAACATATATCCACTACCTCTCCTTCTCAGAGCATCCGCTACCACATTTGCCTTGTCTTGATGGTACTGGAGTTCCATATCATAATCCTTTAATAATTCTAGCCACCTCATATGCCTCATGTTAAGGTCCTACTGGGTGAATACATACTTCAAGCTCTTATAATTTGTAAATATCTCCACCCGATCACCATATAAGTAGTACCTCCATAACTTAAGTACAAACATCACCACCGCCAACTCCAAGTCATGAGTCAGGTAGTTCTTCTCTTGATCTCAAAGCTGTCGAGATGCATAAGCTATCACTCTTCCATATTGCATCAATACACACCCCTGTCCCTTGTCAAATGCATCGTAATATACTATGAACCCTCTAGAACCTACTGGAAGCTTGAGAATCGGTGTTGAAATCAGTCTCTTCTTTAATTCCTCAAAGGCTGTCTGACACTCTGCTGACCAATCAAACTTAGCCACCTTGCGCATCAAACGAGTCAATGGTGCTAAAATTCTTACAAAATCTGCTACGAACCTCCTGTAATAGCCCACCAAGCCTAGGAAACTATGCACCTCTGCTACTGTCTTATTAACTAGCCAACTCTCTAAGGCCTTAACCTTCTTCGGATCTACTGTAACTCCTGCTCCCGAGATAATATATCCCAAGAACGTTACATAATCTAACCAAAACTCGCACTTGCTGAGCTTTGCATACAACTGGTGTTCCCTCAAAATTTGTAAGACCTTCCGAAGATACTCTTCGTGTTCCTCTTCGCTATTAGAGTAGATAAGAATGTCGTCTATGAAAACCACCATGAACTGATCTAGGTACGACATGAATATGTAGTTTATCAGATCCATAAACACTACCAGAGCATTTGTGAGTCTGAATGGCATAACTAAGAATTTATAATATCCATATCGTGACCTAAATGTTGTCTTGGGTATGTCTTGCTCCTGAACTCTTACTTGATGATATCCTGATCGAAGATCAATCTTAGAGAAAATTATGGCCTTACTTAACAGATCAAACAGATCAACGATTCTTGGTAATGGGTACTTATTTTTTATTGTCATTGTGTTCAGCTGCCTATAGTCGATACACAATCATGTTGATCCATCCTTCTTCTTTACTAGAACTACTGGCGCTTCCCAATGTGATCCACTAGTTCGAATGAGCTTCTTCGCCTTTAGTTTTTTTACGTGTTGGTACAACTTGTCTAGTTATGAGGGTTCCATCTATAACTAATGTACTTATACTAATTAATATAGTATCAATATTATATATGTAAGTTATACAATACAATATTACCTTACTATCTAGATCAGAACTTAATACTAACTCAACCTTACTACCATTATCCATATATAACTTATATTAGTTATAGCCAACACTAGAGTTACCTAGTATTATTATATACTACCCTCTAATAACTAATACTTACTACCAATTACCTTAGTATACAATTATCTATTACCAACCAAATAGGTAATCAATACCTTGAGTATCTCAACCGATACTCAAGTCCAACCCTCATCTACCTGATACTCTAACTCACTAACCAAATACCAAAACTCATCTCTATGATAAGAAGGAGGTAAAGAGTGCACAAGTTGAGGTCTCTTTGCATCCAATTGGAGACTTACATTGAGAATTCATCTCCCAATAGATATAATTTAGTTTTTTCCTACTAATTATACACTAAATCTGTAGTTTAATTATTAGAAACCCACCTATGGACTAGGACAGCCTATAGGAAGAAGAATTGACTATTGGGACCCATATTATGAATGTTATGATGTATTTTGTGCCCAATTTGGGAGAAATCCAAAATTGGTGCACCACGTATTTGTCAATAGGTTAATTAGACCAAATTGATATGTGTTTGATTGTGTGAGGCTAGTGTCGTATCCAAAATTGGATACGTGTAGGTCGTATTATGTCAATTTTGTGATATGGGTTGATTTGGGAGTTTTTCCTTCGAAACGGGTGTTTACACATGCCATATTTTGACACGGACACGTAGTTGGGTTGCTAGCATTTTATATTTCTTAGAAATATAGTTTTAGACTTGCCCGTATCCTTCGTGATATATTTTGTGGTGTGTTAGAGCAGTATCGCAAGCATATCATATATTGAGTGTGATACGGGTGCGGTGTACTCCACGTGTTGGTTATTTTGCTTGGTATTAGCTTGGTTATATGTATATTATAGTGTAGTTTGTATAGTTAGTATTAGCTTGGTTATATGTAGGTATTAGTTATATGTTAGAGTTGGGTTACCTCGGGATACCAAGGTATTGGGCCGATACCCAAGGTATTGAGTTTGGATATCGGGATAGGTACGATACGCATTGGTGCAAGGCCAAGGTATCGTATTTTTATTCTTTTAATACAATATTAAGTATAATGACTTGTATATATATCTAAAACACTATTTTTATATATATGAACTTGCGTATCTTAGGATACGGCTTTTTGAATGCCTTTTTGTATCTTAGTTTGGATTGTATAGCATAGTTTTATAGTGTTTCGACTTAGTGACTTAGCATTAGACTTTTGCAAGCTAGATTTCATACGTTCGACATAGAAATAATGTTTAGACCTAGAATTGCATCAACTTAACTTATTTTTATTCTTGAACCTTGTATTGATGTAACGTACCATATATAGGTTGTGTGACACCAGCTTGGGCATCGAGAGACACACCTTGCTCAGGACTTCAAGCGAGTACATTTCTCTGATAGTTTTTAATTCCTAATATTGTATATATACATTTTCTAGAATTGTATACATTGATCCCGACACAGTGATTTTATAGACTGGTACTATATGAATCCCATCAGGAGATGTTATCCCCTACTGTGTTCAGCGGGTACTCGTATACATTATATCTCATCATGTATATTGGGTATTGATTATATTTTGTGTTCACATAATACTCGTGTTCAGTGTTCTTATTCTTGTACACCTACCACTCATATTCGGTGGTTATGATATTCGTATACACCCACTGGTCGTATCAAGTGGTTATATTTTGTGTTCGTAGCGTGTCGTGATTGGATCCATCGGTATTAGTTGGGGGTGGGAGAGTAGGAGTTAATTATGTGATCAAAGCCCCATTGTTACATCGTGTATATTCTGGTTACATACCTCACTTGTAATCGTCTTACCTGATCATGTTCACCCAACCCGATCACATAATAAACTTGTATTCTGAGGCACATTAGTTAGTTAGATTGCAGTTATTTCATCATATTGCTGATATTTATATTGTTGATCTATATTCTCGTACTTTATATGTATATCTATTATTCATCATTCATATGTTTAGTGATCTTGTATTTTATTTCTATTATCTGTTTTATATACTCGATTATGTTATTGAAACTGCTTTCAGTGGTATGTACTTCGCTTCAATCCTGACTGTATATATATTTTTAGATGACTGGCTTATAGAGCAGTGCCCCACATTCTACGGGCCGCAGGACGGTGTACCTTTAGAGGATACTCCTATAGATCAGGAGGACTTAGTTGCAGAGCCCGAGGAGGTCTAATTATTTGTATTGGATTTTATTAGACTATTATTTTGGTGGATTCACATCTTGTATATTATTTTAGATTGTGGATTGTATCTTATTCTTTCCTTTGCTATTACATTCATGCTTTATTCTTCCTTAGTTTGTTTTGTGATTGAGAATAGTTGTACTTGTGAGATACCATATTGCTTCTCCGTTTGGAGTTGAGATGATTGACAGGTACCATATTATATTGTTGAGATGTTAGATAGTTAGAAATGACCCAGACAGTATTCTACCGCCGATTCTACGGCGTAGGCTGGGCGTAACCATGTACTCGTGCTCGAATATCCGGGTGCGGGTCGTAACACAATTTTAATGGTGGCCCATGCAGGTCTAGATTCGTAATTAATATAATTTTGTAGTAGTGCTCTTCTAGTGTACTGCTACGAGCCTGCTTTAGCAAACGGGATTTAGGCTGAGAGTTACTCAATTACAACTAGGAAAATTCTGATATCTATTTTGCAAATCCTTATCTATTGAATATTGTTTTACTTTGAATAAAGTTATGTCCTTCTTTGATGATATCGTATCATATTCAATATTGATTTCGTATTTTAATCTATCATTAGGATACCGCCAAAGATACGTTCCCAGTGATCAAGTGCCGCGACAGCACGATCAGTCACTTCATCACCCATGAGGGCAGCACCCTCAGATGATGGTCCAGCACCTACATTCAGGAGGTTAGCTTCACCGGTCCAGGTGGGCGTATCGGTAGCAGCTTTCGGAGGTGCTCCACCTCCAATACCGAGAAGAGGACAGACAGTTTCAGAGGATCTTCCAGCTCTACCACCTGTAGTTGATCAGACGGAGATATTCATGCTCTTCCAGCAGATGATGGAGGCGTAGCAGCGACAGTCAGAGGTCCTGCGATATAGCATGGAGAATGCTCACGATATCACACTTACAGCAGTGGGGCGAGCTACTACATCCCAGCCACAAATGGTACCAGCTCAGTTTATTTCGCATCAGCCGAGGCCGGGTGTCACTATCGTACTTTCTAGAAAAGGATATTTTGGTCATTTTATAATTAATTAAATATTGTGCATGTTAAATATTTATTTATTATATTATTTATTTATTATTAGCATGATAGATTTATTTATTTTTGACTTGTGTTAGTGGACCTAACTAGTTTAGTTTAGACCCATGGACCAACATGTATTAATTGTTAGAATTGAGCCCAACTAGAAAGCCCATTAATTAGGAGGATGATTAAATTAATTAAACCATTGGACTAGAAGCTTCCCTCCTTAATTAATTTCTTCATGAGAGGTCCCAAGGGGTATTTTAGACTTTACATAGTAGCTTGAGGGAGGGGGCAAGTGAGGCCTATATAAAGGGGATGAAAACTTTTTCTCTCTTCATTTTTTATTCCAAATCTAGATCTAGAATTTCCTTCAACCAAATTTCATCAAATCCCTACCAAATTTTCACCCAATTACTTCTCAAATCACCATTAGAGACTAGAAGATCAGGGATCTAGAAGGAGGAAGCAAGGATCTACAAAGAGGAGCAAGGATCTACAAGTTGGAAGCTAATTTCACCAATTTTGGAGGTTTCATTGGGAATCCATCTCCCAATAGGTATAATTCAGTTTTTCCCCTTAAAATAGCTTCTAAATCTGAGATTTAATCATGAATAATCAACCCATATGTATGTACTACCCATAGGATTTGGTTTTGTGTTCATAGGAGACCTATGGAGAAAGTTATGGTACTTTTTGTGTCAATTTTGGGGGAATTCCAAAAATAACTTTTGTTGTGTGTGTCAATTGATCCTATAGATCAATTTGGCATATGTTTATGTGTTTGGGGCTAGTGTCGTGTCCATAATTGGGTACATGTAGGTCGTATCCTAATAATTTGGTGATACGTGTTGTTTTTGGGGTTTTTCTCCAACACGGAACTTTGTACATATCGTATTTTGACACGGACACATAGATCTACATTTGATACTTTATTTTGTTCATAAATATTATATGTGATTTGTTTGTGTCCTTCGGGGTCAAATTGGATGTGTGGTGGACTCATGTCGCATGCGTATCCTAGATCTAGTGGGATACGGTGTGATACGCTCCAATTATTATGTGTTTATGTGTTGATCTAATTAATTGTGCTTTAATTCTTGAATTATAATTGTGTATGTATATATATATATTATATATGTATTATGTATATTTATTATAGTGTTTATTGTATCATAGATCTATGTATTATATATGTATTAATAGAATATATATTATGTAGCTTTCTTCTACATGCATTAATATATATGTTATAATATATGTTAGGGATGTAAATATATGTATATATTTTATATAATATATGTGTATGTTTAATTAAGTAATTAGATTATTTATATATGATTATTTATATATATATGTATGTAGATATATATTTATAAGTGGTAGCATATTTATATATAATATAGTAGATATATTTATATGTGGTTATATATATAGTTATATTATATATTGTTATGTATTTATATTATTATATGATTATATATATGTATACATATATGTATAGTTATATATACATATTACTATATGTGTGTGTGTGTATGTTACTATGTGGTATTTTATACAATTTACTATGTATAAGTGTATGTATAGTTATATATAGTTTTATATGTTTATTGTATAAATATATATTATGGGTTATATATATGTATTTAAATATATATTGTATAAATATATATATATGGTGGGTTATATATATGTATTTATATATATATTATATATATATACATATATTTTCAGCGACAACAGCGAGCCAGAAGTGTCGCAACAGCAGCAACAAATGCAAATAATAGCAGCTTTTCAGCGACAGCAGTCAGCGATAGTTGCAGAAAACTGTCGCTGAAACAACAGTGTATCAGCAGAGTATCAGAAGCTTCAGCGACAGTTTTTAGTGACAGCGCAGGAAACTGTCATAAAAACTGCAGTGTATCTATATACACAGCAGCTTTCTGTGACAGTGGACAGGGTATTTAGCGACAGTTTGGCAGTTTTTAATATATTAGATATTAATATATATATAGATATATATGTATATATATGTGGTAATTAATATATATATAAATATGTTCCTAATTGCTATTTGTATTATAGTATACTATATCTGTATATATTTAGTTGTAGCATATAAATTTATTAGAATAATTAGTATACTTTAGTTATCAATTGTTATGAGTATTTTTTATATATTATATAGTTGTAGGTATGTATGTACGTATATATGTATTAATAGTTAGTGTGTAGTTGGTAGTTAGTATTATTCTATTAGTACATACTAGAGTTATATTGGATTGATATATGTAATTATTGATGGGTAGTTCGTATATATATGAGATTTTGGCAATTACCTTGAGATATCAAGGTAAGTATCAAGATATACCAAGGTATGAGTAGTAGGTATTGGCATAAGTAATAGGATAGTTGTAAACTAATTATGGGTTAGTATTAAGGTGACTAAAATAAGGTATATAGAATTATATAAATATTAAATGCATAGTAGTTTATAATTATTGTTGGGTAGTTAGTATAAATAAGGTTTTGAATTTACCTTGAGATGCCAAGGTAAGTATCAAGGTTTTGGAGGATAATCAAGATATTGGGTTTGGATATCAAGATAGAGGTTTAGTATTGCGATACCAAGTTGGTTCGAAACCAAGATATCCATTTAGCATTTGTAATTAGGATTTTATATATATAATATTGTTTGATATGTACATATGTGTTATATTTATCCCTTGTTTGCGTATCCTGAGATACGGTATCTTAGTATTCTAAGATTTAGTTTGTATGACCTAGATTCATAGTGTGTGAGCCCAATATCTTTGAGTTAGACTCATGCAACATAGAAATAGGTAGTTGACCCTAATTTGACTATAGTTGACCATAGTTGACTTAGAGTTGACCTAGTTTGACTTTTGACTTAGAAATGACTTTATGACCTAGAAAGTTGACTAGTTTAATTTATTTCTCTTCCCAAAAACTTGTATTAATATAATATTTTATATATAGGTCTGTGACACCAGTTCGGACATCATTTTTTATTATTTGCTCTGGACCACAGGCGAGTACATTCTCTGATAGTTTCCATTATTTGATTACCACTATAATTCAAGTATTTAGAAATGTTACTTATGATTCTTGACACGATGGTACACGGATTAGTATTATTATTGGATCGTCAGTCATGGGACGTTACCTTGATTATGGAGATGGTATCGGATACTGTCCTTGTTGGTATTGGATAACATTGAATATTGTAGATTAAATATTGGATATATTGGCTAATGACGTGTCATGATTCGATCCATCATATCAGTCGGGGCGGGGGAAATACCAATTAAATATGTGATCAAGAAACTATCGGCTAGTAGTGTAATCATTGGCTACTAACTAACCATGCAATTCACGTATGGTTGAGTTAGCTCCTTAGGGTAATCATTGAATCTCCCAAGCCGATCACATATTTAGTTAGTATCTCAAATCACATAGTTATTGTAGATTCCATTATTCAGTTCATTGATTACCTTGTTCTATTCTGACATTATAGTTCATTCCTTTATTCTTGTACGCATTGATTATATTCTGTTGTTAGTATTGCCTATTCTCTCATTGTTCTTGATTATCAGTTATATCCTCATCGTAGATAGCATCTTCTATTCTACTGCTTTATAGTTTTTGTCAATTAATTGAAACTGCTATTGGGTTATACTTCGCTCCATTCCTGACTGGAAAACATTTTTCAGAGGATCCGGGAGATTGGTGTCCGACATACTACGGACCTCAGCCTATTGATGGTACAGACTTGGACCCACTAGTTCTGGAGTGACTGTTGAGAGATTTAGCCGGATTCACTAGTTAGCATAGTTAGTTTTTTTTAGCATTTTGGTACCGAATTTGTTTCCGACATATATTTGTGTTTGGATATTATTTCTATTTGTTGTTGTTATATTTTTAACTGCTTAGTTATGTTAGACTTCTGTGATATCTTCTCGTGCCATAGAAATGTGATTGAGTATTGTGTTGAATTAAGTTGATTACTCTCTTCTTGGAGTTGAGATATTATTGGAGGATTATACATTTTGTGAGATAATTGGATAGTATAGTTGACCAAGACAGCGTTCTACCGCCGATGCTGCGGCGTAGGCTGGGCGTTGGTCCTGACTTGCATCCCTACACCTGGTGCGGGTCGTGACACATTTTTAGTGGTGGCCCATGCAGGTCTGGCTTCACAATATTGCGATATCGTGGTAGTGCGATGACTTAGTTGTACTACTGCGAGCCTGCGATAGGATATAGGATATAGGATACTAGGAAGAGAGAGGGATACTCAATCACAACTAGGAATTCCAATCTGAATTGAATCGCTAATTTTGATTCCTTCTAAATACTTTTGTCCTTCCTTGATGATATCTTATCTTGTGTCGAATTGATCTCCTTTGTTTCGATCTGTCTTCAGGATGCCGTCGAAGACTAGATCCCATCGATCGGGAGCAGTTTCTGCGAGGTCTGCCACCTCACAATCTTCCACTCAGGCAGTAGGGTTTGTACCTCCTACGACATTAGTTCATGTAGGAGTCTCAGCTGTCTTCAGGGGTTCTCCTCCACCTGTTCCGAGGACTACTCCAGTTGCTTCGGAGGGACTTCCACCACCTCCATTTTTAGGAGATACCGCACCGACGGTTGCACTATTTAGAGAGATAATGGAATTACAGAGGGCACAGATAGAAGCCCAGCACAGGCAGTCAGATTTGATGCGGCAGAGTATGGAAAACGCCCATCAGATAGCTATAACAGCAGTTCAGAAAGAGGCTCCTCCACAGCCACAGGATATTCAGATCAAGCCAGGCAACATTTAAAATTTCAAGAAGCTTGAGCCTCGAGTTTTTAAGGGTACATAAGGTATAGTCTATGCTGACGATTGGCTTGAAGATATCGAGCGACTCATGAAGGTATCCCGTCTTGCGGAGGATCTGAAGGTTGAGGCGGTAGGACTTTAACTATTCGACGTTGCCCGCACTTGGTTCAGGAATGAGCCAATTCTTACTGATGCAGGGCAATCTTGGGAGATATTCAAGGATCTCTCGGACGGACAGATTGGAATTAGGAAGGCAATTTGAGAGCATTACACAAGGAAGCATGTCCGTAGAGGAGTATGCCGCAGAGTTCGGGAGGCAGAGCCGATTTGTGGAGTACTTGGTGAGAGAGCCAGAATTTCGGGCTATCCGTTTCCGCGAGGGACTGAATTGGAAAGTAAAGATTCCCATTCCGTCTTTCTACGAGACGTATTCTGAGATACTTTCAGAGGCACGCAAGGTCGAGCGGGAGTGGAACTTGAAGCCAAAGAGGGACCGTGATATGTTTGGGGGTGACAGTAGCAGTACGGGACCGGCAAAGAGGCCGCAGTTCCAGCAACAGCAGTTTCCAGTACAATTCGGAGCCTATCAGCAGCAATATCAGATGCCAGAACCTATTGTTGCTCCAGTACAAGCTCCAGTACAACAGATACCACAGCAGCCTCAGAGATATGTGCAATAAGCTCCTCAATGCACCTATTGCAAGAAGACTGGGCATACTTGGGAGATGTGCCGGAAGAGACTTGGAGCATGCTTACATTATGGATCAACAGAGCATATGGTAAATGATTGTCTCTTGACACTTCAACGTCTAGGCCAGGATGCAGATCGAGGCCAGAGAGGTGGAGTTAGGCCACCTGTAGCACCACAGATTGCTCATCACCCGCAGAGGGAGCTACCTCGGCAGGGCGGAGCATTTGCGATGACGGTCGAGGAGACCAATACTACAGGTGATGGGTTAGAGAGTCTGTTCTTTCTTTCTGTTCCTTTCATCTATTTTGATTGATTGATTCTTTAGTACCTTTTGGATACTTGTGTTATATAGTTAGTGTAGCTATAGAATACCCTGATAGAGACAACAGTAATAAGACAGAAGACAGGTGGAGATCATGATCATGCATGTTATTCTTTGCATAGGACTGTTCTTAGTGAGATAAGACCTTATTAGACTATGATTGCTGGGGGTTTGACCTAGAAGGAGTACGATCACCTTTAAATTTCGAGGACGGAATTATTTTAAGGGGGATAGACTTGTCACTATCGTATTTTCTAGAAAAGGATATTTTGGTTATTTTATAATTAATTAAATATTGTGCATGTTAAATATTTATTTATTATATTATTTATTTATTATTAGCATGATAGATTTATTTATTTTGGACTTGTGTTAGTAGACCTAACTAGTTTAGTTTAGACCCATGGACCAACATGTATTAATTGTTAGAATTGAGCCCAACTAGAAAGCCCATTAATTAGGAGGATGATTAAATTAATTAAACCATTGGACTAGAAGATTTCCTCCTTAATTAATTTCTTCATGAGAGGTCCCAAGGGATATTTTAGACTTTATATAGTAGCTTGAGGGAGGGGGCAAGTGAGGCCTATATAAAGGGGATGAAAACTTTCTCTCTCTTCATTTTTCATTCCAAATCTAGATCTAGAATTTCTCTCAACCAAATTTAATCAAATCCCTACCAAATTTTCACCCAATTACTTCTCAAATCACCATTAGAGACTAGAAGATTAAGGATCTAGAAGGAGGAAGTAAGGATCTACAAAGAGGAGCAAGGATCTACAAGTTGGAAGCTAATTTCACCAATTTTGGAGGTTTCATTGGGAATCCATCTCCCAATAGGTATAATTCAGTTTTTCCCCTTAAAATAGCTTCTAAATATGAGATTTAATCATGAATAATCAACCCATATATATGTACTATCTATAGGATTTGGTTTTATGTTCATAGGAGACCTATGGAGAAAGTTATGGTACTTTTTGTGTCAATTTTGGGGGAATTCCGAAAATAACTTTTGTTGTGTGTGTCAATTGATCCTATAGATCAATTTGGCATATGTTTATGTGTTTGGGGCTAGTGTCGTATCCATAATTGGGTACATGTAGGTCGTATTCCAACAATTTGGTGATACGTATTGTTTTGGGGGTTTTTCCTCCTACACGGAACTTTGTACATGTCGTATTTTGACACGGACACATAGATCTACATTTGATACTTTATTTTGTTCATAAATATTATATGTGATTTATTTGTGTCCTTCGGGGTAAAATTGGATGTGTGGTGGACTCGTGTCGCATGCGTATTCTAGATCTAGTGGGATACGGTGTGATACGCTACAATTATTATGTGTTTATGTGTTGATCTAATTAATTGTGCTTTAATTCTTGAATTATAATTGTGTATGTATATATATATATTATATATGTATTATGTATATTTATTATAGTATTTATTGTATCATAGATCTATGTATTATATATGTATTAATAGAATATATATTATGTAGCTTTCTTCTACATGCATTAATATATATGTTATAATATATGTTAGGGATGTAAATATATGTATATATTTTATATAATATATGTGTATGTTTAATTAAGTAATTAGATTATTTATATATGATTATTTATATATATATATATGTATGTAGATATATATTTATAAGTGGTAGCATATGTATATATAATATAGTAGATATATTTATATGTGGTTATATATATAGTTATATTATATATTATTATGCATTTATATTATTATATGATTATATATATGTATACATATATGTATAGTTATATATACATATTACTATATGTGTGTGTGTGTATGTTACTATGTGATATTTTATACAATTTACTATGTATAAGTGTATGTATAGTTATATATAGTTTTATATGTTTATTGTATAAATATATATTATGGGTTATATATATGTATTTAAATATATATTGTATAAATATATATATATGGTGGGTTATATATATGTATTTATATATATATTGTATATATATACATATATTTTCAGCGACAACAGCGAGCCAGAAGTGTCGCAACAGCAGCAACAAATGCAAATAATAGCAGCTTTTCAGCGACAGCAGTCAGCGACAGTTGCAGAAAACTGTCGCTGAAATAATAGTGTATCAGCAGAGTATTAGAAGCTTCAGCGACAGTTTTTAGTGACAGCGCAGGAAACTGTCATAAAAACTGCAGTGTATCTATATACACAGCAGCTTTCTGTGACTGTGGACAGGGTATTTAGCGACAGTTTGGCAGTTTTTAATACATTAGATATTAATATATATAGATATATATGTATATATATATGGTAATTAATATATATATAAATATGTTCCTAATTGCTATTTGTATTATAGTATACTATATCTGTATATATTTAGTTGTAGCATATAAATTTATTAGAATAATTAGTATACTTTAGTTATCAATTGTTATGAGTATTTTTTATATATTATATAGTTGTAGGTATGTATGTACGTATATATGTATTAATAGTTAGTGTGTAGTTGGTAGTTAGTATTATTCTATTAGTACATACTAGAGTTATATTGGATTGATATATATAATTATTGATGGGTAGTTAGTATATATATGAGATTTTGGCAATTACCTTGAGATATCAAGGTAAGTATCAAGATATACCAAGGTATGAGTAGTAGGTATTGGCATAAGTAATAGGATAGTTGTAAACTAATTATGGGTTGGTATTAAGGTGACTAAAATAAGGTATATAGAATTATATAAATATTAAATGTATAGTAGTTTATAATTATTATTGGGTAGTTAGTATAAATAAGGTTTTGAATTTACCTTGAGATGCCAAGGTAAGTATCAAGGTATTGGAGGATAATCAAGGTATTGGGTTTGGATATCAAGATAGAGGTTTAGTATTGCGATACCAAGTTGGTTCGAAACCAAGATATCCATTTAGCATTTGTAATTAGAATTTTATATATATAATATTGTTTGATATGTACATATGTGTTATATTTATCCCTTGTTTGCGTATCCTGAGATACGGTATCTTAGTATCCTAAGATTTAGTTTGTATGGCCTAGATTCATAGTGTGTGAGCCCAATATCTTTGAGTTAGACTCATGCAACATAGAAATAGGTAGTTGACCATAATTTGACTATAGTTGACCATAGTTGACTTAGAGTTGACCTAGTTTGACTTTTGACTTAGAAATGACTTTATGACCTAGAAAGTTGACTAGTTTAATTTATTTCTCTTCCCAAAAACTTGTATTAATGCAATATTTTATATATAGGTCTGTGACACCAGTTCGAACATCATTTTTTATCATTTGCTCTGGACCACAGGCGAGTACATTCTCTGATAGTTTCTATTATTTGATTACCACTATAATTCAAGTATTTAGAAATGTTACTTATGATTCTTGACACGATGGTACACGGATTGGTATTGTTATTAGATCGTCAGTCATGGGATGTTACCTTGATTATGGAGATGGTATCGGATACTGTCCTTGTTGGTATTGGATAACATTGAATATTGTAGATTAAACATTGGATACATTGGCTAGTGACGTGTCATGATTCGATCCATCATATCAGTCGGGGCGGGGGAAATACCAATTAAATATGTGATCAAGAAACTATCGGCTAGTAGTGTAATCATTGGCTACTAACTAACCATGCAATTCACGTATGGTTGAGTTAGCTCCTTAGGGTAATCATTGAATCTCCCAGGCCGATCACATATTTAGTTAGTATCTCAAATCACATAGTTATTGTAGATTCCATTATTCAGTTCATTGATTACCTTGTTCTATTCTGACATTATAGTTCATTCCTTTATTCTTGTACGCATTGATTATATTCTGTTGTTAGTATTGCCTATTCTCTCATTGTTCTTGATTATCAGTTATATCCTCATCGTAGATAGCATCTTCTATTCTACTGCTTTATAGTTTTTGTCAATTAATTGAAACTGCTATTGGGTTGTACTTCGCTCCATTCCTGACTGGAAAACATTTTTCAGAGGATCCGGGAGATTGGTGTCCGACATACTACGGACCTCAGACTATTGATGGTACAGACTTGGACCCACTAGTTCTGGAGTGACTGTTGAGAGATTTAGCCGGATTCACTAGTTAGCATAGTTAGTTTTCTTTAGCATTTTGGTACCGGATTTGTTTCCGGCATATATTTGTGTTTGGATATTATTTCTATTTGTTGTTGTTATATTTTTAACTGCTTAGTTATGTTAGACTTCTGTGATATCTTCTCGTGCCATAGAAATGTGATTGAGTATTGTGTTGAATTAAGTTGATTACTCTCTTCTTGGAGTTGAGATATTATTGGAGGATTATACATTTTGTGAGATAATTGTATAGTATAGTTGACCAAGACAGCGTTCTACCGCCGATGCTGCGGCGTAGGCTGGGCGTTGTTTCCGACTTGCATCCCTACACCGGGTGCGGGTCGTGACACCGGGCACCATCATCGACTTCAAGAGGATGGTCTCGAAGGACTTCAGGGGCACAAAGGGGATTATCTATGCGAATGAGTGGATCGAGGACATCGAACGGAACCTACGATAGGCACAGATTCCAGAGGTGCTACAGATAGAGGCAGCGGGTTGTATGATGTTCGATATTGCATTGACATGGTTTCGAAAAGACCCAAGGATTTCTGTACCAGGACTCTCTTGGGAAGCCTTCAAAGAGCTTTTCAAGAAGAAGTTCTTCCCAGACGTAGATTTTATATCATTGGAGAGTCAGTTCCAGTACCTCATCCAGGAAGGTTTGTCTGTAGACGAGTATGCGGCAGAGTATTGCCATCTAGGACGCTTCGTAGAGGGTCAGAACCCTAGAGGCAGAGCAAGAAAGTTCAGGAAGGGCCTGAACCGGGAGGTCAAAACTCACACCAACGGAGATCCTACCGCCACCTTCGAGGAGATAATCAGACAGGCACAGAGAGCGGAGGATGACTTAGAGCTTGGCTCTAAGAGGCTGAGGGACATAGAAGGAACAGCAACAACACGGGTCTAGTGAAGAGGCCTCACTTCCAGCAGCAGCACCAGAGGCAGCAGTATCACGGGCCAGCTAGAGCGTTGGCTCAGCAGATTCATCAGATTCAGAGGGCAGCAGTTCCTTGCACTTTTTATAGAAAGCAAGGACACGGATGTGATGTATGTAGGATAAGACTAGGCCAATGCTTATTTTGTGGATCAAAAGATCATCAGTTGCGGGCTTGTCCTAAAGTCTACCCATAAGAATTAGGTTCATATGAGGCCTATGGAGAAAGTTATGTGGTATTTTGTGTCAATTTTTGGAGAATTCCGAGATTGACACAACTTGTGTTTGTCAATAGGTTAATTAGACCAAATTGACATGTATTTAATTATGTGTGGCTAGTGTTGTGTCCACAATTAAATACGTGTAGACCGTATCCCGATAATTTGGAGATACGGGTTAATTTGGGGGTTTCTTCCGACACGGGGGTTTGAACATGTCATATTTTGACACGAACACGTAGTTGAGTAGCTAACTCTTTGTATTGTTCATAATTATGATTTTAGACTTACTTGTGTCATTTGGGATATGTTTGGTTGTGTGGTGGAGCCGTATCGCAAGCGTATCATAGATCTTGTGTGATACGGTTGTGATGCACTTCACATATTTGTTTCTTTGCAATTCAATTCAAATTGCCTTAGCTATAGATATTATAATGTAATTATAATTATTATGTGAGATATATGTATATATGTATTTATATGTATGATCTATAATTCTTGTTGATGTGTTGGTGATCATGGAAGAGTAGGAGTTCATATGCATCTCTAGTATAGTTATGTGTATATATATATATAATGATATTATAGTTATATGTTTATATATGTATAGTATTATATATATATATATATATATATATATATATATATATATATATATATATATATATATATATATAATGATATTATAGTTATATGTTTATATATGTATAGTATTATATATATATATATATATATATATATATATATATATATATATATATATATATATATATATATATATATATATATATATATATGTGTGTGTGTGTGTGTGTATGTGTGTGTGTGTGTGTATAGATGTGTATATATATGTATATGAGCTAGAGGGGAGAAGAAACCATAGAAAACAGTGAAGAAATAATAAAAACAGTGAGAAAAAGCAATGAGAAGTAGCAGCAGCAAAAGCTAAGAAGCAGAAACAGAAGCAGAAGCAGCAGCAGAAGTTGCAGCAGAAGTAGGAGCAGCAGCAGAAGTCGCAGCAGAAGTAGGAGCAGCAGCCGTAAGCAGCAGAAGCAGAAAACAGCAGCGGCAACAGAAGCAGCAGCGGCAGCGGCAGTAAGCAGCAATAGTTTTTAATAAGCCGGCTAGCTTATTTGATAAGCTAGTAAGTTAGTATATATATATATATATTTATATATATATATATATATATATATATATATTACTAACTGACTAGCTTATCAAATAGATAAGCTAGTTAGTTGATATTGATAAGCTAGTCAGTTAGTAAGCTAGAATATATATATATATATATATATATATATATATATAAGTTAGCTATATATAAGTTAGCTTATCAACATAAAATAGCTAACTTATATATATATATATATATATATATATATATATATATATAAGTTAGCTATATATAAGTTAGCTTATCAATATAAAATAGCTAACTTATATATATATATATATATATATATATATATATATATATATATATATATATATATATATATATATATATATATATATTAACTTATTTATAATATATACATAAACTACTAGCTTATCAATATAAAATAGCTAACTTATATATATATATATATATATATATATATATATATATATATATATATATATATATATATATATATATATATATGAGAGAGATATACATAAGCACTAGTTAATATTAGTTAACATTATTTCTAGATTACCTTGAGTTACACCAAGGTAATGAGAGTGGAGATATCTTGGGTACATGTATTGAATATCCAAAGGGGTATGTTAGTATATAGTTTATTATAATATTGTTATAAGTTTAAATACATATTAGTGTATAGTGAGAAGTATGGTTAGTTAGTAATATGTTAGATATTGAATTACCTTGTGATACCAAGGTAATGTCAAGGTATTGGGTTTGTGTATCAAGATGGGTGTGTAGGTGGTGAGATACCGCTTTTGGTTCAAAGCCAAGATATCCACTTAGCATTAGTTTAGCTAGAAGCATTATAAATAGTTGTTTTGTATACATATTATAATATTTTATATCTAATAAATTGCGTATCTTATGATACGGTAGCTTATTGGTTTTCTAATATCCTAGTATAGCTAGTATGGCCTAGTTACATAATGTATGGATCCAATATCCTAGAGATAGACTCATACAACCTAGAAATAGCTAGTTTGATCAAGTTTGACTAGTTTGATCTAGAGTTGACCTGATTTGACTATTTTAACTTATAAATGACTTTATGACCTAGAAGTTGACTAGTTTAACTTATTTTTATTCCAAAACCTTGTATTAATGTAATATATTCTATTTAGGTCTTCGAGGCACCGTACCGGACATCTTTGATATTGTTCACCGGATTTCAGGCTAGTACATTCTCTGATAGTTTCTCATTCATGATATCCTCTATGTCTTTTGTATTTAGTGTAGATATCCTTAATTTCTTGACATGATGGTTACACAGATTAGTATATCTAGATTTTGTCATGAGATGTTATTCCTTGGTATGTACGGTGTATCTTGTGCAAGCCTTATTTTTTAGTCTTCTTGTACAAATATAGATATTAGTTCATAAGAAGAGTAACGCCCTTCTTCTGGAATCCCGTGTCATAACGTACCTTGGTTGGATCTACTATACCAGTCGGGGCGGATAGTATGTAGTATAGATATATGATCATACCCTCCTTGTGCATGTCTTATTCCTTGAATAGTGTTAACCATACACCGCACGTATGATTAACTAGGCTATTATCCTTGTTCAAGTTCCCAAGTCGATCACATGTTAAAGCTGGTACACACTCACTTAGTAGTAGTATTTCTTGTTCATTCATATGATGCTCATTCTTGTATTTATTTCCAATATTCCTTTATTGCATATCTCTTATACCTTTATATTGTATCTTGTATATTCACTCTATTTACTGCTACATAGTTTATATCATTTATTAGAACTGCTGTTAGAGATGTACTTTGTTCCTTTTTTGTGTGGATATATTTTTCCCAAATGATACTAAGGAGTGGTACCCCACTCACTATGGGCCTCGAGATATTGTTGGCTTAGAGCCAGAGACCTTGGCTCAGGAGGATCTCATCCCGACTGAGACAGATGACCCAGGACTCGTAGCACAGTAGTTAGACTCTTTTGTACTGGATTTGTCTTTAGAATTGTTATTAGTATTTCTTTGATTTGACACATTAGATATTATTTATCTTGTGAGCTATATTGTGACTCTTCAGTTCTTTTATCTATTTGTGCGATTGTTCTATCTTATAGATCTGTGATTGAGTATTTATATTTTTTTGGTGGCATTATTATATCATGATTGCTAGATAGATAGTTTACCCAAATAATGTTCTACTGCCGATGCTGCGGCATAGGCTGGGCGTTGTTCACTACTCGTGCCCCTACATCCGGTGCGGGTCATGACAGATGCTTTGAGCAGGTATCCGGTAGATATGTTCTTGACGAAGGACCGGTGTTTGTTGGAGGATCTGGAGAGCTTGGGCATTGATATGATAGTTCCTAGGATTGTGATACAAATATGGGTTTGCAGATACATTCAGAGTTGATGGACAGGATCAAGGCCGTCCAGTATGAGGATGTGTCTCTGAGGAGCATCAGAGCTCAGGTGAGAGCAGGATTGGAGGATGATTTCACCATTGTTGAGGATGTCTCTTTGTGGCACGGTACTAGATTGTGTGTGCCTAGTGGGGAGCTGCGTGAGGAGGTATTCCAGGAAGCACATTGCTCTCAGTATTCTATGCATCTAGGTGCCAACAAGATGTATCGGGATATGCGAGAGAGTGTGTAGTGGTATGGCATGAAGATGGAGGTGGCATAATTTGTATCCAGATGCTTAGTGTGCCAGCAGGTGAAAGCTAGGAGGCAGTGGCCAGTCGGTTTACTACAGTCATTACCCATTCTAGAGTTGAAGTTGGAGCATATTACTATAGATTTTGTGTCCGAACTTGCATGATCTCCAGGAGGGAAAGACACGATTTGGGTCATTGTTGACAGGTTGACCAAGTCGGCCCACTTTTTGCCTTTTAAGGCAGGTTTTTCTACAGAGAAGATGGCATAGATGTATGTGACACAGATCTTCAGGATACATGGGGTTCCCATCAGCATAGTCTCGGAAAGGGATAATCGTTTCACTTCTCATTTCAGGAGGATTTTGCAGGCGAGCTTGGGCACCCAGTTCAATTTTAGTATTGCATATCACCCCAAGACGGATGGATAGTCAAAGAGGACCTTTCAGACTCTCGGGGATATGATGCACACCTATGTACTAGATTTTGGGATCTAGGGAGGACTATCTCTATTTGGTAGAGTTTGCTTATAATAATAGCTACCAGGCCAATATAGAGATGTCACCATTTGAGGCTATGTACGGTCGGAGATACCGCACTCCCTTGTCTTGGGAATATGTTGGAGAGAGAGCTTTGTTAGGACCAGAGATGGTGGTGGATGCAGCAGAGAAGGTCAAGCTGATTAGAGATAGACTTCGGATGATGTAAGACAGATAACGACATTGGGCCAATAGCTACCGGAGACTCTTGGAGTTTGAGGTATAGTTTTAGGTTTTTGTTTTGTGTTGATATTGGTTGTTTGTTATAGATTAAGTTCATAAGTTTATGTTTTGTTCTTGGTTAAAGGTCTGGTATTTCTAAGAATTTATTTGACACGAGGCACGATTCACTTCGGTGGAGGCAGAAATCTTAGTCCGCGATTCATCGGACCCTTCAGTATTCTAGAGAGGGTCGGTGCAGTTGCCTACAGACTAGACTTGCCACCTGTATTGGATGGAGTGTATAACGTATTTCACGTGTCACAGTTGAGATGATACATGGCGGATCCTAGTAACGAATTAGATCACTCAAAGATAGAGTTGGGCCCTACTCTCAGCTATCTAGATCAGCCAGTTGAGATTTTGGATCATAGAGAGAATGTATTGTAGAACCAGACCATTTCCTTGGTACACGTCGCATGGAGGCATCACTCTCCGGGTGAGTCGACCTGGGAGAGGGAGGATGAAATGCGAGAGTGGTACCCGTATCTGTTTGTGTCTTGAGGTATATTCTTTCTTGTTCTGTTTTACTTTTTTTTTGGTAGTTTTGTCTTTGAATTTTGAGGAAAAAATTATTTTAAGGGGGGTAACTTGTCACTACAACTTTTCTGACTGAGGGTATTTTGGTTATTTCATAATAAATTAAGTATTGTGCATATTAAATATTTATTTATTATATTATTTATTTATTGTTAGATGTTATATTATATTTTGGACTTTTGTTAGTTGACTTAACTTGATTAGAATTGATTCTTGGACCAACATTTATGTTAGTTAGACTTGAGCCCAACCACAAGCCCAATTCATTAAGTTAATAATTTAATTACTCAAACCATTAGGAGTAGAAGCTTCCTTCCTTAATCCGTTTCTTCATGAAAAGCCCATAGGAGTAAAATACAAATTGTACATTTCTTAGAGGCCAAGGAGGGGCCGTCCACTATTTAAGAGAGGAGTTTCTCTCTCCTTTTTTTTTTCTTTATTTCAAATTTAAATCTAAAAAAAATTCTTCCCAAATTCCCTCTTTCCTACACCAATCCCTACCTAAATTATCTTCCAATTTCTTCTCTACTCACCATTGGAGGCTATTGGAGCAAGGACGAGGAAATGATTGCACAAGTTGAGGGCTCTTTGCATCCAATTGGAGACTTGCATTGGAAATCCATCTTTCAATAGGTACAATTCAGTTTTTACCTTCTAATTAGACTCTAAATATGTAGTTTAATCATTAGGAACCCACCTATGGACTAGGGCTACCTATAGGAAGAAGAATTGACTACTAGGACCCCTATTTTGAATGTTATGATATATTTTGTGCCCAATTTGGAAAAAATTTGAAATTGTTGCACCATGTATTTGTCAATAGGTCAATTGGACCAAATTGACCTGTGTTTGATTGTGTGAGGCTAGTTTCGTATCAAAAATTGGATACGTGTAGGCCATATTATGGTAATTTGGTGATATGGGTTGATTTAGGAATATTTATTTCGACACGGGGGTTTACACATGCCATATTTTAACACGGACAAGTAGTTGAGTAGCTAGCATTTTATATTTATTAGAAATATAATTCTAGACTTGCCCGTATCCTTTGTGATATATTTTGTGGTGTGTTGGAGTCGTATCGCAAGCATATCATAGATTGAGTGTGATACGGGTGCGGTGCACTCCACGTGTTTATTATTTTGCTTTCTAATTCATTTGGTCTAGGATAGCTATTTGGGTATTGTATGAGTTATATATATGTTATATATATATATATATATATATATATATATATATATATATATATATATATATATATATATATATATATATATATATATATATATATATATATACATATATATTAGTTATTTATCATCTATCTATGTTATAGAGTATTTTATGGGTGTATAGTTGTAATATGGAGAAGGGGGAGTTTATGGTGAACATGTATTTTCATTGTAGACTGTTATAGTCGAGGGGGACTATCTTGAGTTCATTCTTGAATTGATATGGAGTTTAATATGGACTGTTGTGAATGTGCATGGATTTGTGTTGTTTATTGTCGGGTTGGGCAAGGAGCTGTGCACACGAGTGTGCACAGTGGACTGTGTAAGGGAAAGTCGTGCTCTGGGCTAAACCGCAGTAGGTGTAGCTGTGCACACCATGGTGTACAATAGTTAGAAATTGTGTGCAACAGCACAGTGATGCATTGGAGCAGTTGGTGTGTGCATTTGAACAACAACAGCAGTCACGGTATGTTGGGGGTCGGTTTGATGAGGACTGATCTTAGTTGGTAATTGAGTTAGATGTTAGTTTGTAATTGAGTTAAGTTATATATATATCACTGTTAATATGAGTATGGTTGGTATGTTAGAAATTCATTATTAGTGATATATCATGTATGCAAGTTATGGATAGAAGTTATTAGTTAGGTAGTTAGTTAGAAGATGAGGGGTTGATGTATGTTAGTATATTAATATATAAGTAATATGTTGTATTGGTATATGACTAAGTGCATTTTAGTATGTATTATATCAGTTATGAGGTTGATAGTATTGTTAGGTTATGGAGTTGACTCAAGGTATTCGGTCAAGATGGGCTTAGGAATTATGATACCAAGTTGGTTGAAAGCCAAGGTATCCCTTAGTGTTATTTTTAGCTAGGAAATATTAGTATATAGTGTATTGTATATATTGTATAGTGTCTTCATATATATAGATATTATGTATCTTACGATACGATATAGTATTGGTACTCTAGTATCCTAATATAGCTAATGTAGCCAAGATAAGTAGTGTATGGACCAAATAATCTAAATATAGACTCATACAATCTAAAAAAAATTAGTTTGACCAAATTTGATTAGTTTGACCTAGAGTTGACCTAGTTTGACTATTTTGACTTAGAATTGACTTTAAGACCTAGATTTTGACTAGTTTAAACTTGTTATTATTTCAAAACCTTGTATTGGTATAATAATCCATATATAGGTTGTGAGACACCAGTTCAGACACTGTTTGACATCCATTGTTCTGGACCACAAGCGAGTATATTCTCAGATAGTTTCTCATTTATGATATCATCTATGTTTTTTTGTATTTAGTGTAGATATCCTTGATTTCTTGACACGATGGTTACACAGATTGGTATATCATGATCTCGTCATGAGATATTATTCCTTAGTATTATGGTGTATCTTGTACAAGCTATGTTCCTTGTTCTTCTTGTACATATACAGACATTGATTCATGGGGAGACTAGCTACCTACCCAGTAAATCCTGTTTCATAGTGTACCCTTGTCGGATCCACTATCCCCGTCAGGGCAGGGAGTATTAGTGTAGATATATGACCATACCCTCCATGTGCATGCCTTGTTACTTGTGAGTGTTGATTATACACACATGTATGATTAACCAGGCCATAATCCTTGTATAAGTTCTCAAGCCGATCACATGTCGAACCTAGTACTCACTCACATAGTAGTAGTATTTCTTGCTCTTATTTATGATGCTCATTTCCTTATATTTAATTACAGTATTCCTATCTTGTATATCTCTTATTCTTGTATATTATATCTTGTTTATGCTCTTTATTTATTGTTACTTAGTTTTTATCATTTATTGGAACTACTGTTAGAGGTGTACTTTGCGCAAATCTTGATTGGATATATTTTTCAGATGACACTGAGAAGTGGTATCCCACTCACTATGGGCCTCGGGATGTAGTTGGTTTAGAGCTAGAGATTGTGGCTCAGGAGGGACTCATCCAGGTTGAGACAGACAAAACTTTACCAGTAGATTTGTGGATAGGCTTATATTGTACTGGATTTATCTCCAGCTTTGACAATTAATACTTTATTATATTTGAGACTCATTAAATATTATATTCTGTCTTGTGAGTTATATTTTGACTCTTCAGTTCTTTATATCATATTCGTGCGATGTTCCATCTTATAGTTCTGTGATTGAGTATTCATATTTTAAAGGTGGCATTATATATCTTGATGATCATTATTGTTAGATGGTATAGTTTACCCAAACATCATTCTATCGCTGATGCTACAGCGTAGGCTGGATGTACCCACGTACTCGTGCCCTTATACCGGGTGTGGGTCGTGACATGAACCTTACAATATATTATTCATGATCCAGAAATCAACTCTATACAAAACTCCACATCTCTCACTAGTGGTAACCCTGGGATTTCTTCTGAAAATACATCTAGAAACTCCTTGACTATCCTGGAAAGTTATTCTTCTGCTATCACTACCACCACAATTATTTCTTCATGTTGGTCTCTTACAGATCTATCAAAGGAGAAGTCTTTTATTCCTGGGATACTAAATAAGACCCTACCCCTATAGTAATCTATCGTAGCATGATTGTCTCTCAGCTAGTCCATGCCTAGGATAACGTTAAAGTTACCCATAGGGAACTCAATCAACCGTGCAGGTAATGAATGCCCGCATACTATGACTGAACACGCTATACACACTCTACTAACTTCTACGAGTCCATTACCAGTGAGTATATTCAACCTCTCTGGCAATGCCTCAAACTCCAATACAATACGTCTCACAAATTGCGTCGATATAAATGAATGAAATACAGCCGAATTAAATAATGCTACAGCAGAAAAGGATGCGACAGAGATGTTACCTGCCACCAAGTTTCTTAATGCCCAAGCTTCTTCCAAGGACAAAGTGAATGCTTGCCCTTGGCCCTGTTGGGCTCCTCGTTGTTGCCTCCCTTGGAAGCATTGTTGTGGCCTATGCTGGCCATGTTATTGATTCTGCTGCTGTTGGTTCATCTGAGCTTGCGTTAATAACCAACGCTGAGCTAATGGTCATACTAATATTGCTGTCCCTCTATGTTAAAACTGTCCCTAGTGTTGGCAGTGTTGGTAGTGCTGGTAACTGTTGGACTGGCACTTCTGGCCTCTGTATCATTGGACAATTAGCAATCCGATGATCTGGACTATCGTGCCTCATACACAGTCCATTGGATGCCCAACACACATTTCTGATGCAGCATCCTTTTCCACAATAAGTGCAATCCACCGGTGCTCCCTGGCGTTGTTGTTGTTACTGCCTCGGCTGCTGCCGAGCTGTTATTATCACTGTTGAAATTGCCATCATTTACGACACTGAATCATGAATACGAACGCCAGGTGATGGTGCTGACGTTCGGGGTACACCTCTACCTCCTCTTCCTCCACTCTGAGCATGAGACATTTATTGGCCTCCTGTCCTCGTTGATAACCCCTACATGGTAAGCTCGTGCCTCCGAGCTGCTATCAGTACTTCCTCATAAGTTTGGTAGTTGTGCCTTTATACCAGTTGTAGAATCTCCAGATGAAGTCCTTGTTGGAACCTCATCGCTCTATCCAACTTTATAGCCATCATGGTCGGAGCGAATATACTCAGCCTACTGAATTCTGCTGCATATTCGTCCATAGTCCTAGAGACTTGCTTGAGACCATTAAACCTCTACTGAAGCTCATATTGTGCGACGACTCCAAAATAGTTTGCCCAAAACCGGGTACTGAAACTGTCCCAAGAGATAGGACACCTCAAGCCAACCTCTATTGACACCCACAGTCACGGGCAAGGTCTTGAAGCTATAGTTGGACCTGGTCAACTTGTTCATTAGCTGGAACATTCGTTGCTGCCAGAATAACCTCAATGTCTTACAACCATGTGTCTTCTATGATGGTGTTCTACGTTCCATCGAAGCACCTCGTATTAAGTCAAAAAAATCTAATCGATGCCCCAAATCAGTCCTTCCGCCTCTCTCTAGAGTCGTCTGTAAACCCTGACTCAGTAAGGCATTCTGCTCTTGTTGTTGAAATTGCTGATGTTGTTGCACCACCATCTGATGATGTTGTGTAACCATCATTCCCTAGAGTATCTCTAATAATGTCGGGGTGTCAAGTACTACTTGTACTACTGGGGGTACAGGGATTTCAAGGGATGGTTTCTCAATATGTCCAGCTTCTGATTCCACTGTGCCAACTTGCTCAACTATTGGCTCTATCCGAATCTGACTCTGAGTAGGTGCTACCTCCCGTTGTTGTCCAGGGGGACCCTGTCCTGCCATGCCTGTTTCTCCAGCAACTGAGAAAGACCTAAAGCGGCCATCCGTCTGGTGCGCACCATTATTCAGGGGAGAGTACGCTGGATCCTCGGGTGCTGGCTCTAAACATTGTCATACAAAATCAGTGGGGTTAGAACCCAAATAACAAGTACCATAAAGGAAGCATGAATGAAGGAACAAAATCAATGAGAAATAAACACATATAGTCCATGTCCCTAAACTATGAGACATATATATATATACATATATATATATGTATGTGTGTGTGTGTGTGTGTCTCATAGTTTTGGTCCATAACCTATCGTGATACAATAATCTAACCCTACAACCAAACAAGGACAAGGGTTAGACCATCGCATCATAATAGTCCATGTTCCTAAACTATTTAACAAAAGATATAATACACAATCAATCTCAATCGGCCAATCATTTATACGACTTACTAGGGGGAGTCTGGGTTATCCCATAGATATATGCGTTTAATAGGAATCCTCATATCGAGCCACGTGCTAGCAGGGCTAGTCGAGCCATGAATCACCGCATAGCACGTAGTATTATGTATCGGTCCCTCGTGAGACCACCATGCTAAGATTGCATAAACATATAGTACAATATAATAGTCGGATATTGCAATCCACTAATGAGGATTTAAAAATATCCATAGGGAAAGCCTGCACTCCTAGATAAATATTTGAGGGAGGCTAGTTAAGCACGATCTCGGGATTCTGTCCCTCCCAATGCTCTATTAGTTTTAGTTGTCTAGTTATCCCTACGGTTAGCTGAAATTACATAGCGTGGTCATATGTTATTTCCCTTATATGTCGTACCGCAATACATGCACACTAGATACGAATCTACTTTGTCTCTTGATAGTTCAATTTGGATTCATCCAGCGTAATACAACAATCAACACAAGTCTTAGCCATGCTAGGTTATCGATCAACTATCATATCCATGCTGGAGGAATCATATTATATCACATGTCGTATAGCACATAAGTACACCTCCTTGTAAAATATGTAACATAATTGCATATGAACACTTAGCACATAGGAATATGTAGCACTTAGTATGTGTATTAGCACGGATACCAATAGCCGGGTCAAGTTACCGATCATTGGTAAATTACACGAGTTCTAGTACATAGCAACACATTAGTTAAGTCAGGCACATAGGTGGTCATAGTCACTTGGCGCATGGGTAATATGGCAACTTGGCTCATGTAATACCCCGTTCCGCTCAAGCGGACTGCCGACTCAATCGGCAAAAGTGTAACTGTCCCGACCCGCTTTGCCTCGATCAAGAAGCAAAGGATATCCAGACTTGTCCCTACAGGAATCCGGCTTGGACTTTCAGAGGCTCGCTCAGACGTATCGCTCTACCGAGGCGAATCATCGCTAAGGTGGGTGGCTACGGTGAACTTGTCTTTGCTTAGCCAGCACACATAAAATCTGAAATATTTATGCTAGTCGCTAGGTGATTCATCCCCTGCATGCTAATAAATCCAACGCACCTAGCTAAGGGAATAATCCCAACTCATATTGCTTATGCTAGAACATGGTAATTGAAATACTGCTTATGTTCAGACCCTCGCATGCTAAGTCCCTTAACGGTTTCATCTCTCGGACTACCTTCGGGCCCGAGCAACGTGCCTGCTTATGTACCTAGAAACGCATGCTTGTCTGCTTGAATGTTGCCGTGTTTTCATCCAACTCTGGGAGACTACTCAGTAGTCGTTCCGTGTATGATTGACCCTGCAAGTATCCAGGACCGTTAGGTCACCAGGCAGCCCGAACCAGGGGAATGCATCAAGACAAGTTATTGTACAAAGAACAAGATCCAAGTATCCCGTGTACTCGTGTACTCGTGTTCCCGTGCACTCGTGTTCTCGTATTCTCTTGTTCAAAGTGCACGCGTGTTCTCGTGTTCTCGTGTATCTCGTGATAATTGAATGACCCAAAAAGAAAGTGCATGTCGCGGACAACTCGGAAACGAGGTATAGTTCCACGGACGGTCACCGGGGCACTGGGGCCGATCCGATCCGGATGGAACTCTTGTGTGGTCCCTCGTGTTCGGGCGAGTGGTTTGTAGCACCTCGTGTACTTATGTTGCATTCCACTTTTCCGGGACCACATCACGTGTGTAGTCCATCGTGTACGGACAAGATGGTTTGTAGCGCATCATGTACTTTGTTGCATTCCATCTTGGCCTTGGACTACTTCATGTACAATCTATCGTGTACGGACAAGATGGTTCGTAGCGCATCGTGTGCTCTCATTGCGTTCCATTCTCGTCTGGGATTAGTCCTTTATGGCTATGCCAGCGACTCATGTTCATATAGATAAGTCATCCTCGCTTAGCGGCTATCCGCGTGCGAGTCATTGCATCAAGAACAACTGAGCACACCAAATACTGTCCCGTTCAATGACTCTCATGTTTGCATGTTGCATATGCTATGCTCCTGAATGTTTATACATGCCCCTGCTTAAATTAACAATATTTGCCTTGGACAGGGAAGGAGATGGTAAGTTGGTAAGTCTCGCCGTGTTTCCTCTAACATCGTACAACGCACTGCCCGACACGTTAGGCTATTCAATATCTGCATGAAACTGATCCTAAGGCAACTAGAAAGACAACTGAATAGTTGTGCACGGAACCTGTATTACGTGTTTGGATTTGTCGAGCGGGCGAGTAGCTTCCCCACCTGTGCATTCAATGTACTGATAATCCACCAGTTTGTATGCAGGGTGCGGGAGAACCTCGTGCGGTGCGGACGCCTCCTTCGTGCGTGCTAAGGCCAGGAGTTTCCTCTGAAGCCTTGCAATGGTGCGTCCGGGACTGAAGCACATATACAAGACATAAGTTGTGAACATCGCCTGACCATCGCCTGTATATTCATTCCACAGTTGTAGCCACTTGGCACGCTTTTACTGTTTCAGAGAGAGGCTTGAGCGATTTGTAATCTCGGCTATACGCCGCCTGTAATACATGTTTCATATCAATAAAGAGATTACTTTACTTGTTTCGATGCTTCCGCTATATTGTCGACTCAGTGAACCTGTTACCGATCGCTATGCGTTTCCTAAACTCCGCTGCACTCGAACAATCTGTGCGACTCTGTGGCTTAGAACTCTTGCCGCCAGCCAATGAACCATGGCCTTGCACGGGCGTGGATCACGCTCGTGCGGCATCACGCCCGGATGGGTTAAGCGATCGTTCCGCGGGAGCGCTGGCGAGGGTGATTCCCGCCTAGCGGGAATGGCCGATTTGCCTACGGGAGATCGGGGCGTGACAGGTTGGTATCAGAGCCTGGCTTCTACGCCTTTGGACTTCGATTCGATATCTCTGTTTCGAAAGCTCGTTCATGGGTTATGTGCACGCTCTCTCTCAATGCCTCGATGGGATATTCCAACAATAAGTCTAAATACTTTCAAAATGCATTTTGAATGATATGATTGCTTGTCTGGTTGTATGCTGCGAGTGGCCTTTGAGCCAACCTGTGTGAACCTTTTGAGAGTATCGCTAGTAGCTTGTCCAATTTTCACTAACCCTAAGTTTGGTTGAATGCATCTATTCGAGGGACGCCTTAAACTAGTGCACCATCCAAGACTTAGAAAAAGGTGAAACTCGAGTGCTGAGACTTAGCTATCACTAAGCTGGTTGACGTGTTCACGCTAGAGGGGCCCTTCGAAAGTGCGCACGATCCAGTCTAAGCGATATGCTGATTTCGACGCTTGTGCAAGTGAAGATCCAAATGAACAAGTGCAACGACTTGTCTAGGATTGCCTCAACCCTAGATTACTGCTTGTCCTTAGTAAGTCTCGAGGACGAGACTTTTTCTAAGTTGGGTAGGATGTAACACCCCGTTCCGCTCAAGCGGACTGCCGACTCAATCGACAAAAGTGCAACTGTCCCGACCCGCTTTGCCTCGATCAAGAAGCAAAGGATATCCAGACTTGTCCCTACAGGAATCCGGCTTGGACTTTCAGAGGCTCGCTCAGACGTATCGCTCTACTGAGGCAAATCATCGCTAAGGTGGGTGGCTACGGTGAACTTGTCTTTGCTTAGCCAGCACACATAAAATCTGGAATATTTATGCTAGTCTCTAGGTGATTCACCCCCTGCATGCTAATAAATCCAACGCACCTAGCTAAGGGAATAATCCCAACTCATATTGCTTATGCTAGAACATGGAAATTGAAATACTGCTTATGTTCAGACCCTCGCATGCTAAGTCCCTTAACGGTTTCATCTCTCGGACTACCTTCGGGCCCGAGCAACGTGCCTGCTTATGTACCTAGAAACGCATGCTTGTCTGCTTGAATGTTGCCGTGTTTTCATCCAACTCCGGGAGACTACTCAGTAGTCGTTCCGTGTATGATTGACCCTGCAAGTATCCAGGACCGTTAGGTCACCAGGCAGCCTGAACCAGGGGAATGCATCAAGACAAGTTATTGTACAAAGAACAAGATCCAAGTATCCCGTGTACTCGTGTACTCGTGTACTCGTGTTCTCATGCACTCGTGTTCTCATGTTCTCTTGTTCAAAGTGCACGCGTGTTCTCGTATTCTCGTGTATCTCGTGATAATTGAATGACCCAAAAAGAAAGTGCATGTCACGGACAACTCGGAAATGAGGTATAGTTCCACGGACGGTCACCGGGGCACTGGGGCCGATCCGATCCGGATGGAACTCTTGTGTGGTCCCTCATGTTCGGGCGAGTGGTTTGTAGCACCTCGTGTACTTATGTTGCATTCCACTTTCCCGGGACCACATCACGTGTGTAGTCCATCGTGTACGGACAAGATGGTTTATAGTGCATCGTGTACTTTGTTGCATTCCATCTTGGCCTTGGACTACTTCATGTACAATCCATCGTGTACGGGCGAGATGGTTCGTAGCGCATCGTGTGCTCTCGTTGCGTTCCATTCTCGTCTGGGATTAGTCCTTTATGGCTATGCCAGCGACTCATGTTCATATAGATAAGTCATCCTCGCTTAGCGGCTATCCGCGTGCGAGTCATTGCATCAAGAACAACTGAGCACACCAAATACTGTCCCGTTCAATGACTCTCATATTTGCATGTTGCATATGCTATGCTCCTGAATGTTTATACATGCCCCTGCTTAAATTAACAATGTTTGCCTTGGACAGGGAAGGAGATGGTAAGTTGGTAAGTCTCGCCATGTTTCCTCTAACATCGCACGGCGCACTGCCCGACACGTTAGGCTATTCAATATCTGCATGAAACTGATCCTAAGGCAACTAGAAAGACAACTGAATAGTTGTGCACGGAACCTGTATTATGTGTTTGGATTTGTCGAGCGGGCGAGTAGCTTCCCCACCTGTGCATTCAATGTACTGATAATCCACCAGTTTGTATGCAGGGTGCGGGAGAACCTCGTGCGGTACGGACGCCTCCTTCGTGCGTGCAAAGGCCAGGAGTTTCCTCTGAAGCCTTGCAATGGTGCGTCCGGGACTGAAGCACATATACAAGACATAAGTTGTGAACATCGCCTGACCATCGCCTGTATATTCATTCCACAGTTGTAGCCACTTGGCACGCTTTTACTGTTTCAGAGAGAGGCTTGAGCGACTTGTAATCTCGGCTATACGCCGCCTGTAATACATGTTTCATATCAATAAAGAGATTACTTTACTTGTTTCGATGCTTCCGCTATATTGTCGACTCAGTGAACCTGTTACCGATCGCTATGCGTTTCCTAAACTCTGCTGCACTCGGACAATCTGTGCGACTCTGTGGCTTAGAACTCTTGCCGCCAGCCAATGAACCATGGCCTTGCACGGGCGTGGATCACGCTCGTGCGGCATCACGCCCGGATGGGTTAAGCGATCGTTCCGCGGGAGCGCTGGCGAGGGTGATTCCCGCCTAGCGGGAACGGCCGATTTGCCTGCGGGAGATCGGGGCGTGACGGCGCATAGTCTAGTCCTGCACATAGTCGGGTTAGGCACTTAGTCGAGTCTAACACATGCTCACTTAGCTCACATACACTCACAAAATCCAATAAAGTACCAAACCCAAAAAATCAATAAATTATGCACATAGTATAGTGCCTCGCTCCTAGCGATGCACTATATAAGGCTTGTAGCTCGATTGACTCAGTCAAAATCGAGTATGGAAAAACTTTTTGGCTGAATCGATCACGGACAATGTAATAAACATTTCCAATTGATGGATCGGCTTCTGTTGGAATTAGTCTAATAGTTTTCGTTGGATTTTTGGTTGGCTTCTTGGATTTTAGCTGCTTGATTTTGATGAATATATTTTCATGATTGATTTTCGATGATTGATTATTTAGCCCATTTTCATTGATTGTATGCATTCATTCTAGATAACTATAAGAGAAATAAAGATGGTAGTCTAACCAAATATTGGTGCCAATACAGATAGACACGTGACCAGAGCCTGAGCGAACAAGAGTCCTTTTCTCTTGATATTATCTATTTTGGTGAACAATTTTATCCCTTCTTCTCTACTCTTTCATGCCAATAATTAATAATGTTCTCTTGTAACCTTGCTAAGTCCAATGATCGATAAAGCCACTAATGCCACAAGTTTTATACTACTATTATAAATCAATGAATTGCATTGATAAGAGGGAAGTTCAATTATGTAACACAGGGAAGGATATAATCATTATGTCGTAGTTTGGTGCCATGCCCTAGCGGTAAATTGGAGTCTACGGACTACCAATCGAATCAATGAATAAGTATGCTGAGATAAGAATGGATAAATGTGCATTGTTGCTCTAAATATTTCAATACCTTACACTGCTATTTATGCTTATCATAGAGTCGTAGATGTATTGTATGGTCATGGACAACTTGTGCACAAGGTAGTAAATTTTCTCGAACGAAACCTGGGGCACTAGGGACCGTTCGTCCCGAGAGAAATAGTAGCGCTTTGGTAGCGCCGGGTATAAGCAAAACATTCATTGAGGCTTTCTACCTGCTTTGAATAGTGCATCGCACATCTATCGAAGTACTATATGGCATGTCCATCGTGGTGCTACACCATAAATGACCCAGTAGGAATGAGTAGCATACTAATGATGTCTTATGCAGGGGCAGTAAGAACATTCTTGTAGATCATACAGGAACGACCATTGGCCGAAGTAAGAATTTAATATGTATAAAGCTTATATGTATTTTACTGCAAGAACTGTTGCTTATGAACTGTTGCCTATTGAAATATTGCATACAAAATGTTGCCTATTAAACTGTTGTCTTAATTAAGAAGTGTTCGTTTTGGTGAGTGGGCGAGTTCTGCTCACCAGTACATGTTGAGTACTGACCCACGTCTTTGTGGGCAAACCAGGTGACCAAGATACCGGGGGCGCTCAAGGGAGATAAAGTTTTCGTTGCAGTCTTTTCAATCTTCTTCCTATTTCAAAGATTTTTAGTTGCTGCTTTCAAGTTCCAAGAATGCAATAAGGGGCATAATGTATAGGATAAGAACATTATTTCCTGTCATCCTATCAGTCTTCTCTTTTATGCAAAAGCTATGTAAGCCGTTCAGGCATTTCAATTTCGGTATTGAGAAAATTGTACTTTATTGCAATGAATCAATAAAAGAATTATTTTGTTCCTATACAAATGTATGCTTTATAATATGTCGTTGTGTTGTGGAACTGTTTACAAAAAAAATTTGACACATGTGCACGTTCTTACCTTGTACAACTGCAACCCCAGACTTGTACGACATCATGTCCAGCGAGAATGAACGGTTCTGCGGAACCGAATGTGAGGACGAATCGGTTCTGTGAAACCAGGGCATGACACATAAGGCCACATTGGATCGGAAACGCATAGGTCAAGGCCACATAGGATCAAGGCCGCATAATAGTTAGTTTCGCATAGGAGTCAGTGCCGCATAGGTCAAGGCAAAATCTACTCCTTGGGACAAGTGCTGAGTGGCAGCCAATAAATTTGTGTCAGAGAAGTGACTGAAGTGATGGACGTGACAAGCCATAAAGTTTCAGGAAAAAAAGACAAATTTATGAAAATTCGTGCAGCCATGAAAGTCATGCTGAGTTATGCGTCCAAGAGATGAGAGGAGCATATGGTCACTGCCACAAAGGTCACACGGCCGCATTGATATTTCTTGGACTTAGTGAATTCGCATTCGTTCAGCACGTGAAACACGAGAAGTTTCGTTGTTAAGACTTTTCCAAGTACTTAGCTCCAGAACGCATGTGTAACAATCAGTCATGCATCCAACAAGATAGATGCATGCTGGAAGGCATATACGACAAAGAGTTCAGGCCGCATAAGGATCAAGCCGCATAGAATTCTCGGCCGCATGAGAACATTGTCTTCTCCAAACAACAAGTTTAGCCATGGTAGAAAAACTCCACAACCGAAAATTGTTTCCTCCATAAAAACTTTATTTTAACTCCAAATTAAGTGAACCAAAAGCCAAAACGTCTGAAATGCAATGCTCCATAACCTAAAAAAATAGTTTTCTAAAATACCTAGTTTTAATAGATCAAAACTAAGAAAAACTTATGGAACCCATGAAAACCCTTAACTAAAAATGTTGATCAACTTACATCCATCAATCAAAATCGAAAACTCCAAGTATTAAAAGGGCTTAGAATCATAATGTACACATATTATAAAAATAAAATGCAAGAAAAAAATTAAAATTAAAATCTAAGGGTTTCTCCATGTCATGCAAGGTGTACTTGCCTAAATGAAAGAGGGAGGAGAAATGAAAGAATGAGGGAAGAGAGAGAAAAAAGTTAGCTTATATAACTAAGGTTTGAGGTTTAGACCATGCGTTCAACTTATGACCAAACCAACCCAAACAAATATATCATGAGCCAAATGAATCAAAGAATGGGTCTAGTCTCCATGCAACCTAATTAACATGCAAGCAAAAAATAATATAAGAAGAAAATAATAATATATTCTAAATACGTATATAAAAAACGGGGAGTTACAGTATACGCCTATGATTATGGAACAAGACTTATTTATGCATTTTTTAAGTTTTTGACGTTCACCTTGGGCCTCATTTGTGGTACTTGTTATTTGGGATTTTGACTCCACTTGTTTTGCTTGGCCAGATTTACCTATGGAGCCGGAGGATCTTCCTTATTTTTTGTTGGATAGCTCATACTCCAAGGATTGTGGCTCAGATCAGCGAGTGGTTTACCTTTATATCCTACTCTATCTTGTACTCTTATTCTGTGGTGTTTAGCTAAGGACAAGTATTAGTCCTTATTTTCTGGATTTTTGTCCTTCCGTCTAAGGACGGCGTTGATGTATATTCTTGACCGTGGCTAGTTGTACACTTACAATGTATCTTTACATTATGTCAGCTCTCACGATTATATATGCATATGTGTTTGGGACACCTTACCCATCGCTTATGTGATTTACTCTTTACTGCTTCTTGTGTTGATTTGATTGAGATATGATTTGTCTAATCATACGAGTTGTTAGTGGCATGCTAGAGTCCTCCCACTTGTCTTCTAGACAATCGTGATCGTCGTACGACATTTTTATACCTTGTACGGGGTAGCTGGCCTAGTCCGTCTTGACGAGGCAAACTTGTCGGGGTGCTCAGGGAGCATACAAACTTCTCTGGAGTTTGGAATTGGAGAAATTTTGAAAGATAGGCTCGATTTTATATCGAGTTTCAAATCCAATTTTCAGCCAAAATTATATCTGTTTTTTATTCGGATTTGGTCTAATCCGAAGAGAATTTGATAAGGATCGATCCACATTTTGTTTCATCAAATTTTGTTGAGGTTTGGATTGGTTTCGAAAACTGGAGGGAAGTCTTGTGTACGCACTGGTTTGGCTCTGTAAGTTGTTGTTTATAAGTTTAAACTTAACTCTCTCTTTTATTCCTTTATTATTATTATTATATATATATATATATATATATATATATATATATATATATATATATATTCTTATGCCTTTTATTATAAATCCTTTTATACACATTTTATTTTATTTTATATTATTGTTATATATGAATAAAAATATCTTGTCTATTTCATTTCTTTTTTTTTTATTTCTTTTATATTTATATTTAATATTTTTAGTATACATAATTACTTTTAATTAAACTAGTAGCATTTAATAATTTTCTTATCTAAAAAAGGAATTCATGTCACACCGATATTTTGATAATATATATGTACATATTCTTGTACTTAGTATTTAGCATTTTAAATTGCTTATTTAAAATAATACTTTATTTCTATTTATTTATTTTTAAGGAAGGGGGTTTTACAATACAACAAGTAAAGTCCATGTACCACGTTGTCGAACATCACTCATATAGAAGATAACTTGTCAACCATGGCATGGAATTCACCCAAGTGATTTGCAATGGATGAACCATCATTGTACAAGCGATCCATCATTTGTCAGATCAGAAATAATTTTTTTATCCTGGTCTTCTTCGTGTACAAGGATTCTAGCTTCTCCCATAATATCCTTGTATGCTCGATATTGCGATGTAATTATACACATTCTCGTCCATGAATTGCTTGATATACCCACACACTTGTATATGCTCAAAATTTTAGTCCTTCACGAATTTATCACCGGACTTCTCCGAAGTAAATTTTAGAAGATGTAACTTCTTGACAAATAATAAATCCTTCATCTTGCTGTGCCAATAGTGGTAATTAAAATCATTTAGGTTTACTATGCGAGGCTTCGCATCCATCTTTTCTACTTTGTTTGAGTTTCAACTCTGACACCTAATAATTTCTGCCATGATACTGCTCTGAAATCAAATCTCTGATACAACTCTGTTGAGAACAAAAGTTACCCCAAACCAAGAAACTGTGAGAGAACCGAAAAAAATGCACAAAATTAATTTGTCAAAATCACAAAGAAAGCACAATGCAAACACAATCACTTTTTGACGTAAAAATTTTATGCATAAAAACTACGAGACAATCAGAGTCCAACTCTGAAAAATTCTTCTCTAATGAAATAGAATATTATACCCTCTACAAATTGTCCACCGTTAATCATCACAGCTACTCATAGTAATGAAAGTGGATTATAAAAGGTAACTAAAGACGGAGATGCCGATCGATACCAATCACCGATGATCTTTTCGAACTGTTCTCTCTTCGAAATAGTCATGGATCCCTACTTTCTCTTCTTTGAAAGTCGCAAACTTGATAAGTCTCTCATTTTGATCTTTCAGTGATAGATTATTATAGATTATAGTTAGGAAAATCATATTTAAAGTAATTTTGAACATATCTGGACCATTGATTATGATCCAAACATTGTTAATAAAATACATTTTATGGCCTTTAGTCCCTACACTGATATACCTTCGATACACTGGTAGCTGTATACTGGCAGTATATCGAAAATGTCCTTGAGTCAGAATGGTTTTGGGACAAAACTATGTCAAATCGGTATACCTCTTTGATACTGCTTTTCCAATACAGATCTGACACGTGCTCAAACACGTCACATTTGTCGTCTTCGACTTTCAGAACTTATCCGACATACGGATGACGCTCGTCGAACTCCGCGAAATTCTACACATAGGTTGAAAATATCATCCAACACCAACACTTCCTATTAAGTTACAATTTATTGATGTCATTTCTGGGTCTGGGTTCATTAAAATTTTGTCTAATTCAATTAATTTTTTGCTTAATTGGACAGATCATGTGACGTAAAAAGTTTGAGAGAAAATACATTGGGTTTCTAATAAGAAGACAGATGTGTGAAGAATATTAGATGTAAAAGAAAAATAACGCAACACCAGATTTGATTTGGACGGAAGAAGATAGATAAGTTTATTATTGGGTTCCTCAAAAAGAAAAAGAAGAAAAAGAAACGAGGAAGGTGATGTTTGTTACTTTCTATGAACTGAGAAACGCCAACTTTATTTATCACAAACGTTAACTTTACCTTTAAAATGAAAGAGGGTGGTGACTGGTGAGGCAATTACTGACATAATTTGGTAAGTCTCCTTCTAAATAATTTAATTTGGTAGGTTTATATCGAAATAGCTGTAATTTGAGAAAGGGAGAGAAAGAAGAGTATAAAACAACATGAAGTAATATTTTGATGTCAACTAGGGTTAGTGGGCTAATAATGCTTGAAAGTTATATTAATTAATCTTCTTCTATACTTATACTGATTCTGATGCTAATACCGATCCTGATGATGATCATCTGGGGCCTGAAAGTTCCATCTCCTCCACGGCATTGTCATCCATGGAATGCAGATCATAATTGATGTCGAAGTCGTTGGCGTCGCAAGAATTAGTGGAGGAGTTGGCATCATAATTATACGATTCTACTGGCACGGCGTTGTGGGCCTGCAGCTTGTTGGATGCCTCCCACTTGTCGGCTAGGCCGTCACCCTCGAGCATCCGCACCACCTCCGACATCTTCGGACGCTGCGACGGAAGGTGCTGGGTGCACAGGAGGGCAATCTGGACCATCTCTCCGACCTCCATCTTGTCGTAGTTCATCCCCAGCTGCCGGTCCACCAGTACCTCTACTTTCTTCTCCTGCTGCAACTTCTTCACCTGAATCCATTGACACACCTTAAATCAAACCTATGATTACTTCCTAGAATTTAGTTGCCATTAATTATACAATCTCTGACTACTACATTTGCAGGCACTGTTGGCTTCATAGGATTCCTAATGTTAAACTTGTATATGAATCACTTGTCTTTTCTCTTGATCAAACATTATAACATACCTACATACATGCTAAAGTAGTTCCGCAGGGTGTGGTACAGTGCATACTGATGACTGACCTGTACTGTTGGTTCTGTAACCAGTGCCTCTGACACTTTCACATCTCAAATAAATTTAGTCTATAAATAATAATAGACAAAATAAACATATATAATACAATAAAATATATTTAAAAACTAATCAAGATTTTAGTAAAGTCTAGATATACTTTAAATTTTTAATACTAGAAAGTTGAAAAATAGATAATTAATCAATTAATCAACATAAAATTGGTAGTACTCAAAACTTCACAAGAAAGCCAAGCTAGCCAAGCAGATGGAACGTTTTCTTCTTGATGGGTATAGCCCTGGATAATAGTTATTAAAAGCGCACGAGAAGTGCAACCAAGGAAGGGTTCATCTTTTATAGATAGAAGGACATAGTATCATTGGATCCTCCCCATTTTTGGGGCCAATAAGCGCATTGGTCTCTCTTTCTCTTTCTCTACCTAAGCACAATAGATTTTTTTCCCACTTTGCGCCTAAGCTCAGAAAGACCTTAGCTGACTAACAATCAAGATTACAAGCTCACTTGGTCTGCTAATCCTAATCATTTCTATTTCAAATTGTGGTAGCACCAAAAGCTGACTGCATCCTCTTTCTCTCTGTTTGCAAACTGACACTACTGTGTTCACAAGAATAAAAATAATATATAGATTAACAAGATGTACTAAGATTAGAAGAGATCGTGGTTTTATTACTACATGTGGGAGTACTAAACATGTCTAAAGAAACAATTATGCTATTTTAATTAGGGGAAAATTGAATGTACCCAGTCCAATATGGTGCCTGATCCCTTCTGGTGATTCCCTTTCCCAAACTGCAACGCTCGCTGCCCCGTGATAAGCTCGAGGAGAAGGATGCCAAACCCGAACACGTCCGTCTTATCCGAAGACTGTCCGGTGGACAAGTACTCCGGTGCAATGTGGCCGATGGTGCCACGCACGGCCGTGGTGACATGAGAGTCTTCATGGTCGAGAAGCTTGGCCAGCCCGAAATCACCCACCACAGCGTCGCAGCAGTCGTCAAGTAGGACGTTGGCCGCCTTCACGTCCCTATGGATTATCTTAGGATCGCATTGCTCGTGGAGATACAGTAGACCTCGAGCTGCTCCAAGCGCAATTTGCTTCCTAGTGCTCCAGTCCAGTGACGGCTTCCCTGAGGGTGGTGAAACGAAGAAAACATACTTCATATATAGCTAGTATAGATATTGATAGATTGTCAATTATATATAGACTGCATCTGAAGCAATAATCTGTAGGTAATAATCCATTTGAAGGAAAATGGCGGACGAAAACGGAACCATGACCATTTTTTACTTGGATCACAGATAGGATAGGATATAGCAAAGTCCTATTCCCAGCTAGTCAATGAGCTCAAGATATGGAAACATAGGTCAATCCTAACATGTCATTTATTTATACATGTATGAAAATCCAAATCCTCATGACCTGTTTCTGTCCGCCATTTTTATTTCACCATACCTCTGAGACGGGAAGCAACACTTCCATTGGACATGTAAGGGTAGACGAGGATCCGTTCCTTGGAGGTAGCACAGTAGCCGATGAGACGGAGGAGGTTACGGTGGACCGCAAGGCTGATCATTTCAACTTCCGTTCTGAACTGTGCCTCTCCTCCGGCAGAGCCGGCATCTTTCAGTCGCTTCACCGCCACGATGCTCCCATCAGACAACTTACCCCTGTAGACGTTCCCGAAACCCCCTTTCCCCAGAATGCACTTGGGGCTGAAATTGTCCGTTGCGGCCTGCAGCTCCCTTAACCCGAAGTGCCGAAGGTTTCCAAGCCGGATTGCCGGCCCCTCCTCGTCAGATTCCCTCTCTGCCACATAATCCATGCACATTGTTTCATTACTCAAAACTCCTCCTAGGAACAGGGTACTACTCAAGTTTTTTCATCTTAATATCTCAACTAAAATTTTACAATTTTATAGTATTAGTCAAAAGATTATTATTTATTTTTTGTTGAAACCGAAAAATTAACCCAATTAAGTGAGGGTATGGCTTTGAAAAATATTAAATAGTTGAAGGTAGTAATTGATATTATCTTAAAGTTTATGAAATCAAATGGGAAAACTAGAATAGGGGGGGGGGGGGGGAGAGTTGAAATTAAGCGTAAAATCAGTTTTGAGTCATGAATTTGTTTTTTTTTTTTGGGAACTTACCCCTGATGCCGAGAATGAACCTGCGCCTCTGCTTCTTTCGGCGCCATAGGAAGAAGAAGAGGCCGACTGTTAGTAAAAGAAGAGACGTGGCGCCGAGGCTACAGCCCAATGCAACGGCTAGTTTTTGAGTCTTTACTCTCCCTTCAAAATGTTAACAAACCAAAACTAGTCAGTGAAGAGAGAATTTATTTATACAAAGGAAATAATTCGATCAACGACGACAACAAATGTACCATGCGACGAGTCTAGTAGGAATGGCAGAGAAACTGGTGATTGTAGCGTTCTTGAGCACTCTTCGGTTGTTCTATTCCCACATATCAAAGGATTTCCGACAACACTAAAACGAAAAGAAACAATCAGAAATCATTCATAATGGCAAAGATAATTCTGTCGAAGAGATTAATTAAGGAGGAGGAGGAGGAGTACTTGAATGTTCTTGCAGGGAAAATAGGAACCGGACCACTCAAATTATTGTAAGACAGGTCCCTGAAAAAAATGTGTTATATAATTATTTATGGTATTTAGTATTTATCAAAGTAAAATAAAATACAAAGTATAATAAATCAAAACTGTTTATTTACAGGAATGAGAGCTGGGGGACTTTTGAGAGAGAGACTGGGAATGCACTATTGAAGCTGTTGTTGTTCAGTCTCCTAATATAAAGCAGCAGCAACCAACCGACAAAGATTATTACATGCATAATTGGTTAAATAAATAAATAAATAAGGGGGTGAGATTTTTGGGGAAGCACATTGTGCTTGCACTCCTACTCATTTCATTCCTTAAAGAGACTCACAGATATCGAAGGCTTGGCAAGTGGCCCAAAGCATCAGGAATTCTTCCTGAGAAGCGGTTGTTGGAGAGGTCCAGTGTCTGTAGTTTTGGGAGCTGGCCCAGCTCCGGAGGGATCTCTCCTGTTATGTTGTTATTCTGCAACAAACTAATCAAGGACATACAAAATATAGCTCTTATTAGTATCAATGTATAGTTCAAAGTTTTTTTTTTTTTTTTCTTGCTAGCTAGAATATAGTTGCTAATTACATTTGTTGGAGATTAGTGAGCTTTCCAATGCTTGCTGAGAGAGTGCCTGATAGACTTTGGCTTGGTATTCCCCTGATCAAAAGAAGAAAACAGTGGACAGAGAGAAGGATTAATTTGGAGAGAGACGAAATCGTGAAGTGGAGAGGAAGAGAGGAAGCTGTTACATACATGCCAATGACAAGATTTTCAAAGGAGCATGTGATCATAGCCCAGCTGCAAGGGTCAGCAGAGAACTCATCCCAGTTCCTCAAGACTCCATGGGGGTCATTGAGAGCCCTCTTGATAGCACTCAATGCCTCCACTGCACAAACAGAACAAGAGACAATTCATTTTAATCAATGCTATGTTATATGAGAGAAATTAGTAAAGACAAACAAACCAACCTTCTTTGTTGAGTTGCTCAAATGAGGAAGAGGGAGTGGAGAAAGAGAGGAAGAGGAAGAGGAAGAAGAAGAAGAAGAACAGGGAGGAAGCCATTGAGGAGCTTGCAGACAACAATGGGAGGTAAGGCAAAGAAATTGTGAACTTCTTTTTTTGTTATAATAACAGAAAAGCAGGAGAGAGAGAGAGAGAGAGAGAGAGAGGGGATCATGATGGGGAATAGGAATGGTGCCTCCTCATGCTATGTATGCAAGTGAGTGGTACATACATGTATCCAATATGATGCCAAGGTGCCATCATGGATGTTAATGTTAGCATTGATATATCAATAAGCTGATTCTGGTGTCAGAATTTGAGAGAGAGAGAGAGAGAGAGAGAGAGAGAGTACTCATTCTGCTGCATGGTGCATCCCTACTCTGTCACTGCTCTTGTAAAAGGAAGGAAGGGGCCAAGAAAAGCAAAGGGGAACTAAAGGGGAGGGCAAAACAAAGTAAAACTAAAGTGATGAGTTTGCTTTGCTTTATTTCTTCTTCTTTTTCTCTCTTTTTTTCTTTTCTTTTCTTTATCATCTTTGCATAAAGTTGGATATTTTGGTGGACATGCTATAGATTTGGATGCACTAATCAGTATTAGAGGGGATCACTTGCCAACATCCGATTCTCTGCAAATGTTAGAATCAATCCGTATTTGACCATATCTTTATCTTACTCATATAAAACATCTACATAAAGTAGTCAATTTATGCTGGGTACAGCATATTGCAATGTTAGATAAGTGGGAACCTTTTTAAATTTTACCAAATCATGAAATCAAGAATGGGAGAGTTGTTGATAATCGAACACGTCCTGCAAATTTTTCGACATAGTGTCTAAAAGTGTCCGCAACAGAAATTTTAGGCCAACCCACCTGAGATAATCAACCCCTGCCTAACGAACACCAAGCACAGATAAAGACAAGTATTTGGCGGTGACTACGTCACCTGAACAAATCTCAATCTTTATAACTCAGGTGAAATTACAAGATTGACAAAATCAATGTTGAATCCTTTGTCCTAATAGATTCAACCCCTCACCACACTCAAGAAGAAAAGAAAGAGACTATAATTGAAATCACTCACCAACCCGTAGCAATCTCCCTGAACGAAGGCGACGACTCCTCGATCAGATCTCTTTCCTTCTTCTGTCTTGGATGGCAAAATCCTAAGAGCAAAACATGGACTTTCTCTTAGATTTTCTGTGGACGAGCACCCCGAATATCCAATTTGTGCTTTTTGTGCCTCCACCCTCCTCCTATATTTATAGGATGAGAAATCATATTTTAGGTCATAATATAATTTTCTAAATAGAAAACCTTAAAATAAGAATCATATTCCACCTAAAATAGCCCAACACCAATTATGAACGTCCAAATATGGTCAAATTAAATATTTGATACAAATTTAAAATCTAATCACATTTAATATATATTTTAAATTATATCAAATCAAATATTTGATCATATTTGGACTCCAAAAATTACCAAATTCAGACTAGACCCTAACAATCTTTTCCTCCAGTCTGATGAGAGGGTGTTGATGTCACGCCCCGATTCCGTGGAATCGTTAGTCGTCCCCCGGGCGTGACTGCCGTGCGGGCCTAGGTTGCGCCCCGCACGAGGCTAAGTATTTTTGTTTCGCATAGCGAGCACATATTCAGAGTACGCAGATAATTGAACACAGATTGAAACATGGAAAAGCTCTCTTTTATTGATAATATGAACATCTATTACAAAATCCTTGAACTGAGTCGTAAGGATTGCCTCTGTGGCTTACAAAAGCGTTGACACAAAATGAGATAGCAGTCCTGTACATTACATCCCTTACTAAACTCAAAATATAAGACCTTGGGACGGAACGACTGCCTTGCCACGGAGCTGCATGATTGCTTTGGTGGCTAGCTTCTTCTTCAAAAGGCTTCTTCTTCAAAATGCTTCTAAGGTGGCACGGTCGAGGCGTGCCTACAGCTGGACTGGATTGGGGGTTTGTCTCCTGCTCCTCGCTCGGTTCTTCCTAGCGCGGGGAACCTGTTTCAACGAGGGTCAGTACATCGAAACGTACTGGTGAAGGCAAGCTATCCCAACTATACCAATCAACACGTTGTTTTAATGAAGCATGCATATTTATCGTGGGTTTCTATCTTGCCTTAGTTCATTTTACAATAAGACATAGATATAGAATCATTGAAATGACTCGTCACCGTTCGGTGACATTTACCTGTCCGTCTGAACCACCTGCACAATACTTACCTTGCCTTCCCTGTCAAGAAGACACAAGTTAGTTTCTACAGGTTTAAATATACGAGGGGATCACTGGCTTTGATGCCATAATAGACGGTCTTAGTCTCAGGCTAAGGTGACGGAGGCACATGTATCGCTGCACGCCATCCCGCCTATGGAAGAGACTAATCTTGAGGTTCCGTCCGGATCGGATCGGTGCCAGTGCCCCAGCGACCGTCCGCAGGAACCGAGAGGCCTTGTGCACAAGTTGTCCGTGATCAACGGCGTTTGTGTTAAGTTTGCATTTATGTAGCTGAGGCAATGAATTCAAGAGATATGTAGCATTGTGTGATGTATTTTGCATAGTCTCCCTGAATAATTGATGCATGGCAAAGGGTGTTCTACATATAGCATATTTATAGAAGAAGAAGTAAGCATTCTAACTTGTATATATGCATATGGTAAATATTTTGAATGAGCAAGCATGTAGTAAGTAACCGTTCACAAGTTTCAATGACAAGCATACAGATCCAAGTCTATTCCCTTATTATCTTGATATCTTTTAGTTATTACTTGGTATCGTTTGATCGGGGCAAGCACGAACACAAGATTTAGATGTGAAGACTAGCAAGTAGGGTTAGCTAATCGGGTTGGTAGCCACTCACTTTTAGTAGTTGGAAGAAGGAAGGAAGGAAGTGATTTAGGAGTCCGCTTGAGCGACGCCTAGTGCTGGATCACCTGTATTGACACGAACAGCTGATCAGTACTTCTTCCTCTCTTTCCTTTATCGGAATTGAAGTGCAGTCCTAAGAACGAAAGCAATAAAATCCATCGAAACCGTTCAAGAAAACCCAAGCAAATCCAAAATCCAACTCAAAGCACGAAAGCAACAAGCGACAGCGAAAACTAGGCAACAAAAGAATGCAGCGGAGAGGTCCCTCCTGACTCTGCCGCTAAGTCGATCCCGGGGGCACGGTCCACTGAATATGGGAACCGATTCCGAAGAAACAAATCCATAACGAGGACGAGTTCTTAATTCAATCTATCCCGTTCGAACGATACCGTCTTGTATTTCTTAGCCGCGCTCCCCGAATAGGGGGAACGGGGCACCACATCCTACCCAACTAATTGGAAGTTTCGTCCCGAAACTTAAAGAATAGAACCTACCACTAGGAAATAATGAGGGGAACCTTTCCCTCATATCAGATTCAAGCTCCCAAGTAGATTCTTCGACAGAGTGATTCCGCCAAAGCAGCGCACTAGAGGAACCGAACGGGTCCGAAGCAGCTTTTCTTTTCTATCCAAAATTTGCACAGGCTGTTCTACATACGTCAAGTCGGCTTGAAGGTTCAGTTGGTCCAGGTCTACCACATGGCTCGGGTCGTACACATATTTCCTAAGCTGTGAAACATGGAATATATCATGTACGTCGGATAGGGATGGTGGTAGAGCAATCTGATACGCAACTGAGGCAACCCGCCTTAGTATTTTGAACGGGCCGACAAATCTTGGACTTAGCTTTCCCTTCGCTCCGAACCTGCTGACCCCTCGCATGGGCGAGACCTTGAGGAATACCCGGTCACCTACTTGAAACTCTAGCGGTCTCCGATGAACATCCGCATAGCTCTTCTGACGACTTTGAGCTATCTTTAATCTGTCCCGAATCAGCCGAATCTTCTGAACGGTCTGCTCCACGAGCTCAGGGCCAAGTACTTGCCGCTCTCCGACTTCGTCCCAACAGATAGGAGATCTACACTTCCGCCCGTATAGCGCCTCATACGGCGCCATTTGAATGCTTGATTGATAGCTATTGTTGTAAGCAAATTCGGCTAGAGGTAGATGAAGGTCCCAACTAGTCTTCGTGTCCAAGGCGTAGAGTCGCAGCATGTCTTCGAGGATTTGGTTGACGCGCTCTGTTTGGCCATCGGTCTGTGGATGGTAGGCGGAGCTGAATTTTAACTTCGTCCCCATTGCTGACTGCAGGCTTCCCCAGAAACGTGACATGAATCGACCATCTCGATCGGAGACTATGGTTACGGGCACGCCATGGAGTCGAACGATTTCGTTGAGATATATCTGAGCCAGGCGGTCGGCACTCCAAGTAGATTTGATAGGCAGAAAGTGAGCTGACTTGGTGAGTCGATCGACGATAACCCAGACTGCATCATGTCCCCGTTGCGTCTTCGGCAAACCAACGATAAAATCCATCGTTATATCATCCCATTTCCACTCCGGAATAGCAAGGCTCTGTAGTTCTCCGCCTGGTTTCTGGTGTTCGGCCTTTACTCGTTGACAAGCCATGCAATGCGACACAAACTGTGCCACATCCTTTTTCAAGCCGTGCCACCAAAACGTCGTACGAAGATCCCGATACATCTTTGTGCTACCCGGATGAGAAGTATAGCTAGAATAGTGGGCTTCCGTGAGTATCTCTTCCCTGAGGGCCGCGTCGCTTGGAAAGCACAGTCTTCCCTTCACTCGAAGCATCCCATCCGTGCTTACCGCAAAGTCGGACGCCTTCCCTGCTGAGATAAGGGCATGAATCTTTTGCAGGAATGGGTCGTCCTTCTGAGCGGTCTTTACTCGTTGTAACAAGTCGGGTTCGAGGCGCAGTTGTGATACTTGCGCCCACTTTGTGTATCTGATTTTTAAAGTAATGCCCAGTGATTCAAGATCCCGGCGCAGCCTATCATCAATAGCCAAACTTCCTGCAAACACTCGACTCAGTGCGTCAGCTACGACGTTTCCTTTGCCAGGCGTGTATCTGATCATGAGGTCGAAGTCGCTTAGGAGTTCAAGCCATCGCCGCTGCCGAAGATTCAAATCTTTTTGAGTGTACAAATATTTCAAACTTTTGTGGTTCGTATAGATTTTACACGGCACGCCATAAAGATAGTGGCACCACAGCTTTAATGCAAACACTACCGCGGCAAGCTCGAGGTCATGCGTTGGGTAGTTCTGCTCGTGAGGCTTTAGCTGTCTAGACGCATAGGCTATGACTTTGTCCCGTTGCATCAGGACACATCCTAGTCCCCTTCCTGATGCATCGCTATATATTTTGAAGTCATCTGGTCCGTTTGGCAAAGTAAGGACCGGGGCGGAGACGAGGCGCTGCTTTAACTCCGTAAACGAAGCTTCACAGTCGTCCGTCCAAGTAAACTTCGCACCCTTCCGTGTGAGCTGCGTCAAGGGCGAAGCCATTCTAGCAAAGTTCTGTATGAACCGACGGTAGTATCCTGCCAGTCCAAGAAAGCTTCGGATGTCGCTAGCTGACTCCGGTCGTTTCCACTGCGTGATTGCTTCTATTTTCTTCGGATCCACTGAGATGCCTTCCGAGGAGATGATATGCCCCAAAAACGAGATACTGTCCAGCCAAAATTCTGATTTGCTTAATTTGGCATACAACTTGTGGTCTCGAAGGGTTTGCAGCACCATCCGCAGGTGTCCTGCGTGCTCATCCCTAGTCTTCGAGTACACTAAGAAGTCATCGATAAACACCACCACGAATTTATCGATGAAGGGCCTAAAGACACGGTTCATCGTATCCATGAATGCAGCAGGAGCATTCATCAGTCCAAACGGCATCACGGAAAACTCGTAATGGCCGTAGCGGGTTCGGAAAGCAGTTTTGGGGGTGTCCTCTGGCCTAATCTTCAGCTGGTGATAGCCCGAGCGAAGATCTATTTTTGAAAACACTGCTGCTCCTTGTAGTTGATCGAACAAGTCATCAATCCGTGGCAGAGGATATTTGTTTCTGATTGTGACCTTATTCAATTCTCTGTAGTCGATGCATAGGCGTAGAGTTCTGTCCTTCTTCTTCACGAAGAGCACGGGAGCGCCCCAAGGAGACACGCTCGGACGGATGAACCCGCGATCAAGTAATTCCTGGAGCTGGCACTTTAATTCATTCAGCTCTGCAGGTGCCATTCTGTACGGAGGCTTTGAAATTGGCTGTGTATTTGGAAATGTGTCGATAGTGAATTCAATCTCTCGATCGGGCGGCATGCCGGGTAGTTCGCTCGGAAACACGTCGGGGAACTCCGCCTCAACGGAATTAGGCTCGACGTCTGCGTAGTCCTGCCGCGCATCCCGAACTGATGCTAGAAATCCCTCGCAGCCTGTGTAGAGCATTCGCCGAGCAGATTTTGCCGAAATCACCATGCAGGCCTTGGTCGAATCGTTCGCTGGACTACTGGTGTAACAAAACACGGCTTCTCCGGGCAGACGGAAAATGACTCGCTTCTCTGCACACTCAATAGTTGCTGCGCATGCGCCTAGCCAGTCCATTCCCAAGATGATATCATAGTCCCTAACATCTAGAACTAAGACATCGAGCGACAGCTTCTTCTCCCCGATACAAATGTAACCACCTAGGCATACTGAACGAACAGGGATTTTTGTACCAGAGGGGGTGCTAACATTTAAATCTAAGTGCAACGGAGTCATTTTTACATTGTTTTCTACGACAAAATTTGTGGAAATAAAACTATGCGTTGCACCTGAATCAAATAGAACGCGAGCAGGTATATTATTGAAAAGTAAGGTACCTGACACGACGGTATCCGAAGCTAATGCTTCTTCCCGTGTCATGGTGTAGACTCGGCCTTGAGCTTGATTACGCCCTTGCTGAGGCGCCGCTCGATTTGCCTGAGGTGCCGAAGTCTGATTTTGTTGGGGAGGACGGCGCTCGGTGAACTTTGGACAGTTGGGAAGGGCGTGATCGGAAGCTCCACAAATGAGACATAACCCATGCTTCCGACGACATTCACTTTCGACGTGCCCTGTCCTTCTACAGAAATCACATCGTTGCCCCGAGTTTCCCTTTTTCGAACCGCCGTTGTTAGGGCGCTTTGCAGCTGTGTTTCCTCTATCGTTGCCTTGGCGTTTGTGATTGGGGGTTTGCACAGCGCCGGTGGCAACGTGAGGATACTGCGGTTCGAGGGAGAGGGCATGGTTTAAAATTTCCCTCATCGTCTGATACTGTGGAAAGGATACGTGCCCGTGGATACCAGGACGTAGCCCTCCTTCGAATCGTCTAGCACGACTCGCTGCGTCCGGTAGGTAAGCGGTGGCAAATTTGGCCAGTTTGTTGAATTCTGCCGAGTATTGCTTCACCGTCATACTGCCCTGCCAGAGCTGAACGAACTCATTTTCCCGTTGACGTCGTAGAGGTGGTGGTATAAACTCCTCTTCAAATGCGGCGCGAAAAGTCGTCCACGCGATCGCCTCCTCTCCATGGCCAAGTTGAAGAGATCGTCGATGCACGTCCCACCAGTCGTGCGCATTGAAGCGAAGCAGTAGTTTGGCACAAGTGACGCGCTTGTCTTCCGGCACATCCAGGAGAGAAAAATGATCTTCAAGCTCGGCGAGCCAATCTAGGGCCACGATTGGGTCCTCAGTCCCCTTAAATGGCGTATTGCAGACCTTCTTGAAGTTTGCAAAGGTGAAGGTAGTCACTTCCCTCGTCCTTGGCACGGGCGATGGTTCGACTTCAAGCGCTGGCTGCTCCACTGGTGTAGCTGTCGTTGTGGCAGAATGGTTGGAGGCCAGGGTCTGAACAAGCTGTTGCAGGGTATCTACCTGCTTTTGTTGGACTGAGAGCCGTGCCTCTAGGTTGCTCTCGAACTTGACTTGGCGGGCATCATCCCTCTGTCTTTGCTCGGCTAACATTTGCACCACTTGTTGAATCGAATCTGTTTGAGACATGCCCCGTTGGCTCCGAGAGCTTCCTGATGTTCCGGAGCTGCTCTCCTGAGTCCGAGGCTCGCCTGGTGCTAGCGCTGATGGTTGCGCTTGCGTCGTTCCTTGAAAGGAAGGTAAATTACATCAGGATCATAATGTATTATGGACTTATTGCATGAACGTATCCCATTTTGGCCTTAACGAGTTCAGGAGTTCGCATAGGCGAGTTATCGCTAAGGGAACTTTTCCAGTTCATGAATCAAAGGAACTTTGAAGCTGTGCTCTGATACCAACATGTCACGCCCCGATTCCGTGGAATCGTTAGTCGTCCCCCGGGCGTGACCGCCGTGCGGGCCTAGGTTGCGCCCCGCACGAGGCTAAGTATTTTTGTTTCGCATAGCGAGCACATATTCAGAGTACGCAGATAATTGAACACAGATTGAAACATGGAAAAGTTCTCTTTTATTGATAATATGAACATCTATTACAAAATCCTTGAACTGAGTCGTAAGGATTGCCTCTGTGGCTTACAAAAGCGTTGACACAAAATGAGATAGCAGTCCTGTACATTACATCCCTTACTAAACTCAAAATATAAGACCTTGGGACGGAACGACTGCCTTGCCACGGAGCTGCATGATTGCTTTGGTGGCTAGCTTCTTCTTCAAAAGGCTTCTTCTTCAAAATGCTTCTAAGGTGGCACGGTCGAGGCGTGCCTACAGCTGGACTGGATTGGGGGTTTGTCTCCTGCTCCTCGCTCGGTTCTTCCTAGCGCGGGGAACCTGTTTCAACGAGGGTCAGTACATCGAAACGTACTGGTGAAGGCAAGCTATCCCAACTATACCAATCAACACGTTATTTTAATGAAGCATGCATATTTATCGTGGGTTTCTATCTTGCCTTAGTTCATTTTACAATAAGACATAGATATAGAATCATTGAAATGACTCGTCACCGTTCGGTGACATTTACCTGTCCGTCTGAACCACCTGCACAATACTTACCTTGCCTTCCCTGTCAAGAAGACACAAGTTAGTTTCTACAGGTTTAAATATACGAGGGGATCACTGGCTTTGATGCCATAATGGACGGTCTTAGTCTCAGGCTAAGGTGACGGAGGCACATGTATCGCTGCACGCCATCCCGCCTATGGGAGAGACTAATCTTGAGGTTCCGTCCGGATCGGATCAGTGCCAGTGCCCCAGCAATCGTCTGCAGGAACCGAGAGGCCTTGTGCACAAGTTGTCCGTGATCAACGGCGTTTGTGTTAAGTTTGCATTTATGTAGCTGAGGCAATGAATTCAAGAGATATGTAGCATTGTGTGATGTATTTTGCATAGTCTCCCTGAATAATTGATGCATGGCAAAGGGTGTTCTACATATAGCATATTTATAGAAGAAGAAGTAAGCATTCTAACTTGTATATATGCATATGGTAAACATTTTGAATGAGCAAGCATGTAGTAAGTAACCGTTCACAAGTTTCAATGACAAGCATACAGATCCAAGTCTATTCCCTTATTATCTTGATATCTTTTAGTTATTACTTGGTATCGTTTGATCGGGGCAAGCACGAACACAAGATTTAGATGTGAAGACTAGCAAGTAGGGTTAGCTAATCGGGTTGGTAGCCACTCACTTTTAGTGGTTGGAAGGAGGAAGGAAGGAAGTGATTTAGGAGTCCGCTTGAGCGACGCCTAGTGCTGGATCACCTGTATTGACACGAACAGCTGATCAGTACTTCTTTCTCTCTTTCCTTTATCGGAATTGAAGTGCAGTCCTAAGAACGAAAGCAATAAAATCCATCGAAACCGTTCAAGAAAACCCAAGCAAATCCGAAATCCAACTCAAGGCACGAAAGCAATAAGCGACAGCGAAAACTAGGCAACAAAAGAATGCAGCGGAGAGGTCCCTCCTGACTCTGCCGCTAAGTCGATCCCGGGGGCACGGTCCACTGAATATGGGAATCGATTCCGAAGAAACAAATCCATAACGAGGACGAGTTCTTAATTCAATCTATCCCGATCGAACGATACCGTCTTGTATTTCTTAGCCGCGCTCCCCGAATAGGGGGAACGGGGCACCACAGTTGACCCCATGGCTTCTCAACTGGACTCCATGTCATCCCGCGACAGAGTTCCTGCTCCCCCATGTCACCGATCTCAGATCCCTCGAGTTACTTTGCATCTTCTTTCGTCTCTACCTCCTCGACCGTCACGTGGACGCTAGCTGCCATGCGTAGCATATTTTGTACAACTGTGATCCTGCCGACATCAATGACATGGCAGAGACCAAAGTCCCTGACTATCAGCCTCACCGTGAGTCTTGGCTGCATGTCCTCGACTTTTGTCTTTCACCAAAATGTGTTAACGTTCTGACGAGCTTCTTCACGCTTAGCTGGCCCAACCAAGCGGACGGTACGATTCTTCCGAGATTCGAACTCCTGAATCTTCCCACCTTCGTGTCCGAACTTGAAGCTCCCCATACACATGCTTCCTCGAACAGAACATCACGCACTGTGCATATCGTCGATGACCCACAGCTCCCCCAGAACTGTTTGAATGGTGACGCCCCCGCCTAAGATTGAGTTTGCTGCAAACCTTGATCTCCTCCCTGGCCTCGAACTGCTGAAACCAATATTGCTTCGTGAAGCTTTGGCAAACCACTCATCGCCAAAATTGGATCCATGAAGCAACCCCTACCTAGAGACCGATCAGCTGTCAAAGGACCGGCATACTGACCATTAATCTTTGGCTCATCACCATTCGTCGGTTTGTCTCGACGAATCGAATCCTCCGTAATCCTCAAAGTATCTCGAAGTCCCTCCTCAGCAAGTTCCCGACGATCCAACTCCTGTCGAATATCCCTCAAGCCTCCATCCGATATCTGTGGCCTGCCTGTACAACTAAATTGATTGAGCCTGTGCATGCGACAACAAAAATTTTCTCGAGCCATCTGTTGGGAACCCTTCGTAAGCATCCAATCTTTGTTCCCAAACAAACTGCAACAGCCATCATCTGCCAGCCTCCCTACCAAAATCAAGTTGTAGCGCAAACTCGGTATATGTCACACATCCTTAAGAACGAGCTTCTCACCAAGCTATGTTGTCAAGTGTACATCACCGATGCCTGTAATTGTACCCGTCCCCTTGTTGCCCATCTTCACACGTCCAAATCTGCCGCGTGGCATGACATGAAGATCCTCCTATATGGAGTGACATGATACGACGTCCCCGTGTCCATGACCCAATCACCATCATGACATATGCCACAAGGTTCCTCTGCATCGGTTGCTGCGATGATGAGATCTCCCATAGCCGTGAGATCCTCCTGATCATCCTTGTCTTTGGCCTTCTTAGCTTTGAGCTTCATGCAGTTCCTCTTGATATGAGCCCTTTCGCCATAATGATAGTAGCCCTCATTGCGGTCTACAGTCGCAAGATCCCGAGAACTCTCACATGTCCTCGCATGTGACTTGGGTCTTCCTTTCCCATAGGAAGCCACCAAAGGGGACTCCTACGACGATTCCACTTGCTTACTCTGGATCTCCTCGTTCAACAAGCTGCTTTTGACTGCCTCCATCATGACAACTCCACCATGCGCGAAGTTGCTCACCGACACCACCAACGTCTCCCAATTTTCTGGCACATAACTCAAAAGCAAAAGGGTCTGAAGCTCATCATCAATCACCATCTTCAACACAGATAACTGATTGATAATACCCTGAACCTCGTTCAAATGTTGTGCCACTGGGGCACTATCCTTGTACTTCGAGTTAACGAGTTGGCAAATCAAAAATACCTTATTGCCAGCCGTCTTTCTTTCGTACAGCGAATGCAGCTTCTCTTACAATGCTTTTCTCGAACTCTCCATAGACACGTAGTGAAACACCGAGTCGTTTAGCCATTAACGGATGAATCTAACGACCTTCCGATCCAGTCGTTTTAAGTCTTCAATAACTTTGTTCGATGACTTAGCGTTGTCACCCTCCAACGGACCATGCAAGTCCTTACACTAGAGTAGATCCTCCATCCTTTGCTTCTAAATCGTCTAATTCTCCTCTGTGAGGGTGATCATATGAGTGTTCATCTGCTCCATAGACATAGTTTCCAGAACTAAAACCAAGAGCTCTGATACCAGATGTTGAAAATCGGATACGCCCTGTAAGCGTTCAGACATCGTGTCTGAGAGTGCCCTCAAGAGAAACTTTAGGCTAATCCACCTGAGATAATCAACCCATGTCTAACGAACACCAAGCACAAATAAAGACAAATATATGGCGGTGACTACGTCACCTGGACAAATTTTAACCTTTATAACTCAGGTGAAATTACAATATTGACAAAATTAATGTTGAACCCTTTGCCCTAATATATTCAACCCCTCACCACACTCAAGAAGAAAAGAAAAAGATTACAATTGAAATCACTCACCAACCCGTAAGAATCTCTCTGAGCGAAGGCGACGACCCCTCGATCAAATCTCTTTCTTCCTTCTGTCTTGGATGACGAAGTCCTAAGAGCAAAGTACGAACTTTCTCTTAAATTTTCTTTGGACGAGCATCCTGAATCTCCAACTTGTGCTTTTTTTGTGCCTCCACCCTCCTCCTATATTTATAGGATGGGAAACCCTACTTTAGGTCATAATATTATTTTCTAAATAGAAAACCTTAAATTAATAATCATATTCCACCTAAAATAGTCCAATACCAATTATGGACGTCCAAATATGGTCAAATTAAATATTTGATACAAATTTGAAATCTAATTAAATCTTATATTTAATGTATATTTTTAAATTAATCAAATCAAATCTTTGATCATATTTGGACTCCAAAATTTAATAAATTCAGATTGAATCCCAACAAAAGTAATTAATATTTTATTTAAAATTATACATGTCTATTGGCGATATTTCCTTTAAAAAAATATTAGAAAGTACTTCTTTAAGATTTGTGGGTTTTTAGTTTCTAGATAGGAATGAAATTACGGATTTTTTCGTTTAAAGTAATAAAATATAATCTAATTATAAAAAAAGGGAAAAGTAGGGGGTATTTGCAGATAGGGGGACCACTCGCCAACTGAGTTGGCGGGGTACTGAGTTGGAGAGCATCTCGCCAACTGAGTTGGCGGGACGCTCTCCTCGAGAGGCCGCTCGCCAACTCAGTTGGCGGGGCATGCTGAGTTGGCTTAGACCCGTTGTAATTTGCTCGCCAACTGAGTTGGCGAGTAAGGATCCGTTTTTCGACCATTCCACAACGGCTATTAACAAAAACGGCTATTACATTCTCCCTCTATAAATTACCTATCTCAACCAAATCATCTCACACTCAATCTACTTCCTCTATTTCCTCTCTTCCCTCTAGCAAAGTCTCCAACACTCTCTCTGTCTCTCTGCCGGCAGCTAAAGTTCATTTGAGTTTTCTGTAGCAAAAGTTATCAACCGTCATGGATCGTAGCGTAAGAATTGTATGCTCGCACGGCGGTAAAGTAAATGGGTTAAATTACGAAGGAGGAGAAAGTATAATTTTTCAACTTATCCGAATATTAGTTTTGAAAATATACGTAATCATATTATTGAACGTTGTTCTATTCATTATGATTTTATTCTGAAGTCTATTTTTTGTTCTAATTGTTTTTTGATAGATAGTGAAGATGCATGAAATTATATTCTTGAGATTAATTCACAATCACGGTATATAAAAATATATGTTATTAAAGTAGCAGCAATCTTAGATAGTAGAAATAATGAATATTTTTCTGAATATCAGCATGTTAGTTCGGGTGCTAGTTCTTCTCAACAAATAGTTTCATTTATCCAAGAAGGTCATTCATCAGATGAATCTAACCATGATGATGATAGTGACAACGACGATGGAAATAGTGATGATTTAGTTGAAAATGTAGATTATACGGTAGATGATGATGTTGTAAAAGCTATCACTGATGAATTATTTAAGGGACAATCATTTCCTAGTCGTTCTCACTTTAGAAGCTTTATAAGTAATTTAGCAATTAAATATAATTTTAGTTGTTCAGCTAGTGTTATGAATAATGCTCGTGGAATTATATATAGTTGTGATCAACCGAATTGTAATTGGAGAGTATATGTCAAATCTATTGGAAATGGCGATATAGTTAAAGTTAGTATATTAGAAAATCGTCATTCTTGTTTAGGAAGACTTAGTATAGGACGTCATCGACTAGCTACCGCTTCATGGATTAAGACCATGATAATTGAGGAGTGTTTTGTGTGAGGAGTGTTTGGGGGGGGGGTGTTTATAGGATTGAAATCTATCCGTTGGACAACGGCTGGAAAGCAACGTTCGAGTCTCGTAGACAGCGTCCCGCCAACTGAGTTGGCGAGCGGCCTCTCGAGGAGAGCGTCCCGCCAACTCAGTTGGCGAGATGCTCTCCAACTCAGCACTCTGCCAACTAAGTTGGCGAGTGGTCCCCCTATTTGCAATATCCCCCCAACTTTTTTCTTTTTTTATAATTATATTATATTTTATTACTTTAAACGAAAAAATTCGATAAAATTATTGTCAAGTCGGCTCCAAGTCCCTTCCAAATAAAAATTAGATTAAGGTCCGATTCAGATTCGAACCCAGACAATCATATACTGAACTAGACTACGACAAAATCTAAATGTTAAAAAATAGTTTAACCGTTGATGTGTGACTGGTATGGGAATCTAACCCACCATCTACCTTAAGTAATCCACAAGGCTCTACAAACTACTCCATCAGTTGACAGAATTTAAACAAAGCCACTAAACATATTGTGTTATAAATAAAAATGGCAATGATTTCTAAGGCGGATCCCACATGTCAAATCCAAAAAATCATATTTTCTCCAATAAATATCATTGCTTCTATATATTTATTTGAGATTTGTTGCAACTGTTGGTAACAATAAAATTCAACCTGCCTATGGGATCGTGGTCTGTTGGTTATGATGTGAGATTTTTGTAGGAATGAATACGATTCGAATTCTCCATTGAAAACTTAGTTCCTAACACGATAGAAAGGACATATAAAAAAATAAAATAAAAACTCAAACTAACAGTAGTAAAGAAAAATTCATAAAAGAACCACTTGTAGTCTAAAATACTAAGGGTTCTCCAATAAATCTGATATAAGATAAGAAGGAAGAGAAAAAGAAAATTCTATAATTGTATTCTGTATATAATCCTCCAAAGGATTCTCTTTACAATATATACAAGCCTTTAGGCTGTTATAAGGCGATCAATTGAGATCTTTAAGAGAGAAGGATATCTTTATTTAGTAGTAGTTGTCATAGCCAACAAGTTAGTTATAACCCCCCATCGTTCCAAATTAGCTTACATAGACACGACCTACGAATAAGGAGGCATCCTTGTCGCGGTCCTCATGCAAACCGCCACATCAATGAAGCTAAACCAGCCCACAAGCAGATCGATCCCACTTCAAATGCAGTAAAGTCAAATCATACGGGCTAACCTCCTCCAAACAGCATGCCATGCTCCCATACTACTGCAATCCTCGCAAACTGACATGTTCAAATGAACGCGGTCCATACGACTCCAACATCACCATTAAAATTATACCCATGTCCCCACCCATATTTGAATGGAGGGGACACGTAGGCCACTAATGTATTGCCCCCCTCCTAGCGGTTCACTATATAAGACTTGTGGCTCGATTGACTTGGTCAGAATTGAGTATGTGAAAACCTTACGATATAATCGATCACGGACAAATGCAATGAACATTTCCAATTGATGGATCGATTTTCGTTGGAATGAGTCCAATAGTTTTCGTTAGATTTTTGTTGGCTTTATGGTTGGATTTTCGTTGCTTGGTTTTGATGAATGTGTTTTCGTGATTGGTTTTCAATGATTGATTGTTTTGCCCATTTTCATCGATTGCATGCATTCATTGTAGAGAACTCTGAGAGAAAGGAAGATAGTAGTCTGACCAAATGTTGGTGCCAATGCAGATAGACGTGTTATCGGAGCCTGAGCGAGCAAACGTCCTCCTTCTCTCGGCATTCTCTATCTGGTGAGCGGTTTTGTCTCTTCTTCTTTACTCCTTCATGCCAATATTTATAAGTTCTCTTGTAGTCCTGCTAAGTCCAATGATCGATAATGCCACTAATGCTACAAGTTTAATACCACTGTTGCATCTTGATGCGACGCAAGTAGAGAATATCTTCATAATTATCAAGAGTATGCTATGCTATGTTGTAAACAACCAATAAAAAAGACAGGTATGAACTGTTTAAGTCTCCATAAAGAAAAGAAAGAAAGTATGGACTAAGAAGTCCCCATTGAGAATAATGTTGTCTGTGAATATTTTATTACTTTACCATGCAATGTGTTTATAACTTAGTCGTTTATGCATTCGCATGGTCATGGACAACTTGTGCACAACGTAATAAATTTTCTCCATCGGGACCCGGGGCACCGGGGACTACTTCGATCTAGGAGAAGACATTCGGACGTGTTTACAGGCACGAGGTATTATGGGATTCTCAGTGGAGGCTAGCTACCTTCCTGAGGAGATGCACTGCATACCGTGGTAAAAGTTCTATATGGTGAAACAACACCAGTAACCCTAAGAGAGTTGCATGCTAATGATGTATTATGTAGGGGCGGTAAGAACAATCATGTAATTCATACAGGAACGACCATTGGCCGGGGTAAGAATTTCATATGTTGCAAAGATGTATATGTTTCACTACTTAACTGTTGCCTATTGAAAATGTTGCCTATTAAACTACTTGTCTTAATTCATAAGTATTGGTTTAGGTGAGTGGGCTAGTTATGCTTACCAGTACATGTTAAGTACTGAACCACGTCTTTGTGGAAAACCAAGGTGACCGAGGTACCGCGGGAGCTCAATGGAGATAAAAAATTTGTTGCAGTTCTTTTCAATGAGTCTTTCTATTTTCAAAGTATTCAAGATTTTTAGTACTTGTTGTTTCCAGTTTTCAAGAATGTAATAAAGGGGCATAATGTATGAGATAAGAATATTATTTTATGTCAGCCTATCATTCTTTTATTTTATGCAAAGCTATGTAAGCTGTTCAGGCATTTCTATTTCAATGCTGAGAAAATTGTACTCTATTGTAATGAATCAATAAAAAAAATATTTTTCTTCCTATACAATGTGTGTGTTCAATATTCTGCTGTGTTGTTGAAATGTTTAGAATTTTTTTTGACAGATATGCACGTTATTGTCGTTTACAAGTGCAATACTAGACTTGTACGACATCATGCCCTAGCGAGGATGAACAGTTCTGCGAAACCAGGGCTGTAAAAGCATATAAAATCTCTACCATGCGCCAACAGTAATCAAAGGCCATGCACCACAGTGATCAAGCCCCTGGCACCATAATGATCTAGTGTCATGCGCCGACCGTTTCATAACTAGTGTTCCCATGTGCCACCAGTTCCATGCACCACTAAGTAACTAGTATTTCCATGCACCAACAGTGCCATACACTGTAACACCCCACAACCGCACGGTACGTTATGCTGAGTCGGATTGAATGAGGCAATAGCTGGTTACATTTTGATTTGTTGGATTTGGGAACGAGTATTGATTTTAGTTGGTTTCATGTGTAGATCGCTAGCGGAGTTCGATGGAATCAGGTATTCGTTTAGAGCAGTACTGAGATAGCTGGATTGGAGCGATAATGCCGTCTTTCTTATTCCGATCAGTCGGATGATTTGGAGAGCATGACCTGCTCGCACTGTCATACCAATTGAGTAGATTGTGCTTTCCATCAGACCACGGGTTCAAGGGATCGGCCGTATCGACAGGACATGATGCTTAACGGAATCAAACTTGGTGAGTGGGCTCTGTCCCTTCTCCTCTACTCCTTCATGCCTAATATTATGGAACACACGTAAAGGCTTGAACACTTGGACAGAAACTTAGAAATTACTATACTGAGGCATGCATAGAGTGTAGGTCGTTTGCTTGGATTGCTTTGTGGCTTGAATTAGTTTTCGCGTTGGATAGTTGGAGCTAGAGTTGGAATATACATTTGGGACAGTTGGAATATCTTGGTTGGAACATCGAGAATTCGGGCGAGCGAGCGTGCATCTGTGCACGAGTATCACTTGGACGCTTTGTCAAACAAAGCGTGCAGTTGTGGTTCAAAACCGAACAACTGTATCGGCTAGGGCATTGTGCTACTGTTGGGGCATTATGCCATAGGATTGTTCAGAAGCGAGGGGTGTTGCACCAATTGAAATATTGTGTCGAGAAGCGGTATAGTGCCTATGGGGATAACTTAAGATTTGTGCCTTGGGCTATATGTTGGAGAATGGTTATGGATAATTGGTTGGATATTTGGTTGAATGAGTCTAGGATCGTTTGGTGGGGCAAGAATGCTCGATCCTCTAGTCATACCTGCTTGGTGTCTGCATGTCACGGACAACCTGTGTTGCACGGGGTTTTGTCTCCTCGAACGGGATAGGCTCCAGAGAACCGGGATCGTTCGGCCATGGAGGAGACAATGGTAACGTGCCATGGGCGCGTTGTCGGTAGTTCGATACGACCAGGCGGGCTAGCTACTCGGTCTAGATCGGGTAGAACTGCACTTGATCAGTCCGATCAAAGTCCTTTATGGCATGGCCAGTGACTTCATATAGATAAGAGATGGTTTGCTTTACTTTGGGTTGGTTTGTGCTTTCGCGTAGGCGGCGGCCACCTTGCCTCGGCAAGAGTGTGCATATCGAGATTGGATTATAAGGTTTGGTTTGAGGATGGATATTGAGGCTTGGATGATGGTTTGATAAGTTCTCGTGTTGCTTGGGTTTGAGTAGGATGGTTTGCATGCTAGTTTCCTTCGTGTTGGTTATATAATTGTATGTCTATTGGCTTGAGATTGAATGCTTGCATGCTTAACTTGATTTACAGCTTTTCTTAACATGTCATACCTATGCCATGAAACGAATCTAGGATTCAACTAGAAAGATTCACCATATAACTGTTTGCATTCACTATTTTACTTAGTGTCGGCTTAGACGAGTGGGTTACCCCGCTCACCAGTACGGTTGTGTAATGACCCACGTTTGTGGATATTATTTTAGGTACGCAGGTGTAGTGGCACTGCTTGGATATACGGGACATAATGTATGAACGATAAGTACCTTTGTGGGCTAGAGAAAGAGCAAGAGTATTACATTATCCTTTGTGACATTTCATTTGTTGCGTATACTCTGATGTGTGCTTGGTACACAATACTTGACTTTTCCAACAACTTGGTTGTTTCGATGATAACTTTGGTGTTTGACAACATCGCTTTGTACGAGCGTAACTCCAGGCTCGTACGGCATCACGTCCCGATGAGAACGATTGTCCTACGGGAGCGCTGTAACGTGGTGATTCACGTTCAGTGGGGACTATTAAGCCTGCGGGAGATTGGGACATAACATATTGGTATCAGAGCACCTGGTTTATTTTCTCGGACTTGGTCCTTCGCTTCATCACAAACTCTAAATAGCTTCTGCGTATCATTTAGCTCTTGGATCTACTTGGTGCCACATTGGATGTTTCATACAATAAGTCTATATATTGCTGGTTGTGGCTGTATGTTGTTCTTGGTTGCGTTGCTTTTTTTTGTTTTCGGTAGATCGCTTAGCATCGTTAGGTGTTGTTGCATTCGTGCAGCAAGTTGGGTGACGTTGTTGTATTTTGTGCAGCAAATTGAGAGGTATCATTGTGTTAGCTTGGCTTGTCGTTCGGGGAGTTTCTGATTTGCATCAGTGGATCAGTTGGTTGGCAGACAAGATTGGTTATACGGCATATTGTGAGTAGAATCATCGATTGACAATGGATCGTTGTACGAGTTGCTCGTATAGCGAATGTATTGGATGGAAGTTTAATTTTTGGCTGGGTATATCACATAGAGCATTGGCTGAGCATGTTGGAGTTTGGCTTAGGAATATCAGGATAAGTTTGCACGAGTTGCTCGTACAGAAAATGTGAGGAACAATTGGGTATTGGGTTGGATTACTTGAAAGAGATCATTGCACAGGTTGCTCATGTAGCAAAAATATCGGACGATTTGAGAAATAGTGGGAAGTATTGAGAATGGAACATGGCACGAGTTGTATAACGAGATTGATAGAAGAGTAAGATGGTTCACTTGTTGGCTGAGTTTTGTGTCAGACTTGAGTTGGAGATGACAGGATCACGCATAAGGGATGGTTCAAACGGATCTTAAATCAGTACAAAGGAATTATGATGCAAGTAGTAACTTGATTCAGAGTGGTATATGGTATACCATATAGTGAACTTGGCATTGGAATATGTTGGATAGACCTCAAAGAAATTGCCTCAACGGACATGGGTAACAGGAATATAAGTTGGTTGGTGCACATCAGTTGAGTTGGGAAGAATAAAAAATGGAGCAAGCGAATGTTGAGTTGAGCAAGCAAGAACGGACTTGTGCAAATGAAAGTATTGTTGGACTTAAGAGATGGACGAGATCGGAACAAGCAATGGAAAGAGTGTTTGGAAATTTAAAAGATTGAGGCGGACAAAGTATTTGAAACAGTTGAGATAGTCAAATGGAAAGCTAAATATCGGAGTATCGCTTGCACAATTTTGGAAGTTCGGTAGAACATTCATGGATGCAAAGAGAGAGTTGAGCATGAGGAACAAACAGTTGGGATAAGCTTGAGCAAGCGATGGATGAATCGAAGGATAGCGGGCACATACTACGAAATTATGGAAATACATTGGAGTTGTTGGTTGAGTAATAAAACACAATCTGGTTTGGAGGGGCAATGCGGTGGATTCATACGAACTTAAAGAATCTTGGATATTGGCGCTCGAGAAGTTTGACTCAAAGATTAGCAGAAGTAAAATTTGGCAAAATGGTGCAACGATGGAAGACGGATTCTCTGGAAGACGTAAACGAGCATGAGGCAAGTCTAGTTGATGTTAAGTCAGATTGGAAGTTAACACTTGCAGTATCAAGGCAGATTGAGGCAACAAGTAAAGGCAATATGGATTTGAGATTTATGTTAGAACCGTGCACGAGTCATTGAGAGTGTGTGGACTAATTGTAACATGGAGAAAATCAAGACGGGCTAAGGAATGTAACGAGAGCAAGGATTATGGTGGATGGACTTTTGAAGATAGCTAAACAAGAGAGCAACGTTGGAGCAAAACACAGTGTCGTTCAGAGCAGGTTGGACGTGCACTATGAAGATGGCATACGGATAAGAAATTGGAGCAAGTCTTTTGTTTCGGGAATAATTGCAAATGGTAGTGCGAGAAGTCGAACATGGCAGTTCGGAAAATTTGATAGATTTAGGACAGAACGACGGATTGATGGAAGACGGTTTCATCGAGCGCAGTTCTCGAATTGTGGCTTGGATAGATAGTAAGACTCTAGGTGGTTAAGGGCGTTTGGTTGACAGATCGTCAGAGGTAGTGCATGAAGTGCTCGGATTCAGAAGTTCATTAAGATGGAATAGTTGGGTTATGGCTCAGATATGCAGAGGAGATATAGCATGGTTCATAGTAACTGTCCATCGTGATGACATATAATTATCGAGCGTAGCTTCAGGACAGCAGACCCTAGCGACTTGACCGCCAAATCAGAGATGAATATTGTAGACCCATAGAACGACCCTTGCGGCGACGCATTTGGGAATGCGTCGAGGGCAGATATGAGTAGTGTATGTTGGAGATTGGCCTAAGTGACTAAGAGTTGGATTTGAGAGATCCTTGGGATAGCCTTCAGCTGAAGATGCAGCCGGAAGACCGAAGCGATGATGGAAATGGCCTAAGTCAACTGTTGAGATTCAGAGTCGCAGATTATTGAAGATGGCATCGCCTCTGACTCGTCGTGCCCCGAAAGAGAATATCATTCATATGAATTGATGACTGTGAAACTAGCTTGTGAAGTTAAAGCAACGGCTCATTCAGATCAAATTATTGCAATACTGGAAGGGACAAATGTGCCTCAGATCTACAAGATGTATCGAAACTTAGTCTGGGATGCGTGCTCATACAGAAGGCAAAGGTGATATCCTGTGCTTCGAGGCAGTGGAAGAAGCACGAAGAACTATTACATATGCAACCTAGAAATTGTGGCGAGTGTGTCCACGTTGAATTCGTGGTGACACTATCCCTTTGGCGTGACGGCAAAATCTTTGTGGATCACATGAACCTTAATATAGATGTTCACCCAGTGAGGTATTGATATTAAGAAAAATGTGTTGGGCTGAGATGATCTAAAAGCAAAGTTGATATTTGGATAAGTAGCCTAGCTGGGGTAGTATCAGTTGTAATGATCATTCGGTGCAAGAGATAATATTTGGAGATGGTGCTAGTGTGGATTCATAAATAGTTGGATGGATTGAGTTAGAACATGAACTAATTTGAGTCGGTGGAAAATTATCATACTTGAGGATAGCACTTGTGCGAATGAGTTATGGAATGAAAGTCAGGGTTGGTTCAATTGGGAGTAAAGTGAATGAATGCCTCGAACATAAAGATAGCCTTGTAACTTGTCCAAATTCGCTATCGCTAAGCTCGGCTGAAATACATGTATTTCAGGGATGCCTTAAATATGTGTATGATACAAAACTAAGCGATATGTGAAATTAGTATTGAGCTGCAAGAAGGATGTGGGAAAATAGAATTTGTGCTAGCGTTCAGCACAGAGCGAGATGCTGAGTATGGATCAACAGAATGTGAGTTGTATGGAGCACAGTTATGATTTGGGCAAGCGGCATGCTAGTAAAGAATGGATACTAGTATGGTTCGGGGACGAACCAAATTTTTAAGTGGTATATAATGTAACGCCCCGCAACCGCACGGTGTATTGCGCTGAGTCGGATTGAATGAGGCAATAGCTGGTTATATTTTGATTTGTTGGATTTGGGAACGAGTATTGATTTGAGTTGGTTTCATGTGCAGATCGCTAGCGGAGTTTGATGGAATCGGGTGTTCGTTTAGAGTAGTACTGAGATAGCTGGATTGGAGCGATAATGCCATCTTCCTTAGTCCGATCAGTCAGATTATTTGGAGAGCATGGCCTGCTCGCACGGTCATACCAATTGAGTAGATTGTTCTTTTAATTGGACCACAGGTTCAAGGGATGCCGTATCGATAGGACATGATGCTTAACGGAATCAAACTTGGTGAGTGGGCTCTGTCCCTTCTCCTCTACTCTTTCATGCCTAATAATATGGAACACACGTAAAGGCTTGAACACTTGGACTGGAACTTGGAAATCACTACACTAAGGTGTGCATAGAGTGTACATCATTTGCTTGGATTGCTTTGTGGCTTGAATTGGTTTTCGTGTTGGATAGTTGGAGCTAGAGTTGGATTATATATTTGGGACAGTTGGAGAAACAGTTGGAATATCTTGATTGGAACATCAGGAATTCGGGCGAGTGAGCGTGCATCCGTGCACGAGTATCACTTGAATGCTTTGTCAAGCAAAGCGTGCAGTTGTGGTTCGAAACCGAACAACTGCATCGGCTAGGGCATTGTGCCACTGTTGGGGCATTGTGCCATGGGATTTTTTAGAAGCGAGGGGTGTTTCACCAATTGGAACATTGTGTTGAGAAGCGGCATAGTGCCTATGGGGATAACTTAAGATTTGTGCCTTGGGCTATATGTTGGAGAATGGTTATGGATAATCGGTTGGATATTTAGTTGAATGAGTCTAGGATCGTTTGGTGGGGCGAGAATGCTCAATCCTCTCGTCATACCTACTTGGTGTTTGCATGTCACGGACAACCTATGTTGCACGGGGTTTCGTCTTCTCGAACGGGATAGGCTCCGGAGCACCGGGACCATTCGACCATAGAGGAGACAATAATAACGTGACTTGGGCGTGGTGCCGGTAGTTCGATACGACCAGGCGGGCTAGCTACTCGGTCTAGAACGGGTAGAAATATACTTGATCAGTCCGATCAAAGTCCTTTATGGCTTGGCCAGTGACTTCATATAGATAAGAGATGGTTTGCTTTACTTTGGGTTGGTTTGTGCTTTCACGTAGGCGGCAGCCACCTTGCGTCTACAAGAGTGTGCATATCGAGATTGGATTATAAGATTTGGTTTGAGTATGGATATTGAGGCTTGGATGATGGTTCGATAGGTTCTCGTGTTGCTTGGGTTTGAGTAGGACGGTTTGTATGCTAGTTTCCTTCGTGTTGGTTATATAATTGCTTGTCTATTAGCTTGAGATTGAATGCTTGCATGCTTAACTTGATTTACAGCTTTCTTTAATATGTCATACCTATGTCGTGAAACGAATTTAGGACTCAACTAGAAAGATTCACCATATAACTGTTTACATTCACTATTTTACTTAGTGTCAGCTTAAACGAGTGGGTTACCCCGCTCACCAGTATGGCTGTGTACTGACCCACATTTATGGGCATTATTTCAGGTATGCAGGTGTAGTGGCGCTGCTTGGATATACGGGACATTATGGATGAACGGTAAGTACCTTTGTGGGCTAGAGAAAGATCAAGTGTATTACATTATCCTTTGTGGCATTTTATTTGGACCCTATCGAGAGATTCGTTGCGTATACTCTGATGTGTGCTTGGTACACAATACTTGACTTTCCCTGCAACTTGGTCGTTTCGATGATAACTTTGGTGTTTGACAACATCGCCTTGTACGAGCGCAACTCCAGGCTCGTACGATATCACGTCCCGATGAGAACGATTGTCCTGTGGGAGCACTACAACGTGGTAATTCACGTTCAGCGGGGACTATTGAGCTTGCGAGAGATTGGGGCATGACATATTGGTATCAGAGCGCCTGGTTCATTTTCTCGGACTTGGTCCTTCGCTTCATCACAAACTCTAAATAGCTTTCGCGTGTCGTTTAGCTCTTGGCTCTACTCGGTGCCACATTGGATGTTTCATGCAATAAATCTATATATTGCTCGTTGTGGCTGCATGTTGTTCTTGGTTGCGTTACTTTTGTTGGTTTTTGGTAGATCGCTTAGCATCGTTAGGCGTTATTGCATTCGTACAGCAAGTTGGGTGGTGTTGTTGCATTTTGTGCAGCAAGTTGAGAGGTGTTATTGTATTGGCTTGGCTTGTCGTTCGGGGAGTTTCTGATTTGCATCAGTGAATCAGTTGGTTGGCAGACAAGATTGGTTATACGGCATGTTGTGAGTAGAAGCATCGATTGAGAATGGATCGTTGCACGAGTTGCTCGTGTAACAAATGTGTTGGATGGAAGTTTGATTTTTGGCTGGGTATATCACATAGAGCATTGACTGAGCAGGTTGGAGTTTGGCTTGGGAATATCAGGATAAGTTTGCACGAGTTGCTCGTACAGGAAATATAAGGAACAATTGGGTATTGGGTTGGATTACTTAGAAGAGATCGTTGCACGGGTTTCTCGTTTAGCAAAAATATCGGATGATTTGAGAAATAGTGGGAAGTATTGAGAATGGAACATGGCACGAGTTGCATAACAAGATTGATAGAAGAGTAAGATGGTTCACTTGTTGGCTGAGTTTTTGTGTCAGACTTGAGTTGGAGATGACAGGATCACGCATAAGGGATGGTTCAAACGGATCTTGAATCAGTGCGAAGGAATTATGATGCAAGTAGTAACTTGATTCGGAGTGGTATATGGTATACCATATAGTGAACTTGGCATTGGAATATGTTGGATAGACCTCAAAGAAATTGCCTCTATGGACACGGGTAACAGGAATATAAGTTGGTTGGTGCACATCAGTTGATTTAAGAAGAATGAAAAAATGGAGCAAGCGAATGTTGAGTTGAGCAAGCGAGAACATACTTGTGCAAATGAAAGTATCATTGGACTTAAGAGATGGACGAGATCAGAACAAGCAATGGAAAGAGTGTTTAGAAATTTGAAGGATTAAGGCGGACAAAGTATTTAAGATAGTTGAGATAGTCAGATGGAAAGCTAAATATCGGAGTATCGCTTGCACGATTTTGGAAGTTTGGTAGAACATTCATGGATGCAAAGAGAGAGTTGAGCATGAGGAATAAACAGTTGGGATACGCTTGAGCAAGCGATGGACGAATCGAAGGATAGCGAGCACGGACTACGAAATTATGGAAATACATTGGAGCTGTTGGTTGAGTAATGAAATACAATCTGGTTTGGAGGGGCAATACGGTGGATTCACACGAACTTAAAGGATCTTGGATATTGGCGCTCGAGAAGTTTGACTCAAAGATTAGCAGAGGAAAAATTTGGTAAAATGGTGCAATGATGGAAGACGAATTCTGTGGAAGACGTAAACGAGCATAAGACAAGTCTAGTTGATGTTAAGTCAGATTAGAAGTTAACACTTGCAGTATCGAGGAGGATTGAGGCAACAAGTAAAGGCAATATGGATTTGAGATTTATGTTGGAACCGTGCACGAGTCATTGAGACTCATTGAGAGTGTGTTGACTAATTGGAACACAGAGCGCTTTGAGAATCGTAAGAGAAGCGACGACTCATAGAAAGATAAAAAGTCACATCTGTGCATTAATGACTTCGTCAGATGTGCCATGCCACGTGTTCCCTTATATGCGGCTACGTCCCTATGCGGCCTCATCATCATGCGGCCAAAGTGTTGATTCTACCAATGCCAGACGAGAGTTTGCATACGGCCATAATGTCATGCGGCCAAAGTTTCCATATGGACAAGGCCAAAAAAGAGCACATATGCGGTCAAGACGCTATATGGCTAAGATATTGTACGGCTTTCAGCTTGCAAGATCTGTCCGTTGCAACCAAAAAGATCTTTACACAGTTAATGCTGATTACGTGTCCAACTGACAGAGTTACGCATACGGGGGAGCTAAAAACAACCCCAAGATCTTATCAAACAACAGATCCCAATCGAAGCCACGTGGCAGCCTGCCCATAGTAGGCGGCTAGAGTTGCAACCGTATTCTGTTGAAGGCGTCCCCTGCAGTCACCAAACAGAAGCACATACGGCACCTATAACCCATCAACATGATGGCTATAAATAGAAGAAACTAAGACGTTCCAAGGGCTAATTTTTCTACTTTAGAGACCATACCCCTCCAGGCGAGCTACGTACTTGCACACAAGCTCAAAAGAGAGAAAAGAGAAGAAAGCATCCTCATTCCCTCGTCGGACCGTCAACGAAGTAAAGGAGTCGCTGTAGTACTCTGTCATGCCCATTACCAGAAAAAGTCAAATTAGCGACGCAAAAAAAGTCGCTAAATGATCAATAAACGTCGCTAAATAATTTTAGCGACGTAATTAGCGACGTTTTACTGAAGTCGCCTTTAAGCTAGTCGCTGACAGAAAAACGTCGCCAAACGTCGCTATACCGACGTTTTCTAGCGACGTAAATGCGTCGCTAGATTAGCGACTTTTAGCGACGTATCGTAGCTAATTAGCGACGTATACATTTGTCGTTGTACGTCACAAATTAGCGACGTAAGTAGCAACTTTTATAGCGATGTTACTATGACCTGGCAATACTGCCATATCAGCAATTTACGTATAGCAACATTTTTAGCAACGAGTTTAGCGACGTCATTAGCGACGTGAAGAACGTCGCAAGTTAGCGAGGTATTTAGCGACGTGTACGAACGTCGCTAAACGTCGCTAAAAATGTCGTTAATAATACAGTGAAAAAATAATAAAAATTTGATATAGAATTGTTTCCAAATTATTATTCCTGCAGTTTATTAATTCATAATTTATACAAATAGACCCGGAGCAACCCTCCGTTGAATTTTTTGGGTTCGTCGACCCCCTTGGGTTGAACACTCAACACCGGTAAATTAACATATATTTAATATAAAAAATATAATAAAATTTGAAGAAAATAAAATATCCAGCAAATATCGTCGTAAAGAATACATCAAATATATATCCATACAACTGAGTCTCATCCTAAATAATACAAAGAAGATAAATATCTAACAAATATCCATTCAAATATCTATACTACTGCGGATCTGCAGGAGGATGACTACCGGCACGCATGAAGGATAAGAACAGATCATACTGCTCCCGTGAAATTGACACCGATATCGATGGAGAAGGCAGTGACGTCGTTGGAGTCTGTGTCGATGTAGGCGCACCAGGAGGACGTATCCGCTCCAACTCTACGAGTCCCTGGTTGTAAGAATCTATGGTAGATAACAACCTCGTACTGCTATGAACCATTAAATCCTACATCATCGTCATCCTCTCATCCATGGATAGTTGTGATGCCTGCAGCTCCGTCACGCTGCGCTCTATCGAGGCTCTAAGATCATTTATCAAATCCCAGAGCTCCGTGATGCTGCGATCGAGCATATTAAATCGTGCGATTAGCGTCAGATCGTTCGCCTGTGGCTTGGACCGAGGCTGTTCCTCCATCCTTCGCAGCAACTCATCACGGAGAGAAGCAATCTGACGGTCAACGGCCTCCTGGACACTGTCCGACGACTGCGAGGGAAGTGGAGAATGCACACTTGTCGGGGAGGCCCTAGATGACGGCGTCGCAACCAGGGCGCCATAGGATCCCGTACCTAGTACGTACCCCTCTGGAGACCACCAGCGGCGGTCACCCACAGCTCGTCCGCCGACAGAGCTGGAGCGGGCTGCGAGGAAGTACCAGCCTCTCCAGGTGTAGGTGCACTAGCAGTCGCCCGCTCACGCAGCCTAAAATACTCGGCCTAGAAAATTTTGGATACTCGATAATTACCTAAGTTATAATAAAATTAACACAAATTAAAGTAATACTTACATAGGTCTGCGAGGCCCTCTCATCAATGAGATTTTCGTCCTTTCGATGGGTGGCTAAGAAGACGGTCACCATGTTTGCATCCTCACCCCTCTGTACCTATTAAAAATATATTATTTAGTACTAAAATTAAACATTTTGTCCTACTACCATGTATTTTATCGTACTTACATTAAAATAATATATCTTAAATAAAAAATATACCAAACGACGGAAATATTTTGTCATCGAAATCGGGCCACCATAACACTTTGCAACATTCCGCCTAGCCGCCTTGGCCTTCTCAGACCTTTCCTTGTACCTTGGATCGTCGAATCTAGCCCTCATCGCAGTCCACTGCTCAGGCGTGATCCAACCTTGGATCGGTTTTCCAGCACGATCACAAGCCTTCTAGTCATCCAGAGCATCGCGGATAAGCTTGGCGACAATGGCAGGAAATATCCGCTCGATCAACTCGGCCCGGTGTGGAGGATAGAAATACGTTTGCTATAATAAATAATTTAGTAAGTGAGCATCACGGATAAGTTATATAATATACATAAATTAGAGGATTTATATAATATACTTTTACCTTGAAGTGCGCAAACCAGAATGCCTTCCTCTCCTCCGGAGCTTCAG